>QUSF01000006.1:34261440-34296918 GCA_003676055.1 Chloebia gouldiae
CGGCCCGCGGGAGGTCGAGGAGGCGCTCGTGGAATGTCTGTCCTCCAGGGGACTCGCCCAAGGTCATCCGCTCCGGGCAGGGCGCCGCGCCGCCCCGAGTGCCCCGCTGCCCTCGGGGGTCCCCGCTGCTCTCCTGCCGCCGGGCGGGCAGTGCCGGCTCCGCGCTCGCCGCCGGCCGCCGCGGGCTCCGTCCGGCGCGGCTGCACCTGCGCCCCGAGCCCTGCCGGAGCCGCGCCGGGCGGGCGGCGGGAGCCCGGTCCCCGCGCTGAGTAGCGCCAGCCCGGTGCCCTCCGACACGGTTCCCCCGGGTGGCCGCTGGCTGAGCACGGAGACGCGCTCCGGGATGGCAGCCCGAGCGCAGTTGGGTGGCTGAGCCAGAGGTCTCGGAGCCTGTGACTCTGCTGCGAAGCTACACCTGTCCAAAGAGCTGGTCGCTTTAGCTTTACTAGGGAGGAAATATATTTAGTGCCTTCTGCACTTGTGAGTTGAATTCCAAGTTCTCACTCTGCCTATTTTAATAGGATGTTATGATGAGGCACCTGTTTGATCATCTGTTCAGTTTATTTCCTTCTCTAACAGTAGAGCCCAGGCCCCTGCCTGATCAGGTATCTCATTCATGAGAGAAAGAGAGGGATCACTTTAACATTTTTTTTCCTTTTTTTTTTTTTCTTAATAAAGTCTACCTTCAGCTATTCCTTGCTCTGCAAGAGCTCTGAAATGCTGCTACTTTTATTTGCTTTCTAGTCTGCTGTTCTCTAACTTTATCCATGCCTCCCACTAGGCTGCAGGTCACAACTGCTAAAGCCAGGTACAGGTAAGAAGGTCCCTGTGAGGACCAGCATTGTAGCGCCCATGACTGGTTCCATAAAACACTCGTGCCCCGAGCAATTTGCTGCTGTAATTTAGAGTGAATGTGAAAAACAAGTAAGCAAACCAACCAGCAGCTCTACACTAATTTACAGGGACCAGGGAAATAACCACAAAGCAGGAGGGCATGGGCTACATTGTGGAAAAGGAGAAGGAAAATAAATACAAAAACTGCTTGTAAAATTCGGCAGCTAAAATAAAAAGTTCTACAATGGAAGCATGTAACAAAACCCAGCTTTGTCTGAAATCTACAATAGAACTAATGATTTTATACCCACCACCTGGTTACACTGGTCATGGAAGGAGATCTTGATACATTAAAAAGCCATTTAGAAGTCACAAGTTCAGAACCTCACTGTGCCACTCACTAGATGAACACAGCAAGATGTCCTATTCCAAAAGGCTCATAACCCACATCAACAAGACAAATTTAGAGTGGGAGGAAAGTGTATTATGCTGCAGATGGCACTGAGAAAGAAACCGATTTGCCCAAGGTCATTCAGGAAGTCTGTGGCAGAGCCAAGAACTAAACACAACTCTCCTGAAACCCAGACTAAAAATAGTGCTTGATAATTGCACATAAACTCCAGAAAACACATATTTCACAGATAATAATCTTTTGACCAGTATTTTGGAGTTATTGGACTCCATTTCATTATAATTTTCAACTGCACTGATAATTGAATGGTCACTTTCTAAATTTAAACCACATTATTTGAAAGTCCTCTACACAGAAATTCATACTGTGAAACAAAAGACACTAACAGAAAGCATCTGGGCCAACACAGATGCTTTCTGAGTGCGTCTGCTTTTGCTGCCCCATTCCTAAACAGAACCAGAATGTCTCCCAAATCTTAGCCCTAGGAGCGGGGGGGAGATGATCCTGCTCCTCACTGTGTTTTCCCGTGGCTCCAAAGGGGCTGTGTAGTCCTTAACCTACACTTTTCCTGGTAGCAGCACCCTGGATTTATTCCTATATTCCACTCTTCCCTGTCTGGCCACATTAAAATGTGCCCTGGCATACAGCTTTCTTGTGCTCTTATGTCAAACCTGTCTCCTGTTTCAGAATGTACCTTCTGTGTGTTCTTTTCCTATTCCAGCTCCCTCTTTCAGGTTTTTTTAGCCAATGCAGAAACATTTCTTGTGATGCAAAACCCACACAAGCAGAAAACAACATCATGTGGCACCCTTCAGGCACCTTTAGTTGTCACTTTAGGAAAGTTATTTACACATATATTTAGTGGATTTTACAATGTATAAATGCTAATGAGTATTAGTAGAAGCTGTTTTCCTAATTAATCAATCCTACCAGCATGATAATGATTTCTGTTGTTCTTCTGGAGCTTCCTCCAGCAGGGAGTTAGCTCTGTTTGATTAACAAGACCATTTTGCATGTATATAACATTTTTGTTCGTCTATAACAATCTCATTATCTTTTTTTTTCCCCTCAAGGAGGTGAGCAGTTCTCAAATTATGCTTAAAGATAACTGGGGCAGAAAGAATCATATTGTCTGTATTGTCTCCTGTGTCACCATTTTATAGTTGTGTATCTGTCAGGTTCAGTAAAATTTACACTATTGTGAAAGATGATTCAGAGCAGGTTGAATAAATTCTTTACTCTGAGGGCAGTGAGGCACTGGTACAGTTGCCCAGAGAAGTTCTGGATGTCCCTGAAAATGTTCAAGGACAGATTGGATGAGGCTCTCTCTGTGTTCTGGTGGAAGGTGCCCATGGCAGTGGCACTGGAGCTAGATGGTCTTTAGGGGTCCTTTCTAATCAAAGCATTCTATGATATGATATTGGAAATGTGGTGGCATGATTAGTCCCGAGAACTGGAGGCTCAGTGGGGACCTGTTCACTCTACAACTGCCTGAAAGGAGGTTGTGATGAGGAGGAATCCAGTCTCTTTTATCATGAGGACTAGAGGATATGGTCTTAGGCTGAAACAGGGGAGATTCAGATTAGATATTAGAAAAAAAACTTTTTACTGAAAGGGTGCCCAGGGAGGTGATGGAGTCACCATCCCTGGAGGTGTTTAAAAGGCATCTGAATCTGTCAATGGGTGGTAGTTCAGTGGTACAGGGCTTACACTGGTAGTGCTGGTTTGACAATTGGACTTGATGATCTTAAAGGTCCCTTCCAACTGTGAGAATTTTATGATTCTGTAAATCTATGTCTGATTAATAATGTCAGCATGCTCTACAGATAGAGACCAGGAAACAGTTTTTAGATTCTTATATCCTGAGAAGTGGGAATTTCTCCTCATTTTTTGCAAAGACAATAAGGTTCAAGGAGATGTGAGTAAACCACTGTGACAACAGAGTATCTCACATTCTCTTAACTCAGTAAATTGCATTGAAATTATCATAAATAATTCAGCTAGTATAAATAAATATAAATCCCAGCAACAAGGAGAGGTTTTCCCTTTTTAGATATAAATCCAAGCAAAAAGGAGACAGCAAGACAAGTTTTAAACCTGATGTTAACTGAACCAGTAGTGAGCTATTGAAGCTTAATCTCAGCATAATATCATAAATTATGAAACATTGACATTTCACTTTGAATTAATGCACAGGGCTATTTATAAGCTGGTTTAGAGACAGTTGCTTGGGCAAATTAATACACTTTTTCCATCACCAGGCCAAATGTTAACAACACTGCTATTTTTCAAAGTATGTGACTATTTGCATATTGGAACTGTTTTAATACAATCTGTCCCCCAGGGCTGCTATGTGAGTTACTTTGCAAAGGTAATCAGTCATAATTCACTGGCTCCTTAATCCATAATCTAACTTGATTTAGTGTACTACCAGTGAATTTCAGTGTGAGAGATTGCTTGTTTTCATGCAATTGCTTTCTGTTTGAGAGCCACAGGCTATCAACATAGGAAGAGACAGTCAATGGGCTACAATTGCCTTTCTGGGCTTGTTACCAATAAAAGGTCTGGATAGCAGATAGCAGTGGAAGAATGAGGCATGAGCGTGAAGCAAAAATATTCCATATACTTGGCTGAATTTTGAACTTTCAATATGACTACATAGCAAGACACCATTATTGCTCATATGTATTGACAATGCTTTTATCTTTCTTTCCCCTTTTTTGAAGGGTGAAAAATACAACAACGAAATTACTTTTTGTGAGACTGTTTTATACAGAACAGTGTTTTAATTGTCATTTCTGTAAAGTATTGGTTAAGAAAGTGCTTTAGTACTAGATGGTTAGACTTGCAAACAGTGCTTAAGTATTTCACTAAACTGGGGTTTAAAATAATTAAAACAATTACTTGAAATGTCATCCAAATTATACAAAAATAATTTATCACCTTTTGCAAATTCCAAGAGCTTCACTATGAATCTTGTTAATTATAAAAAAGATACTATAGTATCTCCTGTTCAGAGCTTCTCCTTTATCTTACGGAGAAAATCTCCTGATTCAGAAGTGCCTCAAGACTGATGTGAGTGAATCACAGTCCAATATCCCATACATGGTTTCTCTCTGACTGATTCCCTGTAGAGAGGCAGCCTCTTGGTCATACCAAAGACTTCGCTACAAATTTCTTGCGGCTTTTTTGTCTCTTCTCACTTTTTCTGACAGCGAGTAGCACTAGCACAGTGTTAGGAAGGTTAACAAGTAGTGACAGTGCTCATAGACTTCTCTAGAAACATGATGTGGCAGCACAAGACAGCTCGATGGTGACGACACTAGAAATTTGCTTCAAGGCCATTCTTCACGTTTCCTCAAGAAGCAACGTTCCTACACAAATCTTATTCAAGGGCATTGCGGGAGGGTCAGCAACAGAGGGTTTGCAGGAATAATTAAGGGGATAGATACAGCCCAAAGCTTATCACTAGCTTAGGGTGGCATTCAACCAGAAAGATCTGTTAATGCAAGAAAAACTGGATCAGGGTTTTGCCAGATATCTCCATCTCTTTTAGAGGCTGCAATGGGATCACACATCAAAAGATCCATTTTGACAGTGCACATTGAAGTATTGCCTTGTATTATGCCGGATTATGCCTTGCAGCACAAAGTTATTAGCATTTCTAGCAGCTGAATTTCAGAGGTTTGACTTAAACTCGCAGAGTGAGATCATCCCATGTAGAAGGGAAACTTTCAATCTGGTGTGTCCATTTTTTTTCCATTTAAAGCATACAGTAATAACAGAACCATAGAATATCCTGAGCTGGAAGAGACCCACAGAGATGACTGAGTCCAGCTCCTGGCTGTGCATAGGACAACCCCAGGAATCACACCATGTGCCTGACAGCGTTGTCCAAACCCCTCCTGAGCTCTGTCAGGCTTTGTGCTGTGACCACTTTTTTGGACAGCCTATTTGTGAAGGACTGGGTCAGCTCTGACTGTTTAACTTAAATAAAGTTTGCGTTTCTCTCTGCTCTACTTTGCTCATCTCAGCCGTAGCCCAGTCTCATTCAAGCCCAGCTGTGCTTAGTGCTGTCTCAAAGAGGAATGCATCAAATTCACAGACTCCTTTCCCAGGGAACAGACCTGCCAGTCAAAGAGGGCTTCGGTGTCATCAGTGAGCTGAAGGCAAATCACAGGAGGTGATGCTGGAACGCTTACCCTCCATCAGGGTAATAGTGCATTTGATGGCTGGATCTAACAGATCAAATCCTGTTCACAGAAAATTGAGAGCAGGTTTTGTGGCTTTTTTTTTTAACTTTATTTCATTGAAACAGATCTGAGAGAGGAAGGAAGTGCTGTGTGGAGCCAGAAGTTTCCATTCGTCTCAGTTCTGCCAGCGACTTTCTAGGTAGCTCTTGACCTTTACCTTAACCTCCTTGAGTTTGATTTCCCATTTTGCAAAGTTAAATACAGAGTCACTGGAGATCATAAGATAAGAAAATATATATTTTTGCAAGTTTGCCAGTCAAAATGCAGTTTGATTCCCTGTTTTGTTACATGTATCTTGTGAGATTTTAGAGAAATCATGGGTTGTGTCTGTGCCTCAGTTTTCTGTCTGTGATACAAACCCAGAAACACTTTTTGTCTGTCTTCTGTCTTGAGACAAATAAACATATATGTTGTTTTGTATTTTAAAGTGATTTACCTTCTTGATGTCTGACTTTGACTAAAGTCCTTTGATTTTATTAACAGGTACAATAAACAGTTCTGAGATTTCTCTTTGGAACACTTTGAGGTCAGTGGAAATGTGCACCATCAGAAGTATGTTCTATTAGTTAATGCAAGAGACAGAGTTAAATGAAAGCAACTTGATTTTATAAAATTTGTGAAAGGTTCTGCAACCAGACAGTAGAAAGCCATCAGGATACCCTGCAGCATAAGGAAAGGATTGATCTTACCCAAGATAGCTTTGTACAGCTTTTACTGTTCATTGTACAAAGAACTGACTCCAGTAAACATTTAAACATGTGCTTAACTTGATAGACATGAATGGCTTTTTACTTCAATGTTAATGCATATTTAAGCTTAGGCATGGCTGTTTGTGGGGTGGGGATTTAGTATGGGATTCCCTGATTCTTTGCACACATGATTTCATTAGGTGTTGTCTCTTTCTGTAGCACTGCCTTAGGGCATGAGCCAAGCCTGGCTGAAGTCAGGGGAATTTCTACAGATTTTGATGGCAGTTGGACTGGACCCTTTATAGGAAATAAAAACAGATTTTGTGGAACATAAAAGCAAAAAAAAAATCCTTCTAAATTTGTGGGGATGAAATAGTAATTTCCTGTTTTAGGACTAGAGACTTTATAAATCAATCTTCTAACCAGAGAAAAATTTTACCAGCTGTACACTGAGCTGCTGAAAATAAAGAGGAGGAATAACACAGACTTAGCAAACCCTTAGTTTTAAGTGAGCAGAAGGAATTGCTTGGCTGTGCATAACAGTTCAGCAGGAGGTAATGATCATGTTTATTTGAGTTCACAGGTTCTTTTGCTGTTGTATGCTTTCATGGTACCTGGTTTAAAAAGAAAATCTAGAGAGTATATATTTACAAATGCCAGCTTATCTGTAGTTGTATGCCATAGCTGTCATCTCACATCAGGTGAGATGGCTTTCAGTTGCCATGCCAAGCAATCCTAGCTTAACTTGTATCACAGCTTCTGTTTCTGCTGTTGGCATCAGCTCATAATAGAGTTACAGGATTAAAAACTTGTCATTCCTAAACGTCTTCTTGGTAATGAGCAGAGTATGAGATGTGAATTTGAGTCCTGTTTGATTGTATTGTTACTCCCCCTCTTTTGGTGGCCACATTGGTTGTCAGGTGATTTTGTGATTCCACTGCTGGCTTTGCATGCTTCCCTCTGCCCTCTGCTTCCAGCTGAATCATTCCTGAACCACAATCCCTGGTGCTTGCACTCAGTGAGCTAACAAACAAAAATGATGGAAAGCAAGGAAAAAAGAGATGATAGAAAAGAGGGGAGAAAAAACGGATAGCAGCTGGTCAAATAAGCACATCCAATATGCCAGTGTGGGATGACTTCAGTAAAGACAGGTAAGAATAGTCAACTATATAACAGGAAACAAAGAGAAAACTAGAGACCATAAAAGAACATTAGATATGAAAGGATAAAATGTGATAAAAATCAATCAAGACAAATATGGCATTGTCATTTTAAGGTGTCACTGTGTTTGAAGTGCTGCTACCTGCTGCATGCTGCTACCTCACAGCTCCTCCAAGTCCCCAGTAGACCTGGGGGATGATCCATTTTGGGAAAGATTCTGGTTTTCACTGGTACCATTTTCCCAGTTTTCTGTAGATAGATGCAAAGGTTGCTACTCATCATACAACCAGAAGGTTAGTTACTCCCTGGGGATAAAGAGAAGATCCGAAGGAAGTACAAAGGCTGAAGAAGTTTAATTGTGCCTAGTTACAGATGATGCAAGTTTTGGAGGGCAGTTTGCAATAACTAGAAAGGGGCCTGGTTAATTGTTGGCTGTTTAATACCCGCTGAAAATCGGGAAGCTGTATCACTTCCTTCCATCTGGGAAACTGAATCGTAGTTGCAACTCCTACCCCGGGGCCACAAGGGCAGAAATGGATTCTCTGGCTTCTATTAAGATGCAAATTGAGATCTTTTCCACTTTAGAAAAGTGATGGTATCTCTTTGTAGAATGAATTCTTTGGTATCTAGTAAGTCTCTTTCAATCTTTTTCTCCTTCCTTGCAACATATTTTTATAAGTCTTACAGGAATTTAATATCTTATAGATCCCTATCCTTCTAAACAGGGATTCAGAAGTTTTGGAAACAGACTGCCTGACAGAGGCAGTAAGGCACATGTGACTGAACAAAGCCTTGTCTCAGCAAACCAGTATGCAAGCACTGAAATCAGAGGATTCATTGAGATGTGAAATAGGGAAACCCTCGGTGTGTTTGACTTTTGTTACTTGCACCTACTGGAGATTGTGCCCTTGACTGAAGTCACTTTGTTTTCAGTCCTCAGTGATGAAATGGCTGTGATCTTCAGTGAGACCAACCTGGCCAATTTGATACTAAATTCACTGGTACAAAAGTCTCTGCATCACAAGCCACACAAACCAGATGCTCTTCACTTTCCCCCATCCAAATATGCTTCACCCAGCCCCCCCTAAAAAGACAACAGTAACCAAGACTCTTATCCCACCAAAAAGAGATCCCATCCTGTTAACCTTTCCCATCCTCACAAACTTTTTTTTGACAGAAAGGTGTTACAATCTGAGCGGGTTGTTAGATGAGATTATGGCTATTTCTGTCTCGTGGAAGAGGTAGCAACCTTAGCAACCTGTGGGAAAGCCATATCCTGAAAGCAGCATGAACTTCCTTGCTATATTTAGGAGGCTACCTTACAAAATAACTCAGTAATCTCAATTAAAGAATGTATTTTAATGCAAAGAAAACTCATCTTTCAAGTAGCAAAATTTGAAGCCTTTTTAATGTCTTTATTCCACTCTGCAGTTGCTCCATATATTCCACAAGGGAGGGGGGGGGAGAGGAGAGGAGAGGAGAGGAGAGGAGAGGAGAGGAGAGGAGAATTAAGAAATGCACTTAGGAGAGAGCTGGGGAAAATGAGAAAGAAGAGAGCTTGAAGGACACATTTTGGGCTGCCTGAGGAATGATGCTTCTGTGAGAGATATGTTAAAAGGCTAAAACAAAGTGAAACCTGACAGGAGTGTTTTAGGCACCTTTCAAGAGGAGAGCTCAGCGGGTGGTTTGGAAAGCTGGAGGCAATTTTTCAAGTTGAGTGCATCCTAAAGATTGGTAATGCAGTGTTGTGATATAAAGAAATCTCAGCAGATTTTACTGGAATCCCAAAGCAAAAGCTGAGACCGTGTCTCTCTGGACTGCAGGATTCATCATACTGTTATGACCTCTTCACCATCTAAAATGCAGGAGCTTATTGTCATTTCATTTGCTACTTGAAAGGGCTAACCCTTCAACTAGCAGATGAACATAGCAAGGACATGTCCTGAGCTAAACTAATAAAAAACTTGAAAAATAAAATCTATATATTTGTTTTATCAAGCATGAATTCCATATGAGGATTCCTGGGTTTGTCTTCACTGGAGATCAGTCATTTGGTAAAGTGAAGTGCCACACTTCAATTATGCACTGTGACAAGAACTGGGGATTTTCTAGACTGGACCCAACCAGACCCCATCAGGATTCAACAGCCTGGCACTGAGCATGACTATCTCCTGGTGCTTTGCAGATGGAGGTAAAAAAAAGCCTAACAGATGATGAGGGAATAACTTGCAAACAGAAACTTTCTTCTGGTTAACTCGAGAGCTGTTGACTGGCTTCTGTCCTGAGGCATTAGAGTTTATATCCCTAATATATTTTTATATTGCCTAATAAAACTGTTGGCTGTTGCCATTACTTGGGTAATGGACATTTATATAAAACTCTTTATGAGCTGTAGATGGGGATCTTCCTCTTCACCACACACGTGAAGCCACCTCTGGAGTGTTTGATAGTGTTGGCTCTATAGATAAACTGCGGTTGTATCAAAGAGGAAGAATGACTCCTCATCAAGCATGCCTAAAAAATTTAGAAAACCAGATTTTGCCTCTCCTAGAAGAAATTAGACCAAAGCAGGGCCTTTCTGTGCTTCCTGGAAATCATGAAATCGGAGGAGTCTTGATTTCTGTTGTATATTGCTTTTAGAAAGCTAGAAAAACATAGCATTTCAAGTGTAGCATGGAAGAGTTCCTTTCCAAGCATCATCTGCTGCAGTTTGAGAGGGATGGGAGATTCCAGCATCCCCTGAATTAACCCAAACACGTTTCTATGCTGAGATTTAATGTAGCAAAAAATACCTGCTTCAACACTTTTGCCTTTTTAATAATTTGTTATTTTGTACTCCTCATCACTTGAAATAATTTGAATAATTTTCTGTGTTTTTTCTTTTATTTTGGCTTTTGTAGATCACAATAAAGTATTCTAGGAATGAAGAAAAGTCATAATGGAAACTAAAAGTAGCAAGGGATTGCCTTTTCCTTTCACAGAACGATGGTTCAAAAGACAGAGTGAAGTATAGCAACAGAAGCTATGAAGTCCTTGCTCTTGGTAAGGAAAGGACTGTCTGAAAGAGATGCAAACAACAAAAACATATTTAAAAAAATCAATTCAGGCAATATTTTTGAAGAATCAACATAGCATTCAATACTGTGAGAAAACAACAATTTCTAGCTTGCTTGGTTTACACAGTATATAACATTTGATTCAAAAATCTATTTCAAAAATAAAATATTTTTTCCTGTCATTGCTTTTGTACACCTAATAGTATTCAGCACTCATGTTAAGATTTCTATCTTCAAAAGATGGGAGTTAGTTATAATCTCTCAAGGATAAATATTCAATATGTCATTTGGGAAACTGAGAACAGAGCTTAAGTGGGTTGGTGAGGGCTTCCTGTACCTGAGCCAGCATTAGAACAGGAGTCCTTGTCTCACGGGTTTTCCATCTAAAATGGTAGAGAGGAGTTATGCCCATACCATTAATTTCCCTGTCTTTCTTAAATACATGCCATCATTATTACATATCCTACCCATTTGAGTTAATCGGATATAAAACATTAACTTTTTCAAATGTATTAGAGCTTCACCAAAGAGCACTGAGAGATATTACAGGGTAACATCAAAATTAACATGGAAGCAATTTAGTCCTTCAGTTTAAATGCCTTCAGCAAAGGATTAAGACTTTCCCATCACCACTCAAGCACTTCCTTACATAGTCCTTGCTTATCATGGTCTCCTCACTTACTGTGCTGGTTACTTTTTTAACATAAAAATGATGCTGGGAGTCTTTCCTTTCATTCCTGATAGCTTCATCATTCAATTAAAAAAACAAGTGACTGTTTTTATCAATTTGTGGCTTAGGCTTTTCTCTAGAAATCACCTATAATGTCCAGATGACTTAATGTCTGTGAAGCTTCACACCATTGAGGGCAAAGACTGAAAATAAATGCTCATATGAGAAGGATTATTGGATTGGGAAGGCAGCGTGTATTAATATGTCCCATTCTTCTGTGAGACCCTTATGTTAGATCAGCATAGGTGGTGAGAGAGCAGAGACTGGGAGCACTGAGATGGCAAGTGTATCAAGGAACCTAGAGACTGGATTGGGACAAATAACAGGAAAGGTGCAGTCAGGAATATAGTCCTGCATTGCACAGGAGAGGAGATGGAATGATGTCATGGCAGAATAGAAGAGAATAGAAGATAGAATTGATTCCGGGAGGCTGGAGTCACCTCAAGGAAAAAGAACCTGTATAGGAGAGGAGATGGGATTTAGTCAGTGCTTGGACAGGCATGTTGATTGGGCAGAACCCCATCACCTCACTGTTTGAACCAGACATCATCTACATCTACAAGTATTTTATTGAAATTTAGGCACCTTAATTTTGATCTGAATTTTATCCCTCACATCTCAGACCACAGAGAGAGTGCAGAAGTTTGCTAAATTGAGAGGGACGGTCTTCTCACTTTCAAAAAGGGATATTCACTTCGTGGGTGGTCACAGCTGGTGTCTTGGTGATAAGGTAGATACACATTTCTGAACTTCATATTGTCTTGTCTGCAAAGATAGTGACAAGAGTGGCTCCATGACGTGGTTATTGCAATTGTCTGTGGTTTGAAAGATACCCTTAGTGTCTGGGAAGGGACCTGGAGTTTGGGATTTTCCTACAGGAGAAGAGCAAGAAGTGGGGAAGCAGATTTGGAAAGGGAACTTGCATCAGTGGTAGGTGTATTTGTACTGTCCTATTTCCCAAAATTCTGCCCATTAAAAAAATAAAGGAAAAATAAAAGAAAACAAATTGAGTATAACAGCTTGGAACAGAGATGCTTTCCATGGTGGTGTTCTCCACTGTTGAGGCTGTTAGTCAGCCCTGCCTTAGAGTTTATTCAGACTTAAGAGGCACTTGCAGAGTATCAGGGCACAAAGCTGGAGAGGCCTCCAAGGGACAAGATGAGCTTGATGTAGTTTGGGCTGCTACCAAGGGGATGTGTGATTTTTCTCTTGGGCTGTGTGTGTGAAGATTGTTGAAGCTAAGGCGGGGGGGGGGGCGGAATTTATATGGATACTTATTTCCCATTTCTTCCTCTCCAGGTGCTTTTCCAAGCACAATATCTCTCTAATGTCAGATGATCTGCAGAGGTGCTGACATCAACGTGTGGTACTCACGTTTCCCCACAGCTTCAGCAGCCTTTGGTCTGGCACTGGGCTTCAGTGCAGAGTATGTGGCATCCTTCCCTCAGCACTGACTGGTGAGATCAGCTGGAGGAGTACTGCTCTGTTGTGCTGGGCTGTCTCCAGACTATTAAACTTTTTTCTTTTTAAACCTTATAAAACTGGGAAGCTGCCACCAAGCAGTTTGTTGGCCTTTGATCCATGCTAACATCTAATCCATGGCTGGAATAAGGTACTTGGCCTGGGATGCATGGTGTCAGGGACTGTGCAAGTTAGCAGTCTAGAGGACTGATTTCCAGTGCTTGAGAACATTCCTGGCGCTATTTGTAAGCAGAAGTGTATAGAAGCTTACAAGCATATGTGTAAGCATACTCTCTAACTACTGTTTCCCCACAAACCCTGTCATTTTTCAATGATCCTTCATTTATTCAATCCAGATAGGAGCTGGTTCCTTTGATTTAAATTTTTTACACTCTTTAATGCTCCTGCATATTTTAAATCTGCAGAGAGTGTTTGTGAACTTCCAATCTGATTGCCCACGTAACACTGCATTTCCCCATCAGTCGACAAAAGTGATAGTTAAATGGTTAAGGCGTTCCCTTTAGAAGCAAACAACCTGTTCTTTTGGCGCTTTTTGGTGTACTTGGAAGTGTTCACTGATAGATTTAAATTAGCAGGATACTACTTTGAATGCAACTACACCAGCTTTTAGTCTGCTTTCATTTTGAAACAGTGCTTCTGTGCTCATATTCTCAGTGCATCTATCTGTCACTCTCTTCCCCTGGGTTTTTTTGGCTTGTGCAATTTCAATCACATTTAGCGATGGTCCCAAGGAGATTATTTTTTGACAAGTTCTAATATAACAGAGGGAGAATTGATGAGAGAGATGCTGTTAATATCCCTGGGATAAGGGCCACAACATGAACTCAAGTGTTATTAAGGCACTAAGAGTACATCTGCAAGGCATAGATCCATGGAGAACCAAGCTTCCTCAGTTTCACTGCCTGCAGATATTGCATGTTTTGTCCATATTTACCAACCTGACCATAATATAGATCTCCTGGATTTTTTTCCCAATTTATTTTCAAATTCATTCCCAATGGAGGTCCTGAATGGGTGGGATTTCTTCTTTTTCTACTCCTATGTAAGTCTGAACAAAATTCCTGGATCTGATTCCAACAGGCATTTTTCTTTGAAAAATTACTGATATGAATACAAAAGTAACATCACTAGGCCAGGAAAGCTCAAAACTTTGTTTTTCATGAGAATGAGTAAGAATCTTACAGCAATTTTCAGCTTGAATGTCTATTCTCTTTATGGATCACAGCAGAAGGAAAAGAAGGAAGTAATAAAAATATTTTTGGAATTTAATTATAAATGGAAGAGATGTTCCAGAAATCACCTCTGCATCACTCAGTCTCTGGTGCTGGCACACTGTGCCTCAGGAATTGCTGCTGGGTTTTTGAACAAAATCTGTAAACTGGAAAAATGAACTAGTTTGCGGCTCCAATTTTGTGATGTCTATGCACTGAACTGGATCCTATCAAGATGGAACAGCCTTCTTCTGTAGCAAGTGGCAGAATATGAAGCAGCTGGTAGCAACAAAAAAAAAAAAAAGGCATGAAAAAAAAAGAAATTAGAAAAATACCATGCAAACACTAGAGAATCATCCCCACAGACTTTCCACTTGCCCAGTATGCTTTCTGAGTGCCAAGACCAAGGAAATCACACCACTTTATTAAGGTAAGCTGCTTTCCAAAGGCAAACCTGGCATCTCTAGGCTCTGTCTGAGAGAGCATGTTGCAGCCTTAACACACCATGAAGATGCCCAGATGATGGCAGGTGGTTTTGGGTTGGTTTTTTTTTTTTGGGTTTTTTTGTGTGTGTGTGTTTTTTTTTTTTATGAGAAATACTACCAGATTGATAGCAGAGGGTTTACGGTCCTTCTCAGCCCTACTCTTGATGAAAAATGGCCTCTTTTTAGATTAACCCTATTGAGGTCACTCTGCTGTTAGATTGTTGAGAGAGTCTCGGCATCCAGGTAAACCTTGTTTCATGGATTTCTTTCTTCCTGTGTATGTGTGACTGACACTGTGAAAATTCACCCAAATAAACCCACAGGTTTCAATAGCTGGCACACAGAGCAGGACTTGTGTGCTTTCAAGAGCTATTTCACCCAGTTTGGGCCTAAAAAGAATATTAGGATTCCTGTGTCAGGAGCAAAGAGGGAGGGCTGCCTGGCAAGCAGTATTGCTCTGGAAGGTGCAGGCAATGTTGCTGTAAATCAGTGAAGCCAGGGGAGGTAAACTCTGGTTACAAACTGGATCTGGGACCATGTGCTTGCTGCCACAGGATACAGGATGAACTCAAACCAGGTCAGAAGAGGATCAGAGTGGTTTGGTTTGGTTTGCTTGGTTTGGAAGGGACTTTAAAGATCATCTAGTTTCATCTCCCCTGGCATGGTCAGGGACACCTTCCAATAGAACAGGTTGCTGAGAGCCCCATCCAGCCTGGAATTGTACATATCCAGGGATATGTCATCCATAGCCTCTCTGGGCAACCTGTGCCAGTGCCTCACCACCCTCATGGTAAATAATTTTTTCCTAATATGTAATCTAAAATTACTCTTTTTCAGTTTAAAACCATCCCCCCTTGTCCTGACACTTCTTACTCTTGTAAATAGTGTCTTTCTTGTAAGCTCCCTTCAGGTGTGAAAGGTCATAGTTAGGACACTCTTTTCTGGGCTAAACAAGCCTGATTCTCTCAGCCTTTCCACTTAGGTTGAATTTGTTGCCTTTTATTCTGGTGGAAATATCTAGAATGAGAAATTACCAAATTTTATCTGGTCTGTGCCTGGATAAGGATTGCTTGGGAAAAACTAATTTTCACAGGTGCTGTCTCTAAGGGCATTCAACTGTTGCAAGTGCCAAAAGCAAAAATGATGATAACTTCAAAAGGCACTCAGAAGGTTGAGTCAGGTGGGAGTGGTTAACCCTTGGTTAACTAAGTCTGAGGAGTCTGTTATGTTTGATGACTTACTTCAGCTGCTTTGTGTAAGCAGTGGTGCAAGGTCTGGTCAAGCATCAACTCTGAAAGATGCTCCTTTTATGAAAGATGCTCCTTTTATGTCTGGTAAGGATGCATGAGTACTGTGTTTGAGAAAGGTTTATGCTGCTGGTATGCAATAGTGGTTGCAGTAGAGTTCAAAATGACAAGTTTCTCCACACAAAATACAGACTGAGAAAGTAAAATTCAGATTCTGGGTCATGCTTTGTCAACAAATGCTACTCCAAGGCACCAGAAATGAGTGCTGGTGATGATTGCCAATACAGTATGAGTATGGGATGAAACAAATAGCTTTCTTTTTGATATCACTGCAGCTTGCTGGTAAATACATCCTCAGCTTCTGGAAATCAGTAGCTAATTATGCTGAAAAATCATTATTCTTTAAGACTGTAAATATCTTTAAGCAGCAATTAAAAATAATTGTTACTCAAAATCTATAATGTATTTGAGAATAAGAATCAACCTAGCTGGACAAAAACATGCTGCAAATTGAGGAAAAAATTGTGCTTTACATTTTGTGATAGTTTTTCTAGTGCCAGTTTTGTTCATGGGTATGGATTGTCTCTTAAATGCTTGCCTGTTGATCATGTTTAAGTGACCCATGCCAGCTGAAAAGAGTATCCCTGTCCTTTGCAAAGTGGTGGGAAGCACAGGTTTTTCTGGGATTCATGCTTGCATTTTGGGTTGATATTCCTCCAGCAGGTTTTAACTTTATTAGTGCTTTTGAGGAAAGTTTTCTGGGAAAGAATGGGGTTTTTGCCCGTCAGATTTACTGAATTATTTTTTCAAGAGCTAGGCAGGCTTGAAATTAAAGCAACAAGTTAGCAAGATTACCTTCTTAGTTATGAAATTGGTTACAGAAGGAAGTTAGCTTTTGATTTTACTTAAATGTGTGCTTTTGCTTAGCTCTTCCAGTGCCTCAGTGAGACACTAAAATAGGAAGCTGCAACACTGTTGAATTGTGTCCACCACTGTGCTGGCTTGGTTCAAGAGACATAAAGCTTCAATTTGCTGCTTCTTTGATACAACATAGTTTATTCTTTGATTTTGTTACATGTCATACTCCTAACTTCTCCTGATTATATTCAATAGGAATATAATATTAAAATTTGTGCCAAATAGATCATGAGGACTCATAGTCCATAGGACTGTGTTTCCCTGCTGTATGCAGTTCTCTTATAATTGAATTAGCAAATACAGATAAAACAAGCTGGATCTCCTCTCTGCTCTCAAGGTGTTTCTTCAAATTTACTTCTTGGTTCTATTGCACAAATTTTTGCCATAGTTTTTAAGCCCCACAAGAGTTTCATCTTACAAATAATTTGACCTCAAACATTTTCCTCCCTTTACTCTTGGTATTTTTTGTATCCCCAGGCTGTGGTGGTGTGCTGCCTTTCCTCCTGCTGACAGAGCTCTTGTGGGATCATCCCATCAACTGCTTCAGGAAACCAGGTTCCTTTGCTGATGCAGCACCTGGCATTGTGAAACCACACCCTTACGTGTTATAAATGCCTTTTCTAGTTGCTTTTTTTGAAAATCACTTGAGAAAAAGATGGGCTAGATTAAACAATATGTATGTAGCTACAGGGCTAATTTGAAATGCATGTAGATAGATAAACTACAAATGCAGGTACATAAACTTTAAAAGTGTCTTGCAGTCTCCTTAAAATTTGCATGTGTAGCTGATTTATTTTGGAGGTGACATGGGTCTGTATGCCTCATACAGCCCCATACATAAGAGGTAAGGTGGATTCAAGTCTCTGCAGAAAACTATGAAGAATTTTGTCTTATTCTTGAAAAAGTTTTGAAGATGGCCACTGTCCCGCTGTTTGTCACAAATTGTGAAAGTGGTTGTAAATGGCATTTGAGATCCTTTTCCAGCCTTATTTCCTATAATTTATATTATCCCTTTCAAGTAATTTTCCAATTTCACCTTGGTTTTTCTTTGAAAAAACACATACTGTGTTAATAATACAGATGGCAAATAAAGAAGTTTGAGTAATTTTTTAAAGTTACCTCCTCTCTCTGACAATCACTTTTCTTCAGGTTTGAGTTCTGCCATCACATCCATATAATCTCAATTACACACAAAAACTTGGCTCCCACTTCATCAGTAGATGCCCTAAAAACACCCCTGAAGCCCAGACTGCGGATATATGATACCTGCTCTGCTTTTGTGTCTGCTTCAGCTCAGTCTCTGAGGTTCACTGTTGTGGACACCTGTGGCCCTAACCTCTGTATGTCTGTCTGTCTCTCTGTAAAAGCCACTGTGTAGTTTGGCCTGGCTGTTGGGGACTGAGTAGACAAAACTTAAACTGATTTAGCAATGTGCAGGGAAAATGCCCACAGCTGGTTAGGCTTCTTGGATCAAGGTGGTTCTGACAGCAGGCAAATAAAGACCAAGCTTTTCCAAAAGACTTGGAAAAGATATGGACTTGAACATGGCTGTGAAAATAATCACAAAAAAGCAATAAAAGATGTGATAAATATAAGATGGTGGGTCCAAAAAGGCTGAAAAAGACTGAAAAAGGAAGCAGCAGAAAAAGGTCCAAGGATAGAACCATGGTGATTAAAGTTACCTCCATTGAAAAAAGTTCAACTGGCTGATTTTACTATTTCAGCTTCTTGAGAACACTTTGACCAGAAAGACTTTATGTTTTCAATATGGCTGCAACTCTGCTGGTCCTACATGCCCCAAAGTCAAATTTGCAACCTAGAGCTGAGCCATTCCTTGCATTGGAGAAACATCACTGAAGGGTAATGTTATTGTCTAAAGTCAAGGAAATCCCCAGACTTGTCCCTCAGCCTTGGGCTCATTGCAGCAGAGGAGCTTAAAAACAGAGCATGATGCATGAATGAGTCCTTAGAATGAGGGCACCTTGTGCTTCTCCAGGAGGTATGGTTAATCTTGTGCCTTGCTGGATGTGTGCTCCAGGACGAAGGCCTGGAACATGGCTCCAAGGCCATGAAGGTGGCATGAAAAAATAATTTACATTTTGTGTTTCTCTCTTTCACATTGGAAAGGCTACATGGCTTGAGTGACACAATGCAACTCATCATTCATAGGAAGATTAATTCTTATTCCTGTGCCTGTATGATACCCACATACACAAACAAAAATGTAAAATGGAGACTTTTCAACACAACATTGTCCCTTTGTAAGCCCTTAGTTATGAGCAGCTGAATACAGGAAGCTGAAGGCAAAGTGGGACCATTAAATCACTGAACTTCCTGCACATAACAGGGTATTTAATTTCATTCAGTTACCCTGCATGAAGTCCAAAACCTGTGTTTGTCTGACAGAAAAATTCAGGAAAGGTATAGAGTCCTGCTCTAAAGACCACAAATGGTGGGGAGTTTGCCACTTCCTTTAGTAGTTTGTTCAGGATATTAACACTTTCAGTGCTTTAAAAATAGGTGCTTAATTGTATTTTGGTTTTGTGTTTTTCTTCTTTAATTTCATAGGTTCATATTTTGCTTATTTCTGGTAGGATGATAGGGTTTCTATTGTTCATATGGGGAATGTTTAATGGCAAGCTTCACAAATAAAGGAATAAATTAATGTGTCCTAATTAAAAAAATGAAGTGAGGAATATAATAACTGGAGAGCCCTTGTTCTTTTTCTAATCCTTGAAGTTGCTACAGCATTGTGCCACCTGATGGACCCTCTTCCCATGTAGGAAGAAGGAGATTGGCCTTATTGAGACCCAGATGGTACACCAGGGCCACCTACCAGGAACCTGGCAGAGGTCACTGGTCACACAGCTGCACAGTGGGCTGGTTCTGTCCATGCTGTGGAGACTGGAAGCAGGATAGCCACTGATGGCAGCTTTCGACCTAAGTGCTTAGTGCAGAGCAGATCTTCTGGCTGACTTACTTTATTGATGTATCTGAGCTATTTCTGCATCTAGAAAAGGCTCAGATGGCCTTTCCACCCGACCCAGCGCTGTCCCATGGCACAACATGGGAGGGGATGAGTGGGCCTGGCTCGTGAGCAGCATATGCACTGGAAATCCACACCAGCTGCTCCTTTGGAAGGCCTCCTGGGCATGCAGAAAAACCAATGCAAAAGCACTGGGCAAAAACTGTGCAGAGCTCCGTAGGCTCACTCCTGTGCTCTGGTGGGCCATGAAACAGTTAACAGTGTTAGCATATGAGCATCTGAGTTAGCATCTTGGATGTGAGGAGTGCAGCAGTTTATATTTCTTGGAGGGATTGTTTCAGGCTGCTCTGCTGTTCCAAGCCCACGCCGTTGCTCTAGTGAAGCTCAGCTTGGATTTTCTTCACAGTTGTGACAGCCAGAGATGACTAAAAATACAGAGTGCTGAGATTCCTCAGAAGAATTGTGAATTCTGTCTTCTCTTTCTTCCCAAATATTCCTTCTGCTTGCCTGGGAGAAGAGTTGGGTTTGAGGGGGGAGAGGGTTAATTTAATTCCCTTTGTGTTTTTAAAGGTTGTTTTTACATTAAAGCCCTATGGGAAGGAAATAAGTGTCCTGATAGATGCACCATCTATAAATATACAGTGAGCATGAAACACAAACAGCTTTGGAGATTTATTCCATGTTTCTAAAGAAGGGCAAAACCCTTGAATTAATGTGTTATGTTGGTATGTAGTATAATATATAATTACACTTCAGTAATTCTGAAACTTAAAATTATATAGGTCAGATATATTTTAAACTTAGGAGGAAAAAGCAAGAAATAGATATTTTGTTTTGCAATTCTTTCTTCCAGAGGTGTAATACCTTCTCAGTCACAGCAGGATTTTTAGATTCTTTTTCTTTGGATTCTGATTCTAAGTACACCTTTGCTTTGCCTTTTTTTTTTTTTTCCTCCTGGGAACCATACTGCCATAAGCTACAAGCTTTGATTCACTGTTAAGAGTGACATATGGTTCCTTGCTTTAAGGAATTTGATAAGCATACCACTTGATCTTTCATGTTTAGTATGAATTCAAGAAATAAAAGAGATGCCAGGATGCTGGTTGGTAGCAGAGATCTCTGACTGGATCATTCCTGCCAGTTTATTATATGTGTTGTGCTGTAAATCGTTCCCAAGGCAAAAACAGAAGAGCAATAGAGGCACAAAGTAACTGAATGGGACTGCCCAGATGTTTAGAGGGAGGATGGGTGAAGTAAATTCCCACAGAGGTTAGTCCAAGCACACTGAGGTTCATGCTCTGTCATGATTCCTTAATGTTAATGCTCTAACTGCTTTTGTGGTAATTGTTACTTTTTACATTTCTAAGTCATAAAAAGAGACGCACTTAAAAAATGGCCACCCTCAAGCAAAAGAATGAACACTTGTTTGCATTTAATAATCACTAAAACTTGAAATTCTAAATTGGATTAATTGTGTCTATTATAAATTGATGGGGGAATAGCTATGCATTAGCCCTGAATTCTGATTACCTGAGAGGTTCCACTTGGAGTATAATTAAGAGCAACTTCATAGTAGTGGTAGGTGTATGATTGAATAATACATGCATCCCCTGCTGATGAAATTCAAGGCAAAGCATTCATGGAGAAAGAGAGCTTTTTTTTTTTCTTATTCCTGCACTTAAAATGCTGAAGAATTATTGCAATTGCAGCTCCTACTTAGACTATTAGCAGAGATACACCAAAGCTCTTGATGCAAACACTTTCAGCCTTAAGTAGGGTTGGCAAAAGAATCCCAGTTTTGCAGCTCAGCCCTTGTTCTGTAAAGTATTGTGTTCCTAGGAACCTGTGGTGACTGGTTTAAATAGGAACATAGATCAGACCTTCAAAGAGGCACATTTTCCAGTAATACAAGGGACACCACTTTGTTAACAGCTCATTGCTTAATATATATGCCCACTAGATGGCTGTAATTGGTGTGTTGATTTATTAAAGTATTAAAATATTAAATTTTTAAAAAGTACAAATATTAAAAAGTATTAAATTAATTATAAAGTATTTTACACATTCCTGGCTTTGAAGCCTTGTTTACTCCTGTTCATTAATATCTCCTTGTGCTTTCTCAATCTATAAAGATACCTTCTCTGTGCATGATGCAGCACTCATCAGCTTGCAGCTGTATCCCAGACTAAAGCAGAATATTTCTAGGCTCCTTTCTAGGCTCTAGACTGGACAACCCCCTTGAATGCTGCAGTCTGACCCCTTGTAAGAGAGTGCATGAGGTTTCACAGCACCCTACCCACAGGCAGAGGTGCTCTAAACCCTCTGTCCCTCCCATGAAGGAGGCAGCACAGCCACATATGTTCCACCTCAAGTGGCCAGTCTCTGTGAAATTGCTCCTGCTTGCTGAGATGAAGGGATTCAGGGATTACAGCCTGAAGTGATGGGAGAGGTGAGAAGTGAACCATGAGAAAGCGACAGAGCTATGTGGTGGCACACGGAGGCTGCATGGGGTGCCCCCATACCACAGGACTGCCCATTCCTCAATGCTTTGCTCTGAGCTTTTCCTTTTCTGCTGTTCTGTCTATAGATGTTTAATTTTGAAATTAGGCATTTGTCATGCTTGTCACCACAGAGGCAAGACATTCAGCTAATCTCTTAATTCACCATGTATCATTATGGTGAAGAGCTCATCATTAGAGTGAAGGCACATCTAACCATGTTTTATTGATATCAAAGAGAGAAGTGAGATAATGCGTAGCAGTTTTGAAGCCCCACTTATGAATTTCAGATAGAGAGGCACAGAAAAGATATCTTGACATTGCTGACTTCCAGTCTCAGTGTCAGAATCCGTCCTCAGCAGTGAAACAGCAGGTTTTGTGCTGCTTTAGTAATTCCAAAAGTGTGCTGTGGGACATTGCATACTGACAGCTTGGGCTATGATTCTGAGCAGGATTTAACAAAACTTCTTCAGTCAAAAGCTGAATATAGTGGAATATGATCACCTCCAAGGGTTTCAAAATCCTATTGGTCCAGAAAATTTGAGAAGAACCATGAGTGTTTGTAAATATATATTTACACTTGTCATGCATAGATAACAAATTATCACAAAAGCCTGCTTAGGTATTTGTGAATTCAGCAGGAAGAAAACCTTCCTCTAGAACCAGCATGTTGTTGGTCAGTTAGTGCCCAGTCTTTTGAAATGCTGATGACTTCAACCGTTTGTGACCTTGGCATTCGATGGCACTGTTGTCCTGTTGGCACAGTCATGCTGGCAGCACTAAGATCTCTCCTGAGGTACAAAACCAAACACCAGCAGGTCCAATAATCTCAGTGCAATCTAACCTAGGTTACCACTGTGGATTTTAGTGCAGGTAAGGTGAAACCTTGGAAGGCTGCTATCAGTATGTGAACCCTGAGCCACCCTGCAGAAGACAAGACACTTGTGCTTAAGGGGAGGTTGGCAGCCACACCTGGATGGTGATTGCACCTTCAGTAACTTTGTCAAAGCAGTATCAGGAAATCCCCAATTGTCTTACTTGCTTTTCTTAGAAATCTTCCAACATGCTCTTTGCAGGCTGAAATCTCAGATGACCTGATGGTTTCAGTTCTATTGGCTCACCTTGGGTTCAAGCATCCTGTTTTCTGTACAGATATAGGTTTTTCATAATCCCTGGCAAATATGTGCCTTTTTTTCTCTATACAAGGTGTGGTTTTCAAAAGTATATTTTCCAGTTACCTAAAACTTCCAAGTGATCTGTGCCCTAAGATTACCTTTTAACTACTTATCCCTTATGTTGTTGGCCATATATTACAGGTACATAAATGAAATAGAAAACAAACCAGAAACCCCTAGTTTGACACATTTCCAGAGGCTAATTATATAATGGCAAAAGCATTCACTTTGTTTTAATAGGCTGAAGTATTTATTCTTTTTTTTTTCTCTTTTTTTTCTCTTTTTTTTTTTTTGGCTGGAAATGTGTAATATGCCTATGACAGATACTTTGACAGAAAGAGCCAGCCAGCACATTTTCTTCAAACTGACTGGTTCATAACCCAGTGGTACATTTTCCAGTGTTTTTGTCTGAGCAGTGAAAGTGGAAATTTGCAAACAAGACTCTCTGTATATGCAGCATATGAGGATAGGAAACAGTAGAGTAAGTCAGCAGCAATTTGTGAGAGACAACATGCCATCAAAACAATCCTTACCGTCTGTCTGTCTGCAAAATGTTGCTTTGTCTTTATGCTTCTTTTACCACAAAAGTAATATGTAATGAAACAAAAATGTGGAAGAAGAAAGAGTCTCCATTGAAAAGAATATCAGGAAGGAATAATAATAATAATAATAATAATAATAATAATAATAATAATAATAATAATAATAATAATAATAATAATAAATAATAATAATAAAAAGGTGAAACCTTTTCTTGCATATGTTAATAGTAAAGCCCAGTGATTGATCTTTCATATGATCACACGAAGTGAATAGAAAAAACCTTGGAATTAGACATCTCATGTGCTAACTCCTATGTTGGCCCCAGTTCTTTGCTTTGGAAATGTTGCACAGCATGTATGCATCATTAAATTTCTCTTAGTCCCATTGGTTTATAGGGGGAAGTTCAATACTTTCACTTCAGTGGAATTTCTTTAGTGTGGAATACATGCTATTCATTGAAGGTGCTCCAGGCAAAATATCTCATGCATTCCAAAACTGGAATACTGTTGTCGCTCCCCAAAAATTCTCTTATTCCTCACCCAGCCTGGGCCTGCTAAATTTTGACCCAACACACATTTTCCTTCATAGCCATTTCCAGGTTTTCTTGTTCTCCTTGTGAGCAAATCATCCTCATTTGGTGGATGGGGGTTTGACCTTGGACATGTAACTCTGTGAGGATCAGAGGTTCTGTTGGCTGAAGTGAAAAGTCTTTCGCAGCCTTCCCCCTTAGGCATGGTCTTATCATGTATCACTGAGTGAGGAAGCATCACTGGCAAATATCCTCCTTTTCTATGGAGTCAGTACTCCTTGCAGCACATGCTATGGCCAACACAAGTGAGGCTGCAGCTGCAGTCACTGGTCCAGAGAAGCAGGTCCTTTGATTTAGAGACCAGTCCTTGAAATTTGACATATTCTGCCCATTTTAGGTATGCCAGTATCTAAACAAAGGTCTAGTCTAATAGTAGAGGGGAGATATAAAAATGGGAGGATTATCTGGCTTATTCCTTCCCAAACACATCTGATCTCTTTGGAATATGTGTATCTTGAGCTGTTTACTATTATTCTTCCACCTCAGTGCTGCACATTCTGGACATTCTAAATCCAGGATTCACAGACACCTTCCAAATGCATGAGAAAAATGCAGGAGACTATCAAAATGCTGAAAACACAATTCTTCCTTCCACCTCCTGCTGTATTCTTGGCTTCCTTTTTTATTCATCTTCATATTTTTCAAGCTTCAAAATTTCTTCTTCAGCCATAAAAAAATAGAATCATTCTTGAAAAATGAAAATAAAACTGATGTATAGACACCAGACCAAAGGAGCTGCAACTTTAAGTAAATCAGTAAATTTCTCAAGCTTCAATAAAACAGCAACAGTTGGCAGCCCTGGAGCACTAACCATGCTACCTTAGTTATTTTATTTTCTTTTTATGCATGTGTCCAGAAAGCAGCACAGCATGTTTAGGCAGTGAAAAATCCTCAACTCTCCAGAACCCTCAGTGCAACCCACAGCAATCCCATTTTCTTATATGCAGCTGGAGACAGAGTCACATCACTGACTGGATCAAGAGCCCAGCAATTTTTGTGCCTGAGTTACAAACAGCCACGTTATGCTTCTGCTGCCATCAGCAATGAGGTAGGTCAGTTTTCTAAAATGTTTGGGGTTATTCCAGACCACGTATGGATAGGGCCAAAGAACACTGCAGTCATTTTGACCAGCAAAATACAGATGTACTTCACCCATACTCTGTCTCCATGATGCCTTTACAGTATATTTGCTATCATATTTCAAAGCATATCCTTTTTTTTTCTAGCATAGACAGAGTTGAAGGATGTTTTCTCCTCAGCTCTTCCTTGAACTTTTACATAAGCATGCATTTCCTCTGGGATAAAGAAGATATTAGAAGCTACTTTTATGCTTTCTATGCTTTGGAGACATGAAGACTTTTTAAGTTTCACATGTTGAAAGGTGATGTATCAATGGTAGAAAATGTCGCATCCCTTGACATTTGAATAAGCTAATGGTTCCTTCCCTAGGGCCTTCTAGCATTGGAAAAACCACAGGAATTCTGACATTCAACTTTCTAGAAGTGGAATTACAGATCGTTGCTGAACTGGCTTCAGTGAGTATGAAAATTGAAGGCAGGGAGTAAGAAGAATAGCACAACAGCTCTTTATTGCCTGCTAATAAAGTATAAATCAGCTCCAAACACTGTTTAACATAGAAGTTTAGCATGTAGAATCTTCCTTCCCTTTTACCCAGAAGATACTAAGTTAAAACTATTTTGGAGGTAAAGAGTGTGAGGAAAGGATATTTTTCTTTGGTAAGCAGGGAGAGCTGGAATGTGATGTACCCTATCTACATAATCCAATCAGTCTTTCCTCTGGACAAAAGAGTAACAAGTTATTTGAGCAATGACCAATTTTCAAGAGAAAAGTGTGAAGTACTTAAAACTCAATTTCTAAATCTTTATAGAAATGTTGCTGTAGTTTCTCTTCCTGGGGTACCCAAAGGCTGTTGACAAAACCGTGTAAACTGCTGTTTCTGACTGCAAGTTGGACTATGCTGGGTTTATTTTTGGGGGATTTATTTTATTTCCTTCAGTTTCTACAAATCTTTCAAGTCCCTGACTTCCAACCTCTAATGTATGTCTTTGTAAGGGAGAAAAAAAAAAGACTTGCTCTATAATAACTTCTTATAAAATGTTCATGTCATTTTGAAAATCTTGGAAAAGTAGTACCAGGTAAAACAACTACTTCAAGATGTCTGCTGAAAGATGAGCAATTCTGACAGTAGTCAGATAATCTTGGCAGCAATATTAGCTCTACTGCATCTTAGGCAATAGGCACTGACTTCCCTTAGATGAAATTCATACTGCAAAATCTGTTTCTGATCATGTTGCTGGGATTTGTTGTGTTGAGAATACAGCATCAGCCTGCAGTATGCAGAGCATCTTGGCACTGATCCAGCACAGCATGTGAAAACCATGTTTCTATAAATATGTGTTTAATCCCCATTTTCAGTGGAGAAGAAAGGCCCTCATTATCTCTCAGCACAGAAACTTAAGGAAACAGTCCTACTGCTAGCAAAGTGCTACATATTTAAGGGTGAGAATGTGGTCCAGAGTCTCACCTTGCTAAGTACCAAGTGGCCCCAAATGTCACCAACATAATGGGGTAAAACTATAAATTAAAAGTTTTGTAGTACTTAGCCCTATCCAGCCTTTATCTGGAAGGGGATTAAATTTTCCTTTTTAAGCTGGAGATACTGTAAATGTTTATATTGTGAGGATTCATCTTAGATGAATGGAGATCACAATTGTTTGTATATTCTTGTGCTCCTCAATGGACACCTTTTTCTCAGCTGCCCTGAACAAATCCTCCTCATTTCAGGGCACTGGGGAAAGTTAATGTTGTCAGAATATTCCCAGATGTGAGCTGCCAACCTTTGTTTTGCACCGTCAAGCCTGTCTAAGATCATTAGTTTAAATCCCAATCTAAAAAAAAAAAAAAAAACCAAAAAAACGGAAGTTGGTCCTTCCTTCAATCAATGTTTTTTTTTTTTCTTTTTTTTTTTTACTCCAAGGATAAATGTGAATTGTGTTCATGGGCTGTGTAATTGAAATCTCTTGACTGAAGAACTCATATCGTAGACAGAAATGATCGTTTTGTGGTGAAATGAATGGGTAAATACCCAAGAGACTCGCTGTCTATTCCTGCTTCAGCAACAGATGTCAAGAGTGGTTTGAGATGTGTTACTTAATATCTCTCACCAGCCTGTAATATCCTAAACCCAGGATGGTGGTGAAAGTGTTTGAAGAGCAGTGGTTATTTAACTCGCTTGTGACAAGTGCTGTAACAATGCAAAACGTTATTGCTATTACTGAATTTATTTTGATATGTTGCTCCAAAGTAAGCCTGCACAGAAGGAAAGTATGTCATGAACTGGAAAGAGTATCTGGGCATTTCCTTTTCTTAGCCACTACATATCTGCAAGGTCAAGTTCAAGTTACAAATCTTAAATTCAAATAATGTTTCTATCTTAACATATAGATGAAGGCTGGACATTTGTCAAAGTTACAACCAGATGCATAAGTGCCATTGAAGGCTGTAGAAAATTATTAGGTGCTAAATAGATTTATAAAATGTTGAAACTCATTAAGGAGCTCACTGACCTCCTTATCTTTAAGGTTATCCACCAAATATCTGGGACATGTTAGAAATGAGCCCAGAGTCTCAACTGTGGGAGATTTACTGTTCCACAGTGAGAGTCAGAGGGGAAAGATTAAGAACCAGAGGGAGAGGATTGTAGAACTTCCTTTGATTTCCTTCAGGGAGGAATATAACCACAGTGGTGACTTGCAAGGTGTGTCTTAGCTGTGCCTGCCACTTCAGGTCTTTCTGTCTTATGCAAACAGACTCCTGGTGAGGCATCATCTGAACAGGAGAAACTTGGATCTCCTTCCCTTTCTTTGTGTTTCTTCTTTCACCCTCTGTTCCCACTCTCAATCTCTTTTCCATGCCAGGTGCCAGGAGATTCTTTCAGTTCTAGCACTCATATAAGCCTGAGGTCTCATTTTCTAGGTGTTTTCAAAAACCTGCACTGAGGGCTGAGTGTATTTATTCCTATTAATTCCTTCTTTTCCTGTCTCTTCTTACAGTTCTGTAAGCAATACCTTGTTAGACTGAAGAATACCAATTCCAGGTTTGTGGGAATTTGTCTTTTGGAAACATTGGTAGTATTGTTATGCATTTATGGAACATGACTGGAATCATGCTTTTGCTTCAGCAAAAACATTTTTATGGCCATGCAAAGGAAGAAATTCTTGTAGTTAAAAACAATTTAATATATCATACCCAATTGTGAAAACTGATATGGAAAGTAACCAGAGTTACCTTGCTAAGACCACAAAATCCATTGGTGATTTTTAAATTTCAGGCAGAAAACCTGTTATAGCCAAAGCTGAGTTTTATGAACATGACTTTTCTTGCTAATGAAAACACAGCCCCTGTGTTTGAAAGCTTCTACCTAAACATTTCAGCCAGAGGTGGTTATTCTGACTGTCTATGGCACTGAGAAGCTGTTACCAGTGTTTTGTGCACACACACATAAGCAAGGAGCAACTGTCTGATGTTGTGATCACACTGCTGTGGTTACAGGCAGTCCAGGTTCCCTTTAATTAGAATCCCCTTCTAATAACTAGACAATTTACAGATCTAAAAGGATTACTTAACAAATCATAGTAATTTTCTGTTCTGTCAGATTTTTGAGATTTTTTTTTAGTTCTTTACTGTGATATGCTGAATCTAAACATCCAGAAGCATTTTATGATTCAGTAAGTGGAAGGATTTATGTTTGTTTCTTTGTTTGTTTGTTTTAAATAAAATCAACAGTTTTGATGCCATTTGCAAATGATTGTGTCTGGAACTGATTGAAAATTTGCAGTTAGGAAGATCTTTGCAGAAAATCAAGTTTTGTGAAGCTGATATTTTTATGAGTGTTATGTGCTTTCCATAAAAATCATGCTTGTGTTGTGGTAAGAACCACAACAAACCATTGAAAAGAAATCCTGAAACACTGTGGATCTAATTGGTTTTTCAGTTCCAAAATCTCCTGTCCTTCTGTGTATGCCATGGACCTGCACTTGGCTGCTTTCTCTGATACCCAAGAGAATTATTTTACTCTTGCTGAGACAATCTTTCTTCCCTTCAAAAAAATATAATGGTAATCAGAAGTCAAAGAGAAACTTTTTTGAGCAGTACTGCTGCTAAAGAAGCACAAGAAGTTGAGGGAGATGGACAAACCCATGCAAAGTGTGTCCAGGGTTTGATTTCCTTGCTGGGCACCTGCATACAAAATACAGTCAGCAGAGTGAGACCAACTCATCACTCCAGTGCTTCTGTTTTCCCACTGTGTTTTAAGTGGCACCTCATGGCTGTTGATATTCTTCACATACTTAAGTTCTGACAGGCAGTGAATTCCTTGCCTGGAGTGTAGTTATGTGGGGACTGTACTCAGAGGCAGCAGTAGAGACTACCCAGATGAGAGATGAGAGGAAAGCACTGGAGGGTGGCATGGGAGGGACAGCTGAGGTTTTGATTCATCCTGATGCTTAGGCACCTATCTGATTATGGCAGTGTGAGGACAAGGAGGCCTTCATGTGTTTGAATATAGTACTCAATGGAAGGTTTAACACAATCAAGAGAAATTGTGGTGGTATATTGAATATGTTGCAGATATGATTTTCTATAAATTATGTATATGTTTTCTGTTTGTAATTTCAAATGAACCTCCCTTTATCCCATAATTGTTCATGTCTCCTCCAGCTCCACATATGGTTTTTAGTAAAATTTAAGGTTTCTCTTTCTAGGGCACAATTACCCCTCTAGCAAGGCTCTGTGTACATATGGCTCTGGACTGAGTCATGAATCTGTTACTCTAATGCTTCATTTCAATTAATTATTCTCCTTGTCATATTCCACATTATGCAGCTCTAGTTTTTTGTCATCCCTTATATCACTTTCCACACACCTGGAAAACAGAACTTCAGCTTTTTTCCCCTCATATTTAAACATAACATGATAAACAAATAAATGAATAAATACATAAATACATGAATTAAAGTGCTTGGGAATCAAAATTGGTGTCTGAAATGTTTTTCCTAGTTAATCTTTTTTCCAGCTTGAATATAAAAGGTCCACTTGTAGCTCCTTTTTGTGTGTTTATTGCTTTATGCAGCCAGGCTTTGATAGAGCCAGAACCAGCAAGTTTTGCTGCAATATTCATTAGACATTAACTTCACAAGGAGAACCTTTCTGAGTACGTACTTGAAGCTGAAAGACTCCAATGGCTTTTGCAACCCTTTTGTTTGTTTTTAACTGGGGCACTGACATAGCTAAGAAGTTTCAGCATTTAGCTGGGTTGGGAAACATTTTGTCTTGTTTACCTTAGAGGAGTAATAGGTTTCTTTCCTTGTTCTAAGGACATCATTGCTATGTGTTTGCTGCATTTGCTGAGATTAAGTGATTTGATGGTTTGATTTTCAGAATGCTGGTCCAAATATCCACCCCAACGAGAACCAATTGCTACAGATGAAGACCTGGTACACAACCACAGAAAAATTGATAAGCAGATTATGTTTATGCCCTTTGCAAAAGGAAGTTGTAGTATATGCATACCTGCATTTCTGCATTTTTAAAATGCTTCATTGACTTGGAGGTTTGGTTTTTTCCCTTTATGAACAGCCTTATCTTGTTCATTTAGTGCTGTTTGTATATAGTCAATATACCCTGCTGCTGAAGGAGGTTAAAGATAAAGAGTACTGCATTTGTTTTGATGTTAGAAATCCACAAGTTTTGTGTGGATTGTTTGGTTTTATTACTGGAAGTTTTCTTTTTTTTTTTTTTTGGTTTGCTTTTACTACCCAGGAACAGGAAAAAGAGAAATCACATTAAAAATAATGCAAAATTTCTGCACATTTTATGAATAACAGAGTTGAAGAAGAAATTATTAACTACGAGACATGCAATAAATGAAAGACCTTAATGGTATTCAGTATTCTTCATCTCAAGTGACCAGTGATCTCCACATGCTAACAGATGTATTTAAATTGCACATATAGCCTCTTTTTTCACTACTGAGGGGAAGCTTCTTGAATATTTGGCAATGGTGTTTAATACCATCAGAGAAGGATCTTTTAAATAAAAAAATACAACTGATTAAGTAGGAATACAATCGAACATTAAGATGGAAGCTGCATTCTTACTTAAAGTGTTCCGGGATCTTCAGTTGCAATTGCCACAGCTATTATTTTATTTTATATATGAAGAATAGATTTATCTTATCATGCTTTTTTCTGTCCTGGTGATCTTGAGTTGACCTTAGAAATGCCAAGAAGACCAAATCAGACAAAACTTTACAGGTGACAAAACAAAAGCACAAAGGTTGTCCTGCTTTATAACCCATCTATCTCACAGCATCATTTACCCCAGTGTAAGACAAATGCTTAAGCTGGCTGTTCTGATTTAAAGCCCTCTTGCACTAAGCCACTTTGTTGTGACACAGAGAAGACACAAGGCAGAGTAAAATACAACTTTTCTTCCCCCAAATCACACAGATCTATGGAGAAAACAATTTAAATAACCCAATTTAAATAATTAAAATAAACTAAAATCTCTGGCCTTCAAGATGAGGTACAAGAGCACCATTCTTTCCTTCTGATTGGTCCAGATGCCTAAACACCCATGAAGGATCAGGTAAGGAGCAATTTCACCTGATGTAACCTGGCAGCTAATATAAATAAATAAGAAAGAACAAACTCTTGTCCCAGTTTGAAACTCTCCTTCAAAGTCTCACATAAGTGTGAATATGTAGTCTAAGTGCAAATCAGAAACTTAATCTGATTTCCTGGTCCCCTTTGCAGATATAAGTGCAAAGGAGTAAAAGAGAAACTTAAGTTGCTGAAAAATTCAAGGAGTTCCTGAGCATTCAGACATTTCTCTTTTGTGGGAAGGGGAAGAAGCCACAAGCCTCTCAGAGCTGTGGTGAGAAATAATGGCTTGGTCCTTGTCTGCTCATGTATGAAAGGTGCAATGCAGAAGATCAGTGGAACAAGCCTGGAGCTGAGAAAAGGTGTTACTTTCCATTTGTCATAGGTAATGAGCAGACAGATGGGAAAGAGGAGGCATTTTCTGTGGGCTGATTAAAACTTGTTTTTGCAGAGGTAAAGATATTTCCTTCTCCCTTTCTCTCTTCCCCCCAGTATCTATGGCTATATTTCATAGGGGTGTGGTGACTTAGGGATGCAGTGCCATGGCTGATCTCTGTCTCAAGAGCAGCTCAAACCTGTCTCTCAGATCAGAGAAGCTGCTGTGCTGTGTGCATGTATGTGTGTGCATATGTGCAGTGTGAAATCCAAATTTAAATCAAGTTCACTTCATCCCATCTGTGCCCTTAACTTATTTGGATGCTCTTCAAAACCTGCAAAAATTAAAGTCTCGAATAAAGTTTGAAGTATCAGAGTCGTTGGCTCTTTTTCAAGATCCAGGACACTCCCTTCCCTGAAATCTGTCCTCAGAGTTTCAGCCCTGTGGGTCACCAATGTCCCCAAGTCAGAGGACTGCAATATGGCCAACCCCTCCAGCCTTCTGGGCTGGCTTTTGCCACCTGCTATTGCCTGTGCAGAGGAGGAGGATGGACACACCATGCTGCTTGACAGCTGCTGCAGCTGCTGCCAGCGTGCCCTGTGCTCAGTGCTCCCTGAGGGATCTCTCTGAGTCACGCTTCCACCCCCAGGTATGTGCAGGGCTCTCCTTGGGAGAAATGCAGAACAGCAATATTTACACACAGGTCTTCTAATTTTGACAAGAGGGAGCTGGGTTTTTTCATCTTCATAGAAGGCTGCATGCACTAATGTTATCCCAAGGTGCACCAAACCTCCACAATGTGCAAATGTGCATGTGGATATCCAAATTGTGAGTGCTTTCGTGCAAAAAGCTCTTCCTGAGTCAAGCAATTTATCTGTTTAACTGTGCAGGTAAGGAGGTACCCAAAGATTGTCCCCTCTGACCTCCTTTACAGATGGAAATCTCCTCTGGGAGCCTTTTTTTTTCTCAGCTTACAGACAGGAGTTAGTGGCCATTATCTTGTTTCAAGATCCTGTGTTCTGTGGCACAGGATGCCAGAAGTCACAGAGTGGGAAAGAGGCCCCAGGGTTGTATTTCTGCTCTGTGGGGAGAAAAGGGAGGAATAAGGAGGAGCATGGCAGTTCCTCAGCCCAGCTTTGGCAGGACTTCACATGTATGCTCTGCGTGGCTGTGGCTGCATGTGCCTGCAAGGATTCTCTACTTGGCAGGCATGATTTAGTTCCCTTCCTCTGAAAATCTGACTCTATTTTTCAATCAAAAAAAAAGAATATCTTTTTTCCTTTGGGTATTGCATTTTATATGATGTTGCTACCAATGCCAGATGACAACATTCCCCCCTGCCACTGTGGAATGAAATGAAGGAGAAAATGTAGAGGCAAAAGGAAAAATTTTTTTGATTTGGAAGCATTTGTTAATGATTCCCCCTTTGGTTTCAGACTGGAATGTTTTTCTTCCTTCACTGCTTTGTATGTATCTGGATACAGAGAGACCACATCAGGCAGTCCAAGTGCCCGGAATGCCATAATTTGACAAGACAATATTGCAGACATGCAATTAGCATTTAGGATTAAAGAGATGGTGGAAAAGAAATTGTCTTACTCATATGATCTGAATGTATCTATTTCACAGCTTTTTCAAAGGCAAATACGATGCAATCAGTTGTGAGGCTGGATTTTTAAGTTTTGTTGCCACTCTGCCCTGTTTTTATCTGTCACTTGAGACTTCTTGTCCCTGGAAAAATCAAAAGAATTTTAAGATGAAAAAATAATTCTTCATCACTTTTGAAATGACCTCATATCTTAGCATCAGTGGGGATGTTGCATCACTGGTAAATTCAGCATTTAACATACACATTGTTGCTTGCCCTGGGGAGATGGGAGAGAGAACAAGTTATTTCATCTGATACTATCAAGTGATGATTTATGGCCTACTATCTTTTTTCTGACATTTATCTAGACTTTTCATTGTTCATAACCTTACAAAATGCCTGTTGGGTTTCTCTTGCTCTTCTACGGGGACAGCAGAATTTTAAGAGCACAAATAAGAGCACAATTAAATGGAAAGCTGAATTGAAGCCAGCAGGATGTTCAAAATAATTCAGTACATCGGGGTGCTGTGCAGTATTGATTTCCCGATGTTTCTCTGGGAAGTGACTTAAAGCCAAGCTTCTTTATAAAGTTGCAGGTTTCCACTGAAACCTCCCTTCCATTATAGTGGTGAGTTGTGCCAGGCTCGAAGTTGATATAATTAGTTCTGATGCAAAATAGAAGTTTGATATTTTAAAAAAAGTCTGTATGGATTGCTATTTTATCTTTGTTAATGACTGAGCTCTGATGTCTGGGACAATTCTCACTTACCATCACTTAAAAAAAAAAAAAGAGAACCAAGAGCATGGCTTTCTTAGACTTAAAAACAATTACTGGCTGCAGAGAGAAAAGGAGTGAGAAATTAATCCATGCGAAGATGTGTAATAGTAGATGGTTTCATGAGCAACTTAATTCATACCTCAAAACAAAGAAGCTGCCAATAAATTTCCTGATGTAAACTTAGTTAACTTTTCCATATAAAGGCACTCACCTACATATGTTACAAAGCCCACATTTCCTATATTTATTCAAAAAATGTTAGCATAGCCAGTAAAGGAAGAAAAGTCCTACGCATCATTCAGTGTAAATCACACCTAGGGCACATTCTGTTTGATTTTTTTCAATATAATAAACTAACCAAACAAAAGGTAGGGCGTAATCTTTTCTTTTTCTGCTCTGAGGTACAGTTGGGAGATTAGTGTGCATAAAAAGATGGGCCTTTGTCTTTACAGGGATGCAGCATATAAATTGAATTTTGCAATATATTTGTGGGAGAGGAAAAGTAAGGTGGGTAGAAGTTCCCCAGTTCAGATTTAGACCTCTCCAAGAGGATTATCAATGTGAGAAGCAATCAGTCTTGAATCCTTCCTTATTCAAAGAAGAAGAGCAAGGACCTCTAGAGAGGACCTTCATCTCTTTCTCAGGTGGATGGCTAAAATAGATGACATTAAACATGCCTTAGAGAGGCAATATCTCCCCCAGTTCCATGGGACTCTTGATCTGTGACCAAAGATCCATCCATCCATCCATCCATCCATCCATCCATCCATCCATCCATCCATCCA
>QUSF01000006.1:34296928-34765687 GCA_003676055.1 Chloebia gouldiae
TTTCAGTGGCAGCTAAGGAAAAAGAGAGTTCAAAAAATGGGCAATAGCCACATCATAGAATCTCTTGCAATTTCATCTGAGTATAAAAAAAAAATGAAAAAAAGTGATTTTCAATGACAAGCTCAGAAACAGCGTTAGTACATTTCATTATATGGGATCTAATCAGTCATATGGCCAAGGTTGTGCTGTGATTAATCACCTCACTTGCTGCAGGGTGCTCCTGTCTCTGCCTACTGCTGATACAGATCAGCAGTTCCTGATGTTCAGCCACAACATCCAGGATTCACTTAGGATTCTCAAATGTCCAGCAGTTTTGGGCTAGAAAAGCAGCATGGATATCTGTCAGGTTTTATTTAGGAACAAATAATTGGCATGTAAACTTGGATGTACAATGGCATGGGGAATTCACAGATCAGAAGGCTTTTGTAGGTATCAGACCTGTCTGTGTACTCTTCTGGCAAGCCCCATTTCTCCTGCCCATATTTGTGAATGGTCTTACCTGTCAGACTGTTCTCTGCAAGGTAAAGTGATGTCAGCTTTGCGGTGCCAAATGCTCTGGAGTGGAGGTGCCATATATAAGCTTCACTAGCACCCTTTAAGCTCAGTATTAATTGAGGCTCATCCTGTCACATGCCTGGGGTTCAAGGCAGGTGTTTCTTATCCTGTGAATGCATAGCAAATCTATGAAATGAGTGCATGTATCAAAATGGACCATCTTGACTAAATTCTTACACATTCCTTTAACGAGTGGCCCAGATGCATGTCCATCACATAACCAAAACTGATCTCTTGTGTCTCGAGCAGGACTGGGGCAGGGCGTGAGAGGAAGTGCAGCAGACCTTGTGCATGTGGTCCAATGTCCACAAGCACTGCTGTGTTCCTGGATGGATGGATGGATGGATGGATGGATGGATGCATGGATGGATGCATGGATGGATGGATGGATGGATGGGCACGCTCCATATGTTGAGCTCTTAGCAACATGTGCCAACAGACACTTTGGAGGAATGGATGAATCTACAGTCTAGGAGTTGAAGAGACTCTGAAGAGCCCTCAGGAAACAGAAAGATGAGGCCCAGGTTGGAGCCTTACTAAGTAATTAATCTGTTTTGCAGCTCAATCCCAAGCATATGCAAGAAACTGATTAGAAAGAAAGCAGCTGGCTTTGGCTCTGGGCAGATGGTTTGGCTTTGGCAGCTTTGTGGTGGTACTACTGGAGGCTGCAACACTGCTTGAGAATGAAAGTTCAAAATGTTGAAGTCCTGGAATGAAGTAGAGAGGTATTTCTGAAATTACTTTGGCAACTGATTCAGATATTGATTGATACTTCAGATAACCAGGGAAAGACCTGCGTCAGTAGTTGGGGGCAAGACATAAATCCAAGGACCGGCAGACCTGGAAATATGTCATGCGTCTTTTTTTTTTCTTCCTTTCCCTATTTTAACTCTGAACAATTGATGATCCTACTAGAAATCCTGTTAGAGGCTTGGCTTTACTCATGTTCCTGAGACTTGACAAATTGCTTTACACAGGCTATGGAAACTGCAATATCTCAGTCCCCAAACAGGCAGAAAAATTTCCTGGAGTTAAGGCCAGAACCGGCCAGTTCATCATCTAACCTGACCTCTGCTATACTTATCTCAAGCTAATAAGATTTATCCAGTTTCCACTGCACAGCCTCAGTAACTTGGCTTAGAATAAAGCAGTTATTTCTGGTCTGGAGGTGAATGGCTGCTGAGTTAAGCTGTGTATGGTCAAGATTTTTCTCAGTCACTATGCGATGCTGATATATTTTGCTTCATTCCAAAATGGAATGAAAGCTATGTGTTTGTTTAAATGATATCCATAAAACTACTTTTTTTAAAAAACCCCAACTATCCCAAACTTCGAGCACATTTAATATAAAGAAAACTGAAAGGATTTGTTTTGATAACAAAATATAAAGCATTCCAGTTTTTTAAACTTTCTTCACTTGCCTAATGTATAATACAGAAGTTAAATAGGGAAACAAAATTTGAAAGTCATAATGTTCTCTTCCATTTTTAAAGTGAAGTCACACCAAAATCAAGATGTAACATTTAGATATAGACAAAGATAACATTGGAGCATTTTAAATCTAGGTTCCAAAGATAAATAGCTGGCCTCCTGCTGAACTTGTAGCTTTTGGGCAAGAGAAGATGAGTCAGAGATCAGGAGAACCTGCTTTTCTGTGCAGTATAGGTAAAGCTGCAGTGGAAATGACATAGATAAGTTGGCCCAAACCTGGGTGCTCTGATTACTCGCTATAATGATATTTTTGGATAGTAACGCAGTCACTGGAAAATCCCTCAGCAGTCCATCTGCTGAACTCTCACATGAGTAGTTCTCAGAAGTACAGGAGCCTGTGGTCATTTGGCATAAAAATTATGTAGGTGGCGAATCTCCATAGGGTTTGGTTGTGTGATGCTTTCCCTTTCCCAATTAATGTGATTTCCTTCATAGGTTAAAAGGATGGATCACTTAGTGGTTAAGAAGGATGGTGATCCAAAGATTTCCATTCGGTCTGTGGCCTAGTCCCTGTTGCTTTTCTCAGACTGTTGACTCAGCCAAAATGGTCAAAAGATGCTTTTGCAGGGAGCTCAGGACTTAGGGCCTGTATCCAAGACAACAGTAGGAGACAGCCTCTCATACCTTCCTTGATGAACTGCAGATTATTAACATTAAGTGTTATGCAAGGAAACTGCAGTGCCTAACCTGTATTAATTAAAACATTGCATGTTACATAGTGTCAGAGAATTGCAAGTGTTTTCAAGATGTACTTTTTTTAAGGATTTACATGTACCTAGAATTTTGAGGCTATGTCTTCATATTTAGCTTTTACAAAGTAAACCTCAGTGTTGAGGTTATTAGTAACCAGACAAGAAGTGTCATCCGAAGTCAGGGTTTTGTTTGAAGTTCATCTTCCCTGAGGGTTGTGCTAAGTTATTCTTTAAAGGGGTACATCTCACACGAGGAAATCACTCTGGAAAGGCACTATGGGAAGTTCTGCTGCTCTGTTTCTTGATGGAATATTGGAATTTATGCAAATTAGATGCTTTATTTCCCACGAATCTGCATTTAAAATTCCAGTTGCCACTAAATTTAGTTCTGTCTGCAAAGGAAGTCAGTCCTGAATATGCCTGATGTATGTTTCCTATGAAACAATTTTAACCACTTTAATGATATTTCAAAGAATTAAATATAACAAACTGGCTAGTCATGAGTCTTGGTCAGTCCTGATAGTCAATGTTTTATTGAGAGACAGCAGAAATAAACAAAAAAAGGACATCTGTGCACTGTGTTTAAGATGGAATATTTTTTTACTGTATGAACAAAACCAACTTATGCTGTTGGAGAATTTCCCTTTCATACAGGTGGCTCTGTTGCTCTGCTGCTGCTCTTTTATTTAGTCTTTTTCAGGGTTAAGCTGTAAACTGCAAATCAGAAACATAGCCCCATGAACACTGATCTGGGCAAATTTGGATGAAGGAATCATGGCCTACTCCTTGGTGTCACTGATGTGTGTTTTCAATCAGTAATTAGACCAGCACAGTGTTTTGCTCTGTGTGGTGATGCAGCTCTGTGGACAGGGTAATGGCAGGTGAGATTAGACCTACAGTCCTGCCAGTCCCTCCAGTTCCAGCTGTGCTCCTGGCCCTGGGGAAGCCCAAGCACCAAGAGCATTTGGAGACTGGTTTTCCAGGGGAGTGTTAAACCCAGTCTAAGAAGTGCCTGCCTCTCTGAAGGATCTCTATGAAGAGTATAGGCTGTGTAGGCAAAGGTTTAATTTCTGATTGGGCTGGTTAGAAAGGGGCTTGAATTCTGAGGACATGCCTGACAACAGTATTCTCTGGGGCTCTTTAATTACACCCCAATCTTCTAAATATTTTGGACTAGGAACTGTGGCAAGCACATTTCTCTCACTCTTAGGATTTTTCCTAGAGGTGCACAGAGAGAAATGGAAGAGAAAACAATTTTTATTTCTGTTCCTTGTTTTTCCTTTGTGGAATGTGTTTGGAGAATTGTTTACCTGGAGTGAGTGCTTGATTGGATTCTGGTGAGGATTGTTTGAGCCTGATGGCCAATCCAATCCACCTCTGTCTGGACTCTCTCGAGAGGGTCACGAGTTAGTTAGATTAGAGATGGAGTAGGAGAAAGTAGTATGTAGTTTTTAGTATCTTCCTTTTATATAGTATATGAATGTATTTTATCATAATTATAATAAAGAAATAATTCAGCCTTCTGAACTGAGTCAGACATCGTCACTTCTTCCCACTGGGTTCGCCTGCATCCATAACAAGGAACCACCAAAGAAATAGCTGGATTAATGCCAGTGTGCTATTTGCTGATGCAATCTGTTTTTTAAATTGAATTCCATTCAGTGAAACATTACTCCTTTTGTTGTGATAAAGTATCATATTGCTGGACACATCCATACATATCATTTTCAACTTGTTAATATGATACGAGGATTTCCTGTATGAAGTAAGTGTAAATTAAATTGTTCTAAGTGAAGGAAATCCACTCCCCTACATGAGCTCAGCATGGAACATATTCACTTCTGACTTTCCATTTATGGTAGCTGGTGAGTGTTTTTCAAGCATGTCATATATAGGTCACAGAATAATTTATGTGAGTGAGAATATCATTTTTCCATGTAAAAATGCAAAGCACTATCACAGGCTTACTACCTTAATAGTACTCATTCAGAGAGTAGAGCACTCACATTTCTGAATTTTAATATAAGGGCTCTGCCTCCTATGTGAAGCAAGGCCTCAGGTGGTACATGGTGATATATGAACCATTTATTGATCTTCCCTAATGGGATGAATTTTGCCTATCAGAATTAGTGAAGAGCAATCCAAATTTTAACTCAGTGTCTCATCTGTGCACCTAATTTTAATTTCATTATTATCAGCACTTTGGAGTCTGACTTGGTTTGATATTAACAAAAAGTATTTGTATGGGAGTCTTCCTAATTAAACTGAAATGTCAACTTTATGCCTCCATGTGATTTTATTTTCTAATTTAAAGTTCTGTTTTATGGGAAGTGCTTTAATTTAAATAAATCTCTTGGGAGATATTTATTTATTTTGTGAATTTCAAGTAAGTTTTTGTCTTTGAAATAAACAAGCCATGCAATGGAAAAATATTATCTCATATATATGAAATGGAAGTTGGAGTGTTGCAGAACTGCTGACAAGGGGTGTCTCTAGTCCTGACCAAAGGGCAGCTCTCCAGATGGGTGTCTGAAGACACCATAGTTCCACAGGCTACGAGGCTGGAGATTTTAGAGCTTCCTTGCTTTGCTGCTGAGAAACTGCAGATTAGATATTAGATAGGGAGCCCATATATTTCTCTTTTTCAGACAATTTTTAAATATTGGGGCTTTTTTTTTTTTTTCTGAATTTGGATAGAATTTTGACATGTCTGCCTGCCCCCATGAAATATGGTGACCTTTCAACACAAAGCTCTGATAAGCACATGCTTAACAGTTTTTTGTATCACGGCTACACAGGGAAAGGCTGAAAGAGCTGGGACTGCTCAGCCTGGAGGAAAAAAGTGCAGAGGAATTTTATCTGTAAGTGTTTGATGAAGGAGATTAAAAGACAGAGTTGGACTTTCCTTGGCAATATCCAGTGTATATACAGGAGGTGATGGGCCTAACTAAAATACAGGAAATTCTTTTTAAACATGAGAAAAGAGCTTTTTCACTATGAGAGTGGCCAGACTGTGGGACTCTGGCCCAAGTTGCCCAGAGAGTGCTTTGACCAGGGAAATGAACTTGTTTATCTCCAGAGGTGACTTCCCACTTCCATGATTCTGTGATGCTGTGTAACTGCAGGGGATATTAGTCCCTCCTCAACCACCCCTGGTTGGGGTTGCTGAAGGAAGGGAACTTTTTAATTTGGGAGCTGTTTAGCCTTCATAACCATTCCAGAATGATGCAGACGATGCAGTACCATTACTTTCATGAGGGTTTTGATGTGGGAATCTGTGCCTTAAACATTAGATCTACTTTTCACTGGGGGGCATTCTTAAATCCAAAATGGTTCTGTACTAAAAGAGAACAAATTGTTGAAATACCGGCCCCGGACAGGTCAGTGGCAAAACTCTCAGCAACTTTAACGGGTCTGAGAATCCACCAAAGTCAAGGTACTTGTAACAGCAATGCATCTATGTTATGTCTGAATCTTGTTTAAACCTTCTGGAGTATTTATCTTCAACAAACAATTTTTGCAGAGCATCTAACTAGAGTGTCTAACTGCCTTGAAGCAGAGCCATTTGCCAGTGATTACTGAGGAGTATATTTAAAAATGAAACAATGCCATTCACAATGGGACTGTATTTATAGCTAAAAGAAATGCACCAGACATTTAAAAATGATGAACTTTTCAATTTCTGAACAATTGAGAAACTTGCATAAGCAGCTTGGGAAATCTGAAAGACAACTCTAATATAATCCTAAAAGCTGGATTAATAGTTTTATTTTTTTTATATGCAATATTAATAGCTGGTTTATATTGCATCTTAGAATACAAGAGGGGAGTATATATATTGAAAATAATCACCTTGAAATGTTTATCTTTGTTTTCTTGAACTTCATGTGCAGCATTATTATACTAGGTTCTTGCACTACGTGTTTCTCAGAAAAATACTATGGGATGTATTAATCCATTGTAACTAGAGAGATTAGCTTTGTTTTCAAACTGGAATTTTAGAGATTAAGGATTTACATATGTGTGGCCCTTGCATGTGCAGTAATATGGCACATGTGCACTCATCACAAACAGTTCAATGCAGTGTAAAATCCAGTCTTAATTGGGAGCACCTTTTGGATTTCAGGGTCTTCAGTGTCTAAAAATGGGGTGCTTAGTTCATGTCAAGAGCTGAAAAGTTGTCCTGGAAATACATAACCCATGCATAACCCAGTTGTACTCTACACTGAAAATTGTCAAACATTTGCTAGACAAAGCTACAGAGAGGATCCTTATCTGAAAAACAGCAAAGTTCAGTTCTCTTATCTTTTATTTTGTGACACTTTATTACCAAAAATTGGTTAAGAAATATTTAAGAATAATTGGCATAAGAATATATAAATATAAAAAAATGCATAAAAGGTGAAGATTAAAAGCAATGGAAGTTTAGTCACAATATTTTTTTTTCTTACTTCAACACAGAGAGATAAACTGTGGCCTCAAAGAGCAGCTGCAGTGGGCTGTGTCTGCAACCCCAAGTGCAGTCTGTCCCCTTGCCCCTACAGCTCCTCCAGCCTGGGCACATCTTGTCCCTGTCTGTGTCATTTCAGCAACACAAAGAGGCTGAATCACAAGCAGAATCAAGTGCTTTCTGTTCCACTTTAAGACATATAATATTTAGAAAACTTTAAATTAAATTATTTGTTTGCACAATATTCAGATAATTAATCCTGTGTTAGAAAATGTTATGCCTTTTTCTTTCTGCCTTCCCCATCTCCTTGAGAAGTGTTCATAACACTCACTCTGGGGTTCCGAGTGGTGGGAGATATATTTTGATAGATATTTTCTTGATTAGGATATCAAATATCCATAACAATTTTTCACAGTTATTAGATTTAGCCATTTCTAAAGAACAAAGCAGAGGATTCATTTCCTAGTTAATTTGTCTGCTCTTTAATATGTTCTATGATATTTTTCCAATCCAAATTTTAAACACAGCCTGCAATCCACCCATATTCTCTAAGTAATATCTGTAATGTTGTTCCTTACAAAGAGTGACAATGCCAGCAGTTGTTCCTTGGCTGTATTCCCAGCAAGTATAACTTAACAGGTGAGAAATAAAGTATGTGATTGAGATAACAGTGTGATACTCTAAATTTAGTGTAAATCACACCTTAGATTTACACACAATTTAGATTATATTGAGGGCTTTTTTTTGTAAATTGTAAATATTCTTTCTGGTTTTTCTCAGTAGGCATGGAAAGTCTCAGTATCAACTTTATTAAAAACAAAGAGTGTTCTGGAGTTTGACTGAAAAAAAGTTCTATCTTTTTGCAAGTTGTTATAAATTAAAGAACAATTTTTGTTTTGGTTTGTTTCTCACAGCTTTTTTTATGAAAGACAATTGCTTTGGAGCTGGTGTTAAGAAAGATAGCCAGGAGCCAGGGTGTTACTGTAAAATTTGCTTATAGATCATACTTGATTAAATTCACATTTTAGCTGACTAAAGAGTTCATTTTCGCTCTGTAAGAAGTCTGGTGGAGGGTAGTGAAGACATTTAATTTTCTGCTTTGACTTAGCTCAGACAGATCCAAGAACATTAGGTCTACGCAGTACATTCTGAAAAATCTTGCCACCTAAATACTTCTCTAATTTTATTTTTTAAAACTTTCAGTTTTGATGACATCACTGACTGCATGCTGGGATTCTGTATTGATTCTTGCTTTTTTTTTCAAGACTCAGTAATGGTATTTTGGAAAAGAGGAATTTGGAAAAGCTCAGGGCATCTGTTAGGTTTCTATGCAGGATGTCATGCATCCAGTAGGAAACCTTGTTTGGATGCCTCTTACATAAAGTGTCCCCAGAAGGTCAGATCATTTTCCATGAGCACAAGAGCTTCCTTTTATTTGAAAAGGCACATTTTGAGGTACAACAGAAGACAATGTTGTAGCTTACTGATAAGGGTGAAAGTAGATTTAGATGTGATGGATTTAGGATTCTGGAGCTGCATTCCTAAATAAGCAACAAGGCCACTTACCATCAGGGCAAAACTTGATGTTAAGACACAAGAATTTACAGTCCTATATCTTGTAGATACTTTTGGAAGTCTTATCCATTAACTTCGTGGCCAAGAGTAATTATACCTTGTAGATTCTTTTGAAAGTCCATTGGCACAATGGCCAAGAGTAACTATGTAGCAACTGTGGTTATCAGATTTTGCAAATATATTAATACAGTCTGTTCATAAAAAGACAATAGTCAGTGTTTTCCAAGACAATAGTCTATCTGATCTTACCTAAAATGCTATTCAATCCAAAATGTAAAATGCTAATTGTCATTGTGCTGGAGAGGAACTCAAAATTTCAATATTCTGCATAATTCTGTCAGTTCTACTACAGTGCAAGATGGTATATTAGCTCTTTGTGAGGTGTATGTGTTCATTTCCAAAGGCTTTTTGTTGCAGAAATGGAAATAAAAAGATTCTCTAAAGAATTTCTTCCTAAACTTGTTTAATGTGTCTACATTTTGTTAATTTATTTGGAAGTAAGTTTTTAAAGCCAAATATTATTACACTATAATGTGCAATACTGAGCTTCTTTGACTAAAGGTATGTTATTACTTGGAGCCTATTAAAAAAAAATTAAGCATCTCAACCTTGGATTTTGAATTGAAATATGTAATGATCCATGAATTCTCTGCTCTGAGTAACCTGTCGATCTATATGGATTTCAATACTCTTATATTTTAATAGCTCCCTTTCTTACCTTTCGTTAGCATTTGTCATTTTGATAGTCTCCACAGCTATCTTAAAACCTAAGTACCTTCTCAAAATTTTATGTTAAGAGTATAACAATAAAACTCAAACAACAGGAAGTCATAAAACTTATATTCATGTTTTCTTTCCATTTTAATGAGCCAGAGTTTGATACTTTTCTTTTACTAATATCTCTTTACCCCAGGAGTGATCCCAATGGTTTCAGTAAGAATCCTTGGAGAACATAGTATTCAGTCAATAAAACAGACTCACAGTGCATCTATTTTCCAGTACTATGTATTCCTATTGCAAGCATCTTTAAAAACATGAAGAGGGAAAAAGGTATAGAAAAATTATGATTCTCAATTTCCCATTATATTAATGGAAAATCTAAGGGATAAGAGAAAAGTTGATCACTACGACAGTATTTTCAGTATTAGCCATCTTTTGCATTTAAAAAAAGGAAACAGTTGTATTAGTTTCAGCCTCTGAACTCTTCTTTCAATGATGGTTGCCAATTTAGTTTAGAATATCAACTACTATGTAGTTATACAATTCATCACAATTACTGAAATTAGATAGAAGTAGAATTATATGACTTAGCATTTCAGAATCCTTCAGCTAAGTTTTTAATATACAATATCTGATTATATGCCAGGCTGAGAAGGAGGCTGGATCAGAGACAAACTGATCTGTGGATATCTTTGCAATACTTCTTTATTGCCTTCAAACCCAAAGAAATCAGTTTGTAGGTTCTACAGTTTCATGAAAGCATCTTAATTGGAGAATGGGAAAGGACCTGAAGTTTTGAAAATACACAGATAGACACTACTGTGGATTTTGACCATGATGCTCAGCATCGGGGATTATTTTTGTCAGTGGCTTAGAGAACTGTGTTGTAAGCAGCTTGATCAGTCTTTGCTCTGACTGTTGCAGATTTCTGTAGGTGGTTGCACTTTATTAGCTGAACAATGGTATGTTTCCTTGAGAAGGAGCACAGAATATTAGTTTTCCTGCTGACACTCCACAGTGTAGTCTGAAAGGAAAGCAGTGTGTAACCACTCTGCAGTGCTAGCAATGAAGGGTTGAGATCTATGCTTCTACAGGAACTGTCTGTGAGAACATAGTGAACTGGTTTATTGACCTTGTTGCCCTTCTTGTTGAATGATCTTGTCTTATTGTAAACTTCTGTGTCTTACATCTACATAATTCTGTCATAGTGTGACTCAGTTTTGCACGTGGTCATGCAAGTAAGTACCATGTAACCATTAGATGCATTAAGTACATCATTTATTATCTCTGGTGGGTGTCTGACCCAACAAGAGGGTTCATCTGGCCTCTGGTCTGCTACTGAATTCCATTTAAGGTCTCCCAAAACTGGGCAGGTCAAGAAATTTTATTCAAAGCCTTTCGGGAAGAAAATGAGCTGTGGTGCCTACTGAGATCAACTGCTGACTCTAAACACATGACATCATATTACTCCTCATGACAGGAAATTTAGGCTAAGATATATCCCATGGCAAGAATTTGGGCACTGCTGGCCTCCCACTAGCTGGTCAAGCTTTCCTGGCTTCTTCACAGTTCATTCATTGGTGTCACAGCTCACCACAGATATGGGTTGGGAGAGTAAATATTCATGTTGCTTACTACAGAGAAAACCAAACTGTCAAAGGAATTAACCTTTCCTTTGACAGTTAAACAGAACTTTACCTGAAACTGCAAATATCAGTATGCTAAGTAGCTCCAAAATAAAGTAATATGAGAGATAAGGTGGTTTAACGAAATATGCAATCTACTGCTAGCAAGAAAGAGGGAGAAAAACAAACATTTAATATACAGAGGATTCAAAATTCCTCCTTAGAAATCACTGTCAATTTGGCTCACCTAATAGGTGAAAAATTAATGCTGTTCAGAGACTGAGGTTTAGAAAAGGTCCTGAGGCAGCTGTAGGTAAGACCTTCTACACGACCCTGTTCATTGAAAGCAGAACAAGCAGTATAAATGTGTTTACTTTGGCAAGTTATTTGTGCACAGGTTTGTTTTCACAGTCTTGATATTGGAAGGTGTCAGCTTATCTCTGACTCTTCATATCTCTGTTCTGATGTTTTCCTGTCATTTTTTGACATGACAAATGTGAGTTGCTCTGGGGATTCAGGCTCCAGCTATCTGCAGCTCCCCCAAATGGCCAAACTGTCATGGGGATAGACACGGTGTTTCTGCTCCTCAGCAGTGCTGCCAATGGTATTGCTTCCAGGCTTGGTACCGCCCTGGAAAGGAAAAGTGGAGCTGACAGGAGTTTGTAGGCTGGGAAAATGCATAGGTTTCCTGTTGCTAAGCATGCTGTGAAGCAAGAGGGGGGAATTTGTGGGTGTATTTTCTGGCAGTCAGCTTTAAAGAAGCAATTAAAAATAAATTGTTTCATTGAAGGTCTCCAGTCTGACTTTCAGGTGTACAATTTGAGGATGGTGACCTTTTGGGGGTGTCAATCTGCAATGAATCCAATCCTGGGGCATAAACCCACTAATGTCACTACTTTAACCAGGGAAGGAGTGGTTAAAGTGGCAGAGGAGTTAAAGTGGATGCAGGCCACCTCTGGAAGGAGATGGATGTTCACCTGGTCTTGGGGAGGAGCAGTAGCTGAAGGGCTGAACCTGGTCCCATTGTGGCTGCAGCTGATGACACGTGTCCTGCTGGAGTGGTGGTGGAGCCTCTCTGTACTGACAATGTGCATGTTTTGCTTGTACCATTTCTATATTATCTTTTTTTTTCCACTGTGGGAGTAAACAAACCAAATGTTTCTGTGTTTAAAAGTGGATCAGCTGCAGTTAGGAATGCCTTCTGGACCAATAGCCACAATTAAAAGCAGATTCTTTGTATGAGTGGAAATGTCTGAGAAGTGTCACATTTTGGGTAAATTCATAGCACTTTATTTTATCATTACAGATGCAAAAGACATATCAAGTAAGCTGGTGCTAAACAGAGTTATAAAACAGGCAGAAACCTCATGCAGAGGGCTGGCAGCAATACCTCAAAACCCAATCTATGAGCTTGAGACCCAGGCAGATAGACAGCACATCTGAAGGACAAACCAAAAGGACAAGCCAAACACCCATGTTCTGGGTGCTCTCCTGGAGGATGTCGGTTTCTCACTGTCCACATGCACCAAAATCTACCTGCCTCCCTTCTCACCAGCATCTCTTGTCCAACTGAAGGGAGGCAGGCTCCTGCACAAGGGCCCTTCTGTTTTCTCCCTTCTTCATTCAGTTCCACAGTTGTCTTCCTGTGCCTAATACCAGCAATCCTTTCCCTAAACTGCTGGAGGGTTTTTAGCTGCTGAAGTTCATGGTGCCTGGTGGAACAGGGTACCAAGCTCTTTCTGAGAAAATCAAGATCTCTTCTTTACTCCACAAGTGATCTCTCCACCCAGTGCTCCCACTTCCCTCATGCCTTTGTTCCTTATCTTAGATTGGTGACTCAGAAGAAAGACTGCTTCTAAAAACTAGTTATTCCAGGCCTGGCCTAAAGGGTTCTTGGAGATGTGGAAGTCTTGGCCTTGAAGAGCTATGGAAATATCTGAAATAACAATTTTTCTAGCTGCAACTGAAAAAAGCTAAAGTTGAAAATACTTTTGTTAAGGTAGCTGATCTTCATGCTTGACAGAGAGCTGACGGGTGAGCAAGCACTTTCTCCTACTGTCAGTGAGCAAAACCAATTGTCAGCCAGCTATCAAAAAAAGAAAAAAAAACCACATTTTTTTTACAGCACAATTGTACACCATTCTGGGGAAAGGAGGGAAGTTATAAATGGATGCTGAGGTTAAGAATATGTTTGGAACCCAGTAGGAAATTCCCTTTTGGTAAGCCAGCTTTTTGTGCATGAGCTGCTGGTAAGTAGGGTCCACACTGCACAGGGTTCTCTGCCTCTTGTGCTGGAAGCCAACACAATGCTGGTGGCTGGTTTTGAACACGAGTGATTTTCCATAGGCCACAGGAACAGAATATGAAACTGGAAAATGGGGAATATCACTGGAAAGATTCTTTTACTGGAATTTATTGTCAACTGATGTATTTCTCGGCTGCAGTTTGGCTAATGCCCACAAGATTTGAAGGTGCTTATCAGGTTGAACTCTTCATGGTTTCATGTCTTTATCCAATTCCTTTCATTACTGCAGCTGGCTTACCACAAAATAATAAATAATGCATCATGGTTCAAGTTGTTTTTCCTTATTTTAAATCTCTCCTTCCCAATTAAAAATTATAACCCAGAGCACTCATTATTAATTTGAGAGAAGAAGCTCAAGAACCACACTTACTTTAGACACTCATTCAAAAAGTTTACAGTTAATATTATCCAGATACCTTTCATACATCATTCTTATTTCTTGTCTATCCTATTTAGTTTTTGTGACCTTCATGTGATGATTAAACTATGCCTGGAAGCTGTCACGGTGAATTGAAGTACAAGATGGGAAGACCTGTGAAGACTTATGCTGGTGCATCAATCAGAACGTCTAGATTTTTAATTTTCTTTATTTTTAAAGATCTGGCCCATCATGACTTAACTGAGTGCTATTTGTAGGGTTTTTTATGTGTCAGGTTTGAGTATTTTTTTTCATAGTTACTATGGATAGGTAGAATGAAATTAGGCACTCTAGAAACACTTGGGCAATGCCATAGTCAGAAACAGTGATATTGATATATCTGAATACCTTGTAGCTTGCTCTTCAGTCACAATGTGTCTCTACAGACATGGTTCATTTAAGACTGCTATAAAGCCAGAAATATCTTAAAGGTGGTTAACTAACAGTTTTTGGAGCAAAGATAGACCATATAAAAATGTATTCACTTCATCAGAACAAGGAATGAAAACCTGGAAATCCAGAGTTAGTTTTGGCTAAATGTTATAAATATGCAAATTGTAAGACTTGGAAACAGAGGGAAGAAAGAGAGGAAATAATCCTTATGGCTCTGACTCTGAAGGAGAAATAGTCCCTTAAATTTGCTATTCCTCTTTGACTAACAGCTCAGTTAAAGAAGCTTGTGACAGATAGTGAATGGATTGGTGGCAATAACTATTAACAAATGTGATAGTTGCAATAATGTCTAATTGCCCCTGGTGTGTGTTCAATGAACATTTATTGTACAAATGCAATGGAAAGTAATATGTCTTGTACAAGGCAAAAAATATAAATGTAGCAGCAGTCCTCAAGAATTGCTTTGAAGCACAGGTTAATCTGGGGGGAAAAAACCTTAAAAACTTTAGGTTGTTGTGATTTGTTGGTTTGTGCTGTTATTGTTGCTGCTGGATTTTTTTTTTCTTTCCTTCAGTGTTTTGGTTGGGAAATTCTCCCTTGAATCTAAAGGATGGGTTGCATAGTACCAGAAAGAACAGAGGCTGGGGTTTACAAGGCTGAGCTATGCCACAGACATTTCTCCACATGATTAAACACTGCTTCAAATCCTAATAGGTCAGTGACAGTGTTGCAGGAACACCTCTGAAGCACATTGAAAATGTCTTATCTCCATTTCATCACTAAAACATTTGCATTTTGTTTCTCTTGCAGCTAAAAACTGTTTGTTTTCCCAAGGTACATTGTTGTACTTCCCAGAACATGCTCACTTGTTTACTGGGAGTAAACGATTGAGGGGAATGAGTGCTCAATGTGATGGGCAGAAATGGGATCAATTGAGACATCCAATGATTCTGGATAGACAAAAAGCTGTTCTTTTGCTCAGAGTGAATATTAATGATATTTCCATGGTTCATGAATAAACTCGGTCAGAACATAAAGTTCTCAGGGGAAAAAGAGCAACTTTGCTATTAAAGAAATACGTCCATGTTGCTATTGAATCCGAAGTCAGCAGCCGCAACAGTTGCTGACAGTGAAATAAGTTTTTTTTAAAAAAAGCTCCTTTTTTCTTTTTTATATAATCAGTTCAAAGTCCTAAAGACATCAATGCAGAAATATCCTAGCTTTGTATGCTGCCAGTGTTTTGTCCAAGCCCATGGCATCAGGATATCAGCCAGCTGAGATCTCTCTCTGTGTCAAGATTTGTTGACTTTTCTGGATTCAGTTCAGGGCTTTCCTGGCCAAACCATATGCCCAGATTTTCTTTCAATAGGTAGCAGGGAAATGAGACATACTAAACAGTATTGTGCCAATTTGCAGCCCAGCAGCTAAACTGGAATATGCTTGCAACCACACTTCTGCTTTCTCTTCTCTCTGGTACTGTGACATTTTGTCTATGAAGATCTCCCTTGAAAACATCCTTGACCTGCTCAGCCATTCCCTTTTTTTTGGATGTGGAAGTAATGAATGATCTTCTATCTGATTACTGGCTAGGAGCTCTCTCATGAAGATGTGTCTGTGCATTTACAGCTTGGAGAAAAACATATTTTGTATGAAATTTGGATTTTGGTGTGAAATAGCTGCAGCCTGGAGCTGGTGAAGATTTTGCTGTCATAGAGCTTTGGTCAGACCAGGAAGATCTGGGGAAGCTACAGCATGAGAATTCAGATCAGTACCTTTTTCTATTGTTCTGGATTGGAGTTGGACAGATGACCTCATGAGCTCCCACAAAGGTGAGTTGTGAGAATTTTTCTGAGTGCCACTTGATTTTCATGTCGACAGTGGAGATTTCTGAATACTCTAAAATTCAGTTCATAATTCCGACACGGAAGAGGGGATTTGGGTGGTTTTTATTCCTTCTTTGTCTGATACTGGTGGTAACATAGTGCCACTGGCCCTGCTGTGATTTCTATGCCATCTCACAGTGGCACCCACGAGGTTCTACAGGCAGTTTGCCACACGTGGATCTCTTTTCCCATCAAGCTCCAGGATCAGGTAAGAATACAAAGATGTAACAGCTTGCTGTGATCTCTTAAAATACTGGCAATTTCTAAATGCTGAATTATTTGGTTGTCTGCTGTCTGCTTGTCTTTCAGGTGTAAGCATTCTTGGTCATTTCTGAAATATTGCCCCAAATCTGCCTTCAGAGAGCACACTGGAGAGCTGCAGTCTAAAGCTTTAAAGTGCAAAATATGAACACTAAGTCAAATCTCTGAGATTTCAGTTCATGTCCACTGATAGAAATATATTTATCTAGACTATACTGCATATACATTCATTGTGTTGAACATAGAGGCATGTTTCCCTCCTCTAAAAATTAAATTTAATTAAGGAAGTATTGAGTAAGAATGAGCTTCTCCAGCTATAATTTACAGGAAAAGCATGCTTGAGGATGAACAGGAGATAAAAGCTGCCTTGAACAGCTTACAACCAAAACAGAAAGATAGCATAGCTGGAGACAGGCTCAAACATTGAAAAAGGACCAAAAGAGTGCTTTTTATTGAGTGTGGATTTGATTCTTCTCAGGGTATTTTTGTGTTATGAAACCATTCAAGTGTGGGTATTCAGTCTCCTTATCTGGGTTATTGAGTAAGGCATGTTTTCCTAAACAGGCTGCATCAATCCAGGCATTCCAGCTAAAATTCTCAGCACCAAGTCCTGCAAACTGCTGGAAATAATTCATCATTAGGCATCCTTTATAATTTCTGAAGCAGAGCAACAGATAGAAAAAGGAATATTGCATAGCATTTTACTGATGTTTTTATTGAGCAGAAAGAAAATATATGTCTAACTCTTAGTTGAAGGAATTGCTCACAGTTATGTAGTTAACTTCTAATTCATTGCCAAAATTTATTTGCTGTTAGGTGACATTGACTGCATTGACCAATGGCTCAGATTATTTTTTAAGGAACAATTTTATAGCTGAAAAGACCACATATTACAGAGCCATTTATAAAGTTTAAATGTCTTAAGCTAACAGTATGTGATTGCACAGCCAAAAGTGAAAACATTATGGCTTGCTAGGAGAAATCATAACTCTAAAACATGGTTATGAAATTGGGCTCACGACAATGAAAACACAGCTTATGTCAGCACAGTTTCTGTAATGAAGCAGCAATTGTGATAGAAATCTCTGTGCTTCATCTTACCTAGGTGCTCAGCTTGTGCCTGTTCCCTGATTGTTCTGATTTCATACAGCCACACTGTGAAGCTTTTGTATGAATATTTAATACCACAATTTGCATTACACTGGTGCAATTGTGCGAGGGACTGTACAAATCACGTCGTGAGAGCCAGTCTTTCTGCAATGAGTTTAAATTTTAAATTGACAAGAAGACAGAGAGAGTGGAAGAGGAAAGAACAAGTAGACAGAAGGAAAGAGGCACATCTACAGTTTCCCTGAAAATATGTAGTGGAGAGAGAGAGACACACACAATACTCCTGAGCCTTGTGTCCTACTCATTCCCTCCCTAGGAAGCTTATTCATGTCTTTGGGTTGTGATAACAACATTAAACACACTTGATAATTTACATCTTTACTCATTAGCGAGATACTGGCTCCTTCAAAGTGATGTCTGTTCCTGTTGTAAAGGACATCTCATCACCAGCAAAAGCAATAAAATATTTCATTCACAAGAGGAAGCCCACAAAGAACCCATTTTAAAGCCACAGGACTATCATATCTTCTCCTGATTTGTGGGCTTTTGTTTATAGTCTAACCCATGTTAGCTCAATTTTTGTCTTATCTTGTGCTCAACTGCCAGTATACAGCGACACCTGCAATTTCACAGCAAGGCAATGAAGCCAATGAAAAATTTAACACTTTTTATATGGATGACACTGATAATGACACCAGTGGTTTCTATGCTGAAGTAATAATCTTTTCTTCACTTCTTTTTAATCACTGTCGTTCATCTATGTCATCATGAGTGCTAGATCTACCTTCAAGAGCAAATTTATTTTGGGAACTAGGTACAGAAATTTGTAATTTGATATTCCCAGACCATATTTTATTAATGGCTTAGAGGTTGCCAGTGATTACTTCAATAACCTTCCATTCACGCAGTTAAAATGCAGATGATATATTTGTCTCATAATGGTTCTTCATCAATTAATTGGCAAGGCTGGAGATGTTTTAAGCCAAATGATAGCAAAATGCTCTGATGAGCTGTAAGATTAGAACAAAAATGCAAGTGAGAAGCACTAGGTTGGGATGTCTATGAAGGAAAGTCAACTGAGAGACATATTTTTGAAAAGAAAAAACACATCTGAATTAAATTTCACAGTGATATAGAGAGTAGCTAATAGGCTTTTTAGTTTTCTTCAATATATCCTGGTGTTTCTGCTGTATATTCAGAACTGAGGGAAACATTCACTGAGTGTATAGAATGGAACAGAACGGAACAGAATAGAACAGAATATGATAATAGAATAGAATAGAATAGAATAGAATAGAATAGAATAGAATAGAATAGAATATTTCGGTTTGGAGGGACATAAACTGGACATCTAGTCCAAGAGTCTGACCAAAAATTAAATCTTATCAGTATGATTGAACACAATTTTATTATTATATTTTGGAACAGGATTCCAAGGGAGGTGGCTGATACCCTAAGCCTAGTGAGATTTAAGTGACACTTGACAATGTTCCTAATATATTTTAGAGGTACACAATCTTGCAGAAAAGTGTATTTTCTTTTGAGAGCATGCATGGGTGGATGTAGCTGTCTGTCTATCAGCCTGCAGTCTTGTCCCCTTGAGGATTTAAAGGCTGTCTCTTTCCTAAAGGACATGATCACATAAAACCTAACACCAACAGCAAAGAGAGTACTTAATCCATACACAACAATACATCTGCAATGTGTAGGTAGATCTAATCCTTCCTACTGCAGGGCAGTGAGACAAATGCTTTGCACTGCTATTTCTATATATTGCTTTTAAATATATATATTCTATATATATTCTATATATGCTATTAAAAAACAGGTGTAAACATTACACCTGTACATGTGCTTCCATATTTAAAAGGAAGCGCTTCTGGAAGGCTTTTCAAAGCTCTGTCTAGGGCTGGACACAGTCTTTCATTAGAGGACAAAGATTTGTATTTACCTTTTATGCAATTGAAATGAAGAAATTTTAGAATCCACCCCTGTGGTTCTTTATTTTTGTTAGCCATGTAGCTTCTAGAAGCATAGTACTTACATAATTGTCCTGAATTTTCTCATTTCTTACCCATTCTTCTAGCCATACTTCTAAAATGCATAGGAAACGAACTTGGGCTTGTTTGTTACAAAGTCCTAGAAGCTAGTTCTAAAGCATTACCCACACATACACAGCAAAAATCAGTGTTTAAGCTGAAAAATGAATCATATGTGTCAAGGTAAAACTACTACAGGAATTTTTGTTTTAAAAAATTCATAAAAATGTGATGTCAACAATGTAAGCTGTGTCCTGTTCTAGTAGAAGTGCCTAAATTACTGGTATTTTCTAGCATTTTATATATTATTATAACCACTACCACATAGCAAATAAATAGTATTATCATCTCCAGGAGAAAGAAATTAAAGAAAAAAAAAAGGAAACCCAACAACAGCAGACACTTCTTAATCATCTTGCTTTAAGAGATATGCTAGTTGAGAGCCAACAGTGTGTTCAGAGAGATAATAGAAGAAAAGCAGAGATTAAACAAGAAAAATTAATTTATGTGTAAAAAGGCAAACACTCTAAGATAAAAGCTTAATCCAGACTATTTATTTAACTGTTTCATTGTTCAACTTGCTAGTTGAAATGGAACTGAATGAAAAGAAACAGAAGCTCATGGTCTCTTTATGCTTTCCTAACTGGATCCACTTGTCTCTTGTTTTGTTTTGGGATGACACACTCTAAAGGTAAGGCTCCTTTTCTTCACTTTCCCACTACATTAGATAAGGTCTTTTGAATGCCAATATAGAAATGCATGTGGGTATTTCTAAAGATGCAAAGTAGTTACTCTTCAGCACAGTTTGACACATTATCAATCCACTGGCCAGCAAGTAATTTTTTTCCAGGCAAATCAGATTCTTCAGTGAAAAACCAGCCAGAGAAGAGTCCTGGAGAGTATGATATGAAATGCTTTTAGAGAGATTGATAGCTGCAATGTCCCCGAAGCCCAGAAAGGCTTTGTACTCCTTGGCCATTGAACTTAATTCCTACTTTTGACCTTGTAGATATTTTAAAATGTTTTGTACAAAAAGGGGTATCTGAAGTTTCAGGGAGACAGAAAAGCTGAAACTACCGTGTGAAAATGGTGCTGGTTCTGGATAGCCACAGGGCATGAGTTGAGGGAGCTGTTCAGCTGTGCTGCCACCATGTCTGTTGCTGTTCAAAGACCATCCAAGAACTGGGGTGCTTCCCTTGAGACTGATGCAAGATGGACAATAAATAATAGGACAGGTAAGGCCTGGCTGCAGAAGATATCACTGAGCCAGAGAGATATAGCTTTGGAAACCTAATTAATTAAATGTCTCTTTCCTAAATCAACTCTGTTGCCAAAGAATGAATATTAAAAAAGAACAAGCTGAAAAGTGTCAAGTTAATCCTAAGATATGTCCCTTGAATTCAGTGACAACACTGTGTCTTAGGTTTTATGTATATTTCGACTTCTGCTACCTGGCTGGCTGCTAATTCTTAATCTGCCATGCCACTTTACACTCTTCTGTAATAATCTAGGATTATTCAGTAGCCAAAAAATACACCCATAAATGTCAAACACTCTGAGAGCATAAAAATACCTGCAACACTCAATGAAATTCAGGATGTTCAGGGAACATGGGACCTTGTAGCTTTGGAACTGGACACTCATATAGCTCCTGTAGAGTTCCAACATTTTTCTTGACCGCCCTGCTTCTGTGTGACATTATTGACCAGGTCATGATTTACAACTGTGTAATCAAATTGAGAAGCCAGACCTAAGCAAAGTGAAAACACAAACGACTCTGACTAGCTCTGAATCTCAATATATCTACTACTTTACTGTTAGTATTATTTGAATATGTATTGGGAAAGGGAAAACACTAATTAAAACCATAATTTTTCATTATAATTTATGTGACTCTGAAGTCCACCTGGAACAAAAACATCTTAGTTCTCCTGTCTGCTCTTGTTAACCTACTACTTTAGTAAAAACATTTAATACAAGGGGAATCTATTTTTTTTACTTTTTAATTTTTTTTGTTATTGAAATATTTTTTTATGTAATTGAAACATTTTTTCTAATGCCTATTAAAATACATGCCACACTGAAGCATTCAAAACTGGAGGGGAAAACAATATGGTGAGAATTCACTGAATTGCATTTTTTATTCCATGCCTTGAGGAAGGTGACAGGTTCAGCTGTAGATGCTGCAGGTGGAGGCTTGCTCCCAGTCAGAGGAATCTCACCAGTATGTCAGTCAGATGTGGGGCAGTTGCTTCTAGTCACGGTAGAGGGCTTAGGGATTTCCTGGTTTCAGTGAATTAAAAATGAAAAATGTGAAAACAAGTCTCAGCAGGGCTGTGAGATGGAGTGATGGGAGAGTGACAGGAGCGTATTGCTACATGTGTTAACAATTACCATCATGTGTAATTTCAGGTAAAAGAAAAGGTGAACAAGCAAAGACTGCTAAAAATCAATACTGATCCCTGATTCACTTATATTCCTCAGAGAGGAATTTTTCTAATCTGACGTATGTGGTGCAGTCAACACTCTGGAGGGAAGGGATGCCATCCAGAGAAACCTGGATAGGCTTGAGAGGTAGGCCTATGCAAATCTCATTAAATTCATCAAGGTGAAGTGAAGTGCAAGGTCCTGCACCTGGGTTGGATACCAAGTACAAATACAGGCTGGGCAGAGAATTCATCCAGACTAGCATGGGAAGAAAGACTTGGGATTACTGGTAGGTAAGAAATTCAGCATGACCCACAATGTGTGCTGGCAACCCAGAAAACCAACCGTGTTCTGGGCTGCATCCAAAACAGTGTGGGTAGCAGGGCCAGGGAGGGGATTCTGCCCCTCTGCTCTGCCCTTGTGAGAATTCTCGTGAGACCCTGCCTGAAACACTGCATCCAGCTCTGTGGCCCCCAAAATAAGAAGGATATGGACTCATTGGAGTGAGTCCAGAAGCAGCCACAAATATGATGAGAGCGCTGGAGTACCTCTACTGTGAAAACAGATTTGGTTGGTCTCAGCAGGAACTTGGAAGGGTTGGGGTTGTTTAGTCAGAAGAAGAGAAGGCTCCTTAGATTACCTTCCAGTACCAGAAAGCTGGAGAGGCACTTTTCACAAGGACTGGTTGAGACAGGATGAGGGGGGTGGCTTTCCATGATAAGAAAGTAAGTTTATATCTGTTATTAAGAAGAAATTCTCTACTGTGAGAGTGGTGAGGCACTGGCACAAGTAGTGCAGAGAATCTGTGACTGCCCCATTCCTGGAAGTGCTCAAAGCCATGTTGGAAGGGGCTTTGAGCAAGGTTTTCTAGTAGAAGCTGTCCATGTCAGAGGGATTGGAACTAGATTGTCTTTAATGTCCCTCTTCCAACTCAAACTATTCTATGATTCTGTGCTATTAAAAAAAAAACAACAACAAAACAACAAACGGATTTCTGCTGAAATCAGCTGCTAGTATACATATATAAAATATCATTGCGGGTAAAGAACCAATGCGCGCAGGCCATGGCAACTTGTTATGAAGTGCAGGATGTGGGTTTGTCACACCTAACTTTTAATGCCCTCAGTACAGCTTAGATGGCAATGGGCTAAGAATAGGGAGCAGTACTCACCACAGAGTAAATGACTACTTTTGTTTATCACTATAAACTCTACTCACCATATTGACTCCATTTACTCTGTATAGATCTCAGTTAATAATGCAAGTATATTAGGCATCCATCAGGGTAGGACCTATATCTCAGTTGATAATATAGGCTTTCTGTAGATAATGGCACTCTGTCTACCTTCTGACTGGAAGCCAATCTATGATACAGGTTTGATCTTTTTTTCTCTGTACCTTAGATAATTAAACCAAACATTGCTAATGTATTGGCGCTGTGCCATGGAAGACTTATCCATGAGGATATGAGCCTCATAGCCCAGCAGGTGTATGTGTGTGTGTGTGTGTGTGTGTGTGTGGATAAGGCAAAACTCAGTTTAGTTCATGCAGGTGCATTGTGCAGGTGTCCTGAACCCTTCAGAGAGTCACCACCATCTGCAGGTGGTGCTTTATGTGATGTCTGTCAGGAATAGCTCATTCTCTCCCATTGCAGCCTTAGGGCAGAATTACATGATGACTGCCTCATTGCATTTTTTTCATTACTTTTATTTTTTTTTCTTTTTTAATATTAGGTAATCTGTTATTCTGTGGTAAAGGGATGCCCAGGCAGCACAGGTGTATTCTCAGTGACTGAGCATCACCAACACCTAGTGCTCTAGATCATGTGAGACAAAATGGGCTGCTGTGGACCATATGCAATGACAAGGGCCAAAATCAAGTTTCAGAAGAAAAATATGCCTTTTTAAGGTAAGGGGTATATGAATCCTGCTGTTTTACAACGCCAAGAGTGCTTGTCTCCTCCACTAGTGCTTTATGCATCCAATACAGCTGGCTCTAAACAGGCTATGAAACCTGTTAGCTACCAGCCTTGATGCAGAGTCCTAGAGGGAATTGTGTAGGAGCAAATGCTGGACTCCAGCTTGATGCAAGATTGATCAGGTTTGAGGACACACCTGTCAGGGATGTGTCTGTGTCTTCCCACCTGTGCCTTGAACCATCTGGACCCCATCCATTTCTGATGTGGAAGCCAGGCACTCACAGTTGATTAGAGAGCACCTGAGCCAGAGCTGGCTTGTGGCCGGCTAGCTTTGAGTTACAAATGAGTGCCATCACCTTCCCATACATCCCAAATGCTCTTCTGCTCAGCTCTTCTTGCTGAATACAAGCTTTGGAGTTATCTGTGGGTTTCTTCAAGCAAATTTGTTGCAGAGATTCGCATCACCTTTCTCAAAGCTCCATTGCCTTCAACCCAAAGATTTCCTCAGGACTGAGCCCTCTGTATCTAAAGGGCTTTCTCTGTAGAGATTTGGGTGTATAAGCCTGGATCAATAGAAATTCTGCAGCATTTGCGAGTTTGGGTGAGCTGACCTCTTTTCAGAAAAACTCTCCGGGGAAAAGTCAGGGCAGTGAGCTGCCTTCCCCAAGGCCAAATAGCAGTGTGGTTCAGCAGCTATGCTCTAGCCAGGCTTGCTTTAAGTTCTGCAACAATTTCCAAGTCCAAGGAAGTGTACTACCTGCTGCCTATTAGGCCTATGATAACCCTTCTCCCTATGATTTTAACTGGTGTTTGGAATAGGAGGAGGAGTAGGAGAAGAATGATTTTATACTCTTCTGTGTGCCCATGAAAGGATCAAAGCCATGCTAAACTGTTTGTTTAGCGCAGGAGGAAGGTCTCTGCTTAGGTGCTTTACTTGAGGAACTTCAATATATTCTTTTATTGTGACTCATCCATCTATCTGTTTGCCATCCAATAATGCTAAGTAAATGCTTTGAATATGCCCCATCAGTTTTGTTCTTTGTTGACAGTGGCTTTGGCAACCTATAAAAGCAGCAGAAGATGCCACTATCTGGTACTGCCAAGGTCAAGAATGTGGATATGGAGAATTGGCTGTGGCCTGGGCTCAGCTCTCATGTTTCTTACAAAAGTGGATGTGACATCAGCAGCAGGGTCTTTCTGAAGCACTGAACTGCAGAGCCCTCTAAGTGCTTTGAATGAGCCAGTCCTTCAGCTGGGACCTCATGGTGGTGAACTTGAGCATCTGCCCAAAGACTTTGAGAATTGCTTTTCCAACAGAGCTGCCAAATCCAGCTTGAGGACCTAACTCCTAATTATTATCCCTGTAAAGAACAGCCCATCTGTCACCAAGATTTATTTGGGAATAAATATTAAAATTTACTCTCTTTTGATGGGATAGTATCTGTCTGGTGTATGATCTCTAAGGACGGCAGGCTGACTAGAAGTCAGTGTAGTCTAAATTTGGCCAAAAGGGAGAAAAAGGAGAGTGATATAAATTTGTACATATACGCATACATGTATATGTACATATATATCTCTGTGTATTCACGTATGTGTGAATATACTAATGAAGGTGCATTTATGCATATTGCAGGCAAAGTCAAGATTGCTGTCGGTCCTTTAAGCATGAACATGGGGAGGGTGAAAACATTCAAAATTCTTCTTCCATGGCCATTTTTCCCCCTCTAAATTACTCTTCCACCAAACTATTTTTATGTTATTTGACTTTATTTTGAGCAGCAGTAAATTTTAAATATGTCTCTTTATTCTTTTTGTATTTCCATTGGTGAAAGAGATATTTTTAAAAGACTTTACAGGATTAAGCTTTTTAAGTATCACAAAAATGAATCTACCATCTTCATTGTACTGAAATATGACCTTTTCCTTCTAAAATATCTTAAAATAATTAGGTCAAAGTTTTTATTGTTGGTATTTGTGCTACAGTAATTCATGGCTGCTAATTTAATTGAATTTTCATATGTATGAAGCAGATGTTATAGGTTCTCTACTACATCACTATGGTAGTGTTAGTCATGCAGATTTATAATAAAGCAATCCCTTATTGTTCCTTCCCACATTTATCTACATTTTGTGCTGCAACTGATTTCACAATTGTCTCGTTTAATTATGAACATTGACATCATTTACAGGATTTATGCATCTAATTAAGTGGGCTCTAATAGAGAAACTTCAGAAATAAAGCCAAGAGACTAATATATGTTTGCTAGTGGTTACATCGGTTTCTATTGTTCTTCTTCAGAAGGAGGACTGAGGAAAAAAATAAGGTATTTGTCTTCTACTAACAGGAGCCTCAAAGTAAAATATTTTCAGTCTTAGCAGTCACATTATATATGAAGGAATATTTTAAAATATTTAATTTATTCTTAATAGTAAATACTGTGTAAAAGTAACAGAGAAGAATACAAAAAGAGGAGTGGTAGTGAGAACTGAGAAGGCACGGTATACAGGCAGTCTGTTCACCAAGGTCAACAACAGCTGGTAAACTACTTATTAAAGTGTACATTTATTCATTGAATATGACTTTATAAACTGTATGTTCATGACACTAATACAAAGTGTGAGCCTATTCTTTTTCCAGGCAAAGATAAAATGAAAGAGATTTGTTGATTAATGATCCTCTAAACTGATGGAATGGCCCAGCAAGGTCAGGAATGAGAAAAAATCCAGTTCATTAGTCAGCAAGTTTTTCCCCCTCATGGTTTAATTGCTCAAGCTTGCTTATTTATTGGTCAAGACAAGGCAAATGAAGAGGAAAAATCCATCTACACTATTGCTGAACTCTGCAACGGGCAGATATGGCTTCCTGCCCTTCAGGAGTTTCCATTTCTGCTCATCCCAAAGCCATGAAGTGTTGGTGCAGACACGACTCACTGGAAACCACAGGTAATATTTAGCCTGACCTCCATCACAGACAGGACAATAACTGTGCTTTTCCATGTCAATAAATCTGTTTAAGCTTGATGGTCCTTCCTGTTTTAAAGCCTTCTGGTGAAGGGACAGTCTACTATGACCATAAAGGCTATGTTTGGTCATTTATTCAGGACCAGGCTCATCACCAGGAGCCCTTTGTCATTAAAAATGGCAGTGAGCTAGTTGGAGTGCCACTGGTGGGAGTAAAGATGTTCTATCTCATGGTAATGCCTCGTATCTTAATAAGTCTTAAGGAGGTAATAGACATTCAAAAAGATTTGAACTTAGGATAGCTCACAACTGATGAATAATGGTGATTGGTGAAACACAAAACTGCAGAATTCAAAAGGACATCAGTCATCTTCCTCAATTGTTATCCTTCTTTACCTATGACAACCTTCCTCTTTACTCAGTCAGAAAGTTCATCACTCTCTACGCAATCTGTTTTCATGAATAATATTTGTGAAATTCTGTGAGTTTAGAATGTATTGACATAATCCTATAATTTTTGTGTCTACTCCCAGAAAATATGAAAAACAAATTATTGCTTTCTTTCTACATTTTTGAAGGTTCATATATCTCCTTTCAGTCTTTTGTACACTGAACAGGATTATTTTTTTTCTAGCAGGGAATGGAGAGAAGTATTCAATTCCCATGAACTGAATGCCCATGTGTAGAAATTTTCAATTACATAGATGCCATCTGTCTTCCACAACTTTTCAGTGTAATTGCAATGATGAGCATTTCTTTCTATTCTGAACTTTTCAACAAAATCTTGGTGTTTCTTTTGTTTTCATGAAAGGTAGAGATCCAGCAGTCATGACATCATTTGAAGTTTTCAACTTCTATTAGACAAACTTTTCAGAGAATTATAGCATGGTGGGAGAAGAAGGGGAAATTTTTTCTGGATCAATTCTTTGTTTCTCTCCTTATCTCTATGAATTACTTTTTCTCTCTCTCTTTAAAATTACAGATCAGCAAGAGCTGTTATTTTGCTTATTTTAGCAATTTACATGAAAGAACATTAGCTAGCATTGTGTTGACTAGTAGATCACACAAGAGGGGTGAAAGCTTCTCTGCACCTATGGTCAGGTAGGAAATGATAACTGTACTAGTTGACCAACTGGAGTGTTTTTGAGAACCCAATTTCCTCCAGGAGAACTGTGCTATCTTTCTCAGAATTGAGGAAAATCTGATGGCTAAGTTATGGTATATTTCATCTGCATGCTTTCAGTTGTAACAAAAACCAGAGGCAGATGTACTAACTTTCATTCCTCTTAACATTGTCACCCTACCAGCAAGCTGAGCAAGCTGATAATGCATTAAAAAACTGTAGCTGGGTGGCCATTACATTTAATCCTCCAGCAGTTATTCTTGCCCTGTTGTTTCTCACACTTACAAAGACTGCCTTACAAATACCCCACGGTTTATACACTGCCTCCAAGCACATATTTCTGGTGGAGTTCTCGTGTAATGACACGGAAGGCAGATCAGTCTAGCTGTAAAGTAAAAAATGTATCAAGCTGTGTGAGAACCACAAGGTGACTTTACAACAAGAACTCTATCAAAGAAGGAGAAGTGTGACTTGAATTAAGCAGAAGACTGTGGCAACAAGGTGCCAAATGACAGGATGGAGTCATCTGTCTGAAAATATCTTAATGTCTGCCACTTAAGCATACACAAGTGCTTGAATAGGTAATTTATTAGAGTGTTAGTGTATTGTACTTCTTGTTTATCCAAACATTAGAGGAAAAAACATGTTTCATCTTAATATGCTGAATGTGTTTTCCTTTTGTCCACAATCCACAGTTAAGTGATTTAATTTTCATGTCTGACTTCTATTTCTTCCATGGACCCAGAAATGTTACATCTGTAATGGTCTGATGAAAAATCCTTTAGAAGTCAGTGGAAAGTCTTCTGCTGACATTAATGGCCTTTAAATCACACTTTAAATCAAAGTTTTAAAGTGAAGAACTGAATTGGTAGCCTCTGTATTTCTGCAGATTAGTTTGTTGATGACATTGGGCTATATTTTTAAGAACTGAATATTCGTTTTACTATGAAAACCAGCTAATTTCTCTTCTATGTAAAATGTCTGAAAATGAGCTCACTCTTTTTTGAAAACACAGTGGATTTTTTTTTAATCTTTTCTTAATACATTTCCATTGTGTTGAACCAAAAGAAAAATTAAATCATTCCATTGCTATAAGCTATTCATATTGTCATCATCTGTGTATCTGTCAACGTTGAATATTCTTTCAGGGGATAGTGAGAGTGGGGAATAAAATCATCTGAACTCAGCTGGAAAATAAGGATGCACTTGCAAAATAAAGTGAGCTACAAATAGAAATGCTTTCAAAGAGATAAGCAAGAACCATGGAGAAAGCATCTAAAAGTACAGAAGAAGGTGTTTACTGCTAAGGGTAGGACCAGGTCCACAGTAAGATGAGAGGGAATAGGTGGGATGTGGGGACTTTGCTTTCTCATGGGATCTAACAATTACTATGAGAGGGATGCATGAAATTACCTTCCTGCATGGTCTAGTGTGCTCTGGTTCTGGAAATGTGAGAATTGCCTGCAACTGTCAATCTAACACAGGCTTTTGCATTCCCCTTTTCTGTCTTTTGTGCATGCCTATGAATCCCAGGACTTCTGTTCTTTTGTATGTTTGTCTTGTCTCTCTGGAAAGGGAATAGAGGGGAAAAAATGTGCTTGAAATATACTTAAAAGATACTGGTTGGATAGAGTAGCTGAGAACAGGTGCCTGTGATGCACATCACAGACTCTCAGGTGCTAGTGCTGCCATGTAGCAGTGATAGCAAGAAAGCAGTTCAAAGCTTTTTGAGCTTCCTTCCTCCATCTGTATTTATACCGATGGGTATTCTCATTCTGCTGAGAGAACTGTATTTTCAGAGGCGATTTTCACACCTGTAATTACCACTCATTGTTCCCACCTTGGAATAGAAATGTGAACATGTGAGGACACGACTACGTTTGGGATTATTTCAGGGGTCTAGTGAACCCTTTGGAAACACTTCCAAACATATTTATATCCTTCACACCTTGCTTACAATGCATACAGCAGGCAAAGGAATCTTCCAGAAGAAAATTGTGTCCCTTATTTCTTTCTAAACACAGTATTATGTCCATGCTAAACTATTTTGTGCATGATTACGATTTTGTCTGAAAAGCAATTTTTTTTCCTGAAACAGATCCCAATTTCCTGCTGCCCTTCCAGCCTTCTTCTATCAACAGCAGGAAGATGAGCTAAAAACCAATCTACCAGACAAAGCAAACCAGTCCCTTGGAAATAGAGTGGCAGAACTTGTTAATTAGACATAAGGCTTTCCACAATGCCCCGCATGCTTCTGTAATGTTGAGTTCAATAATCCTGAATGTCTAAAAGAAAATGCAGGTGAGCAGCACATCCATAATTCTGTCATCTCTAAGTGGTGTGCTGTGCCGTTACTACACATGCATGCTCCCTGTCTTGGAAATGAATAGAGGAGGAAATGCCTGATGTAACATACTTTCTGTGCTCTGAAAAAGTCACACATCTGCTAATATTTGCCGTTCTTCATTTTCATTTGGTAATCCCCTCACCTTTCATGTATAATGCCATCTAACACCCCTCTTTCATTTTCCAAAGATAAAAATCCACAGATTTCACTCATCTCACATTTAATGGATTATAATCCCCAAGACAAAAAGAGAAATTATGTTAAGCTCCTGGCAGAATCTATTCAGCACACTGCTGAAATGAGGCACCACAGATCCTGCTGAGGTAAGCTTGCAGCTCTTCCTTTCTCCACACACACAGAGGACGCCTGAAGCACTTTACATCACAATCACAGCTCTCCTGATTGCTCCATTTCATCTTCAGCCCTTCAGGACACTTATACCTAATAAACTGGGTGCAGCTAAACTACTGGCAGGTGCTTCTTCCTTTCTATCATTTCAGTCAGGGTCAGCAGATTTAAAGTTGTTTGGGTAAATAATGTGTATATATATATATATATATATATATATATATATGGCTTATCTCTGTTATTTCCTGGTTTTCAGAAGTCCAAGATGTAGGAGTTACATAAAATACTGTTAATAGCTGCAAATACCTCTGGGTTTTGAAGAATTATAGGTACTGATGACTGAGTATTTTTATAAGATAAGAAAACTCCTCCCTAAGTATGCAACCTGAGCATATTTTGGACTCAAACAGACAGAAGTGAAGCTGTTAGTGGGTGACTAGTGCGTGGTATCCCTGTCTATGGTAGGGAGGTTGGAATTAGATGATCTTTAAGGGCTCTATGAACTAAAAGCCTGCTATGATTCCATGAATTATGATTCTAAAATTCTATTTTTCTTCCCTGTCTGAGCTATAATTGATGTCTGCATGAGAAACAACGTGATTCTTGTGTAAGGTTATTGTCTTGCAGATATATATGTAAAGAGAGAAATTATCTTCAAGCTCTTGACCTTCAAATACAAGGTCCAGGCACTAAGTTCTCACATTTCAGACTCTGAGGGTCACTTCACAATGTTGAACGTGTCTTTCAACATTGTGCACAGCCTGGATTTACTTGTACTTTATTGGACATGAAGGAGCCTCAGCAACTTCCAGGAGAGTCTGCATCAGTGCTGGCCGCCAGTGGAATTTCTGTGCCAGGCATGAGCCCATGAGGAGCTGCTTTTTGTGGTGCTATGTACTGCTCCTGCACAACATTGTCCCATGTCCCTGCCTGATGGCAAAGCATCCAGCCTCCTTTGCCATTAGGAAAGCACAGAGGAGATATTTGTTTAGAGGGGTTACAATCACAACTATGCCTTTAAGGAAGTGAGACATAGCCTATCTTTATTTGGTTTAATAGGTAACTTATTTTATCACCTTTCACATTAATTAGCTAAGTATTTGAGGCCTCTCCTCTTATACCACAGGGGAATCCTATGAAGCTTGTCTAAAGAAAACAACCTTTCCTGCAAAATTTCTTTTTTTGGGGAAGAGTTGTATTTTCATTAACAGATATTCTTAACCTGTAATCAGAGAGTTCTTGATAGAGCTGCACTGAGCAGTACTCAGGAGTCAAATACATTTTGCATATGCTTTTCAAATCCAGAATACAGCTGTACTGGTTCTGCTGTGTCCAAGACTGATCTCTCCTTTCACTCAAGGCATGCTCAAAGCCAGGACCATGGGCCATGTCATATTTTCTTATATACATCAGTATATTTGTTATGGAAATACTATCTGTCTTACTTAACATTTACCTATCTTCCTCTGTATGTTTTGAAGTGAAGAACATTTACCTTACCTGCATCTGGAAATAGACTTATACCTCTTCAGACAAATTAAGGATATCATACTGCCTGACTTCTAGGAACCACTGTATTCCCATAGATCACTTTTGTGATTGCTGGCTGAAATCATAAACAATGACCTAATTCTTTATTTAATAAAAATTTTCCTATGGGTTTAGCTACAGAAGTTGTTGCTTTTTTTTGGGGGGGGGGGGGGGTTTGGGAAATTAATTGTTCCAATATACACAGAATCCTGTCAGTAATATTAATTTAGTCCATATGAAGCACAACCATAAAGATCTCAATTTCTAACAGTAGCCACCAAGAATCTGGCTTTTGCTACAGCTCTGCTGGACTACTTTTCCAGTCCTTTTGGCTAATCTTTCATATTCATGTCCTGTGTGCTTGCAAAACACTGTTGCACTGTTGTTAATTTTGTGTGAGTGGTAATTCCCACAATTCCCATCTAACCCCTATGCTTCTGCAATCACTCTTATTCTTTCACTACTGAGAATCATTCCCACATTTTCATATTATTTTTGAAACATTTTGCACACACAACTCTGCTTATGGCTGCAGATTTAAGACCTGTTCTGGCTTGTTGTACTTGTCCTGCCCTTGATTTACTATTTGAAATGGTAAATGTGGAACATTTATGAAATACTTTGCCTATGGAGGCTCCAGTGTGCAGAACAAAGGTAGCAGGCAGCACTATCCCTGTTTTACAAGTGGTAAAATCTGACACAATGGTGGTTTCAGCTGATTCAAGCAGTCCTAAAACTGGGGGAGGAACTTGCTGGAGCCGTGCTTCAGCCAAGTAGTGTTGAATTAAGCATTTGTAAAGCACCAGCCCTGTGATACATCTTTTCCCTGACACAGGGCTGAAGAATAGCAGTGTTGAAACGGGGGAAGAAAAAGTGCCAGAATAAGCAGGTTTTGCTGGGTATAAGGGTAAACTGGGAGAGGAGTGCCTGGAGAGCAGCTCTGTAGGGAGCAATCTGGCCATGCAGGTCAGCAGCAGTTCAGTGAGAGCCAACAGTGTGCCCTGGCTGCCAAGAGGGCAAACCATATCCTGGGGTGCATCAAACACAGCATAACCAGCCAGTCAGAAGTGGTGAGTGTCCTGCTGTATTCAGACAGGTGTTTCACATACCTTTCCCCTGCCCTTTGACACCTCTGCTATGTGTATTGAGGGTTTAAGCCAGCCTAAAGCAGCGAAACTCCATGAAAACCAAAGGAATGATGCCACTTGGAGCCAGCTGACAGCCTCGATCACAAGTGACCATCTCCTTCTGTGAAGGGAGAGTCAATCTTGCTTTCTTAAGATGCAGATGGGATCTCGATTGAAGAGGAGTTGGGGACCACCAGGATAGTTTTGTTTCCGGTACAAGCATCAGTCTTCATTACAGATGAAAAGTACTGTGTCCATGCAATTGTTCCATTTCTCTCAGCATTTATTTTAATCACTGCTGACTTTCTGTTTTGCCTCCAGTCACTTTCCTGTGACAATAATAATTAATCAGGATACTTCAGAAAGATACTCATGGACAAAGTGAGATGTAATTTCCTGGCAACAAACAAATAACTTACCTTTTAAAGGGAGAGGTCTAAAATTAAAATAAAAATTTTAAAATATTGTCAATACTGTAAGTCATTCTGGACTTATATGTGACAAGCACACTGTAACCCAATCATGCTAGTGAACCACTGTATAGCTTGCACCAAATAATTAGAAAGACATGGGAAACCAAATTAAAAATGTTCAGGAGTTTCATTTTGGTTAATCACAAGTTATTTTCAAGACTGAGTCCATTCTTCAATTCCATGTGCAAGTCCTGTAAAACCACATTCAACCTGGAAATGAGGCATAAGCAGAGTATTTAAAAAAGAATTATTAACAGCCAAAAATCCTTTTCACATTTTATATGCTACTGGTTGTGACAAAGAATTGCCACAATCTGCTTTTCTTTTTAAGAAACAGATGAAAAGCATGGATTGCAAAGGCTTTGCTTTATTTTGTTTCAGAATTTATTATCCCACTGGCTGAGACTTTGCAGATAAGATTCAAATAATTCCTATGCCACACAAGACTAAATTTTCAGCCACATTCAAGTTCTGGTCGTGCAAACATGTCAGCCTTCTCTTTTGTTGGCAAATGGGTATTTCTATTTTCTAAAGAGATTGTGGGAATAATACAGCCAACATTAAAGACTATCACACAGAGTTTGGTCAAAATATCCAAAAGTATCATCAGACTTCTCAAACTCTGCAGAAAAAGAACTAAATTAATTTATAGAGGCATTAGAACCCTGTCACTACTCTTGACTTTAGCAGTACTTGGATACCCTAGGACTGTGAGAATGAAGATACTTTTATTTGTCAGCTAGATATTAATTTAGCACCTTAACCTCTTTGATCTATGTCTATCTCACCAGGTTAAGCATGGTGGTTAAAACTTCTGGGTTTGGAGGTATATTGCTCTATTTCCATTTACAGTAGGTAGGTGCTCAATCCACCAAGAGGGGGTGAAGCTAGCTATCTTTTGGGAATGGTTCCTGGGCAGTTAAACATCTAGGATATATTTGGCACTTCAGTAAAAGAAATGGGATGAAAAGCCCATGTGTTTACTGGGGAACAGTCCAAATGCTTTATAAGCAAAGACGATTTTATTTCAGGGTTTGAGAACATTCCTGGACATATTTGGATTTATTTCCAGAATACTTATATATCCATATTTATTAAGTGAAGTGTTTTGTGTCAAACTTATGCTTACACCTCTTAGGGGAATAAAGTATAAGGTAGTGCATTGGGGTAATCCTGTGGGTTTTACTCTGTTGAGAAACTTAGCTTTCCAGTAAGGACATTTTTAGAAAATTAAATCTATCTGGGTACTTCAAGGTTCTCAGCTACCCATTGGTCTAAACATCTCCCATATCTGTGAAGGACCTTGCTTCAGTCCATGTGATACCCAAGAGGAAATACTTGTTCAGGAATAAATCATGAGTATGGGGAGCTTAGCACAAAAGCTGAATGTAAGCAGAAAAGCACAAGAATTTATGTTATGTGTTACAAGTGATATTTCCCATACTACACAAGAAACCATCAGGAATCTCACTCCCTTGTCTCCTTCTCCTTTTCAAACACAGATATGGGTTTCTAGTGTTTGGTGTGGGCCCTGCTATTTGTTGTCTCACACTGTACTGAGTGCCTTTTACTTGTGGGCTGGCAGTGAATGCAGAGCCTTTTCAGGGAAAGCTGTCGGCTCTGGGCTCCCAAGACGGTGTGACAAGGGCAGCTTCTTACCTTGGCTATGGCTGAACAAGGGTGTGATGGAGCTGCAAGGTAGTGGCTTTAAAAGAAAGTCCTCTTTTATTTTTCTTTTTATTATTTTCTGTCAAGGAAATGATTGGGGAATCATTGTGAATCTATAGCAAAGGGAGCAAGCTAATATTTAGGAGCATTTATTTGGAAAGCCAATGTTCGCTATCCTCCCTTCTAATGCTGAAGTCAAACCTCATTCCAGAAACATCTGCTCATCTTGCCCAGGGTGAGGGAGATAAAAATGAATATTGCACGCCTTTCCCACCCCTTGTCACCTAAAGCACAGCCTCAGAGCTGGAGTGGGAATACTCTGTTGCTTGTTTCTTCTTAGCCCACAATATAATGCAACAACAAAGAGCAGTAAGCAATGCTTGGTGTTTGTATATGCCGTTGTACATGTGAGTTGAGATCCATTTCTACCTCAGATTTTAATTACTTCAAATAAATTTCTCCCCTTTCTTTAAAGGTATATGGATTTTCCACATTTTATTGTCAAGTCAAAAACATGTCTATACTGCCTGAGAACTGCTCAGTATCTGTTCATCCAATAGCCACACAAGTTATTAGGTGCCCCATCTGAGAAAGAACATGGTAAAACACATTCCACAGTGCTCTAAAGAGGGCAAGCACACTTATCTAAAGTGGATCAAGAGAACACACACAGCTATACCACATGTTTTTTAATTAACAAACACTTTACCAGCACACTAACTTGTATTCAGAAGATGCATCTGAATGGAAATCTGACTTTAGACTTGAAAACTGCTCTAATGAGAAACTAAAGCTGCAAAATGGTGTTATCGGAAAGGATTCTGAACACTTTCCTTGGATTGAGAAACAAAATCCCTGAATGCCCTTTTGTGCTCAGAGTCACTGAATGTTACTGGCTTCTTTAAGGAATGTTTTTAGCTGGCTATTAAATGAGATTGGAACCAATCACACAATCTCTCACTGATGATTTCTGGAATAAAGCATGAAAAGAACTAGATAATTTGATCCCACATTTCCTCTCCCGGTTCTTTCATTTTGTTTAGTGCTTGTTACTGATTAATCAGTATTCAAATGCCAAAAAAGGGAAGAAAGGTGGGATGTGTTTTGAAGACCTTATCCAAAAAAGAAAGTTCATTAAGTTTCTTTCCAAAACCAGCTAAAGACCTCACAGAGAAATATCTTTGTATGTTTTTGAAACGTGGCTCCTTGGAAAAAAAAAGAAAACTGTATTTCCTTGGACATGGCCAGCTAGGGCATAGAGAGAGGATTATCACAGGAGCACTTAGGAGCATAGCTATCAGGGACTGGTTCTGTTCAACTTTGTAAAAATCTTCCTATTCCAGAAAAGGAAAAATATTTGTCAGTTTTTCCAAATATTAACTAAATATGAGAACAGTAAAGAACATGCAGAATTACTTTCTTTCTTTCAGAGATGAATTTCTGAAGAGGTAATGCATGAGTATGTCAGAAACTCTATTAAATATGACTTAGCAAGGGTTAACAGACCAGGGTCAAAAGCACACACGTGCAGAGGAAGCCAGAATTTGGATCTCTGGAGCTTGCCAAAAGCTCCACCAGGGCTGAGATTTAGCTGGCCTCTAAAATTTTCAGGAGTGTTAGTGAAAGCCTATGAATTCTGAGCTGCAGATTTTTGCTGGCTTTGTAACAATCAGGAGGTATTTCTTCAGGCTAAACAGATGACTTACAAACCTCTTAGAAGTACCATAAAAACAAATATTAGGAAACAATACACTCCACGCTATGTTGGTTTTGTGTAACATATTGCATAATGGTTCTATGCACAGTACACTTCCTCTATTGTGTGAAATATTCACAAGCTTTCTCAGAGAGATATACTTTTTCTACTGTGGCATCAGCTGTGTAATCAATGTTTTATTGGCCAACAAGATTGAAATGCAGCTCGTTCAATATTATTATGTGATTGAGGTTAGAAATCCCTTCCCCTCCTCCAAAATAAAGTATTAAATAACCTTTATTTAACATTCTAGTGGGTAATTCATTTCAACTGAATACTTACAACTGATACTCAGAGACAGGATATTTTTATAGCTGTGGAGGCTGGGCTGGTGGCACTGCACATATGTTTAATTCCTTGTCATCATAATGATCAGCAATGTTTGTTTGCTAAAGGCAGGTGGAATGAAGCTTGTAGTGGTAGAGATCTGGCAGCAATGACAAATTGTGTACAGTTTCCACTTCCTTTCAACAACAAGACCCTGGGAAAAACCTGCAAGAGCACTGGATCACTTTGTTTCAGTTTTGGATGCCTGCTCTGAATAAATCTCTGTCATCATCAGCCTCCCTCAGATTTAGACATTCAAGAGTACAAGCTCGATGCCTTCTTTTAGATGTCCCATCTTAGATGAGCATTTGAGGGTGGAATAATCCATTCTGTTTCAATGCCTATTTCTTTCCAAAAAATTGTAAGGCAAAGCTAGGAATCTCTGTAGCTGTTAAAGTTTACACTAAAGACATTAATCAGGTGAAACCAAATTTATAGAAAAGATCAAAATACTACCCAAAAGCTCTTTATAACTGCATAAAATATTGCTAGGGTGTCAAAAATCATCTTACAACAAAGAGCAAGAAATAAAACATTGATCTTCTAATGGAAATGGCTACTACACACTCCTATTTGTGTTTCCTATTTTAATGAGAGATTTTGTCACAAAAAACTGAAGAAGGAAAAGAAGGAAATTAAAGCATATACGGTGGAAACAATTTTAATATTGTTGTTGTCAATTATACTGCAATTTTTTTGTCCAAAAAATGCAGAAATACAAAGCCTTACAAGTTGCTGCACATAAAAATAACCAGATTGAGCAAACACTCATTGCAAATTCTTTCAGTGTAAAATAATTCACAAACAGAAACACCTTAAGGTTGTAAAACATCTTGTCATGCATCTTGAAACATGTTGATGTGACAAGTTGCAAGATGAATGCAATTTGGCAGGTATACATTAGGACAAGTACTGTATCACATGTAAATACTTCCCTTTTTCAACAGAATTAAAGTTTCTAATACTCCAAACTGCTTTCAAAAAGCCCACAGAAGCCCTTTTAGGCAATGTGAGCACAAATTACTGTATTATTCCTGAGAATGAATCTAAAGTTACACATGATGAAGTGTAATAACCAAGCCAAGTAAAGTCAGAAAGTTACCACCCATCATCTGGTACCATGTAGCATTGATTGTATGTACCTTTTTGGCATATAATCATGAATGATCAAATCATCGTGGCATAAGAAATCAATGCCTAGCAGCTGGATGGTAATAATTTACCCTTCATGCTTTTCCTCACCATTGGGGAAACATATTTACTTCCTCTAATATATCCTGTTTCATTATTGGAATAAGCCAGGAGGCACAACTGTCCAGATGTGGGAGCTCAGCTGCATAGTGGTAATTTGTTCACCTGTCGTATCTCAGCCTTGTTAGATCATGTGTCCACACCTGCTGTGCTCTATGCACTGGACTTGGTTCTTTCAAAGGCCAAAGAAAAATTTTGAAAAAATTTCCTTGTGCATCAGTCAAACAAAATTTTTACTTACAGTCTAACCAACATAGACATTTCAATGAAAACAGGTACAAATAAATAAATGTCTGTCAGCTCAATCTTTTCTCAAGAATTGTTTGGGATACTGTAATCTTTCCTTCTAGTAAAAAGTTTTAGAAGAAGTAAGAGCAAAAGTTTTAAAAACTAGAACTGTTAAACGACAATGAAGTCTGTATGCAGTCTCTCTTCAGAGAATCAGTACAGATGAAAGAAGGATCAGAAAGCTCTTTTTTCCTGCTGTTACCTCCAGGAGCAGACACTGATATGGAAAATCAGGCTGTCCCACTGTTTTTTACAGAAAGGTGGTCTTGAACTCAGTCTCTGTAATAAAAACATGTAGAAGCTGTCTTCAGTCCATTTTATTTTCCACCTTCTGTTTCAGTAAGCATCTCTAGCAGATTCTTTCTGAAAAGCTCAGGGACACTAGAGGTCAAGTAATTCCTTAAGACTATCCTTTGGGACACATCACTGTGAAAACAGAGAACAGCATGAACTGTAGGAAATGGTTTCTATAAAATACATATTAGAGCAGCACAGCAGGGTAGGACTCCATGAATAATTGTTTTCTTGATTTGGATGTTAAATGAAAGAGTAAGGTTTTTTTCAACATGCCACTTCATCTATTTTTTGACTTGTCTAAATAAGAAAAAAAAAAGAAATAAAACACTAGAAACATTACATTTGAACTGTAAATTAGGAATATCATTGTAATTTTGGAAATCCTTAGGAAAAATGCTACCAATGGCTCTAGAGGTATTTGTTTAAAGTCTTTACACAAAATATAGGAAGAAAGTGAAATGTGTCCCTTTTAATCAGTCCTTCAATATCAGGTGAGCTGTTTCAGGACTGGAAGACTGGAGTTCATTCTCCTACTTTGCCTAGGGGAAGGAAGACTCACATCTCTTATGGATATTTCCTTAAATTGCTACTAGGCTTGTTCTCAAATTGTAGTTTCATAATTGGTAGAGTTAGACCCCCTTTCTGATTAAAGCTACAAGATTACTCTCCTCCCACCTTTTCCTCGGATAGCTGTTCTATTTCCCTTCTTAGTGTTGTTGCTAACCCTTGTGAATATGGCCTGGCTGCAAGCTACATCCATGTGGAAGAAAAAAATAATTGCTTGTGCCTGGATCTAATCCTGTCTCCAGCTTTGCTGCTCAGCTGCTGAGGGGCCAGAAAAGGTGTGAAAGGAGGAGTGGAACTGCACTGCTGGAGATGGCAATGGAACATGCAGCCCAGGGTTTTAGCTGCCCGTGACCCACAGCTTGGATTTTGAAACCAAACTCTCTGGTTTCAGCTTAGCTCAAATGAAAAGAGCAGCTGTCAAACTCTAAGGGAACATAAGCCAAAGCCATGCAAAAGAGGAAAATTCAAAACAGACAGAAGGAGAATTAAGTCCTCAGGAGAAAACTACTGACGTGTGATGGCACAAAACTCCAAGAAATGAGAGCAATTCAGGAAGGTCGAAGTTCAGTAATTTCCAACAAGGAAGTTGACACTTCTCCATCTGACTGATGGCTGCCTGGACAACAGAGAGGGTGCCTCTGTCACGGGCAGCAAGTGTGCCCCTGCTGAGCCTAGTAGCCTGCTATCCTTCACTGCCTGCTGTGTGCATTAACAGATAAATAATTGTGAGTTCACAGAGTGTTTATATTCCTGCTTTCAGTGTCTGTGCACCAGGCAGGCCACAGGGCTACCCACAGCCCTGCTTTTCCTGACTGTAAATATGACACTGCAATAGGCACAAGGGAGGCTGGTAGCTACTCGTCCCATCATCCACTTTAAGGGATCAGTGATTGCAACCAAGGAGAGGTTTTGATCCCCTCCTGCAGAGCAGGGAACCAAGTCTGGGTCAAAGCCCTAGTCACTGCAGTCCTGGGTGAAACAGGGTGACCACCAAACCATGCAAACTGTTAATTCCCTGTGCTCTGCTGCAGCCCAGCAAGAGCCATCCAGTGTGATGTGTCCTCTCCTCCTGCAAATTAGCACATGGCCTACCAGCAGCAGAGACAGACATCATATTGCTGATAATTGACATGCATGGAATTGTGCCAGTCCACACCAGCTGAGAATCTGGCTTATGGACAACTTGCATTGAATTTATTGGCAGCTCGGTTTATGCACATAAGCTTTGTCTTCAGTGCAGAGAGGGGGTTTTCTGCAGGATTTACAGCTATCTTCCTGTAAAACACTAGGAGGAACTGGATGCTGGTAGTTTTTGCCACAAATTAGTAGCCAAAATCAATTGTTGGTGGGGATTGCAGGGCTCAGTTAGTTTAGTTTAGTTTTACTGAGGTTACAATCTGTGCCTTGTCATTAGAGTCATCTCTGAATAGAAACAACCATCACAGATGACAAGCCATAGCTGATGCCCGAACTCATATAACACATCACGTTTCCTCCAGGGAAAGAGCACATACTGGGATGAAGACAAAAAATTCACTGAAAGATATTGTTTGGTTTAGTAAGAAGACACATTACATCTCCTTTGCACATTATAACGGTGAGCTAAATTGATCCTAAAAACTTACTGGTCCGTACAAATGGGAAAGCTGCTGCATTCATATGTACATAATAGGCTCATCCCTGCTGGGGAGCCAGCAATAGGTTCTGGGTAGTTGGGAATCGACATGCCTAATTGCTTCACCTCGGTAATCAGTGACAAAATGTGGGGCGAGGAGAAGGGGTAAGAGTAGCAGGGGTGGCTATCAGGCAAGCTAATGCATTATTCAGCTATTTCTTCTCACGAAGCTTCATTTCCAAACTAGTGATCTTCACTGTAACTCCCATCCTCTTTTTCATATGTCTCATTAGACCCACTGGACTCATTTACACCTGTTCAGATGAGTTAGCTTTCAAAGGCGATAAATGAAGGGGGAAATGAAAAAATTGCCTACTCCCCAGGGGTATTTCTGTGCTAACCCATCCATTACTGCTTGACTAATGTCCTGAAGCATGAGATTTTACATCCTTTATGCATTTTATTCTGTTCTGTGTAACTAGCTGATATTATCCCTATGTCTAATTAAGATTCCCACTCCTTAATTCTAAAATAGAAGAGAACTCCTGCTGTATTTCCTCACATAAAACTATTTTATGCGCTGACAAAATGATCTTTGTGCACAACCTGTAAAACTCTGCACTTCATAGGAATGAAAAATGTTAGCGAACTTTTCTGGCATATTCTGATATATGAGTGTGGAAAGGAATATATTGGCATTTAGAGGCTTTTCTGTATTTGGAAATTCAAATGAGGGGATTGAAATCAGTCAATTGTTTAGTAGATTCAGGGCAGATAAATGAATCTGCTTCCTTTTTTTTTTTTTCCTGAGGGGAGTTATTCAGATCAAGAAATAATCAGCAAAATTGGCAATCAGCAAATGAGCCAAGTAACACGGTCTTTGAATTAATCTCCTGCACTGCTCCAAGACTAAAAGCTTACTTTATGAATCTGTTGCAAAAAAGAATTCACCTTCTTTCATGAGTTTTTTACTTTGACATTATTTTCAACCCCTCCTGTGGTTTGAAAATTAACCCCTCCTGCATTTTGAAAATGCAAGGAGAAACAGTAAGTAAACGTTTTCAACCCTATCCAAACCAGCTCTATTTTTGTTCAGATTTTCTGAAAAAATCCTTTATGTACACAGTGTTTTCTAAAGGTTTTACAGAAATGCATTGAATTTCAAAGTTTCATGTTACAAATTTTGTACTTGTAAGAATTTTTCATGAATGAAGTATTTGCTTATCTATGTTTGAGGCTTCTTCATGTAAATATTATAATAAATGGAGAATTTTGCTCTTATGAGGAACGAGAAGAAAAGCAGTAGAAACTTTGAGAAGAAAACTGGCCATTTTATTTCTATAATTTTAGGATTCCAGTGCCAGTCTTTTGTCCCAGGTCTTCTCATACTCCTGTAGTGTACAGATCATTTGTGTCTCCCAAAGCATTTTCCTTTATGAGTGTATTTAGTCTACAGATATGCAGATGCTCAGGGTCCTGCCCTTTCATTTGGTTCCTATTTTTCACTTGTGCAGGCTTATAATCATGCTGTTCCAGAGTATATCTTTGATCTATGTAAGCTCTGACTAATGTTAAAATGTAGATATTAAGCATATTTTTTGTGTGTCAGGGTTCTCTGGAATCTCCCTTAGCAGGTTTTTGATTGCAGCTTCTGTATAATTTAAAGAGCATACAGGATATGCTAATGAGGCACTGAAGGTATTAACAGAATTTGCAAAATTAAGAATTGGAAGAGGTCTCAAAAGGAGCCCTTGGAATTTAACTTACATTTGCAAGAACAAATGCACATATTTTCTGTTAGTGGCTTTCTAAAAATTGCATTCTCTGCTGTTTACAATGGGATGAGGTTTATATAGCTTTAGATAGGAATTTATCAAGATAGCATGGTTGATTTCTTACAATGTTTCATCTTGGGGTATGTTTTCTTGAGAGGACAGGGAATATTTGCAGACATATTTCCATCACTCTGTCTTCTGCTTGCGGAACATAAAAGGGCCTGAAATGCTCTCTAAGATTAAAACTGATGGATAGCCTTCATCTTTAGTCACCACAAACAAACAATTCTCCCCCAAAAAAAGAGAGAAACAATAAGAGATGTGTTTAATGAGCTCCAGGTGGCAAGCAGTGCCACACAGAAGCACGCTCTGCTTCTTCCTCTCCCATCCTGGCCATCCTTTTCAGCATAAGACCCCTGGCCCATGGTGACCACCCATGCAGCACCTCCCATGCAGCACCTCCCATGCAGCACCTGCTCCCGTCCAGGCAGGAAAGGGAGCTGGGAGCACATCTGGGGACTGAGCCCCTGTCCAGGAGAAGCCAGGGGATGTTAGATGCTTATTTTCCCTCCAACTGGCACCACCAATATCAGTATTTTAATGCATGCACACCCCATGTGCATGTCCCTTTGCTGTGTAAGAGTTTTCATACAGCTGTGTTGATGTCTCATGACATCTAATGCAGCAACAGCTTTTTGCACTGGGTCAGCCTTTCTGAAAAGACATTGCAGAGCATGGCTTTATCCATGCATTTTGTCTCTGAGGCCTGATACTGATCATAATTTGAACAAAGCTGGAGGCTCTCCTGGTTTTCAGTGTGTTTTTCCTTGATCTTTTTCAAATGACCATCTATCTTCTATATCACCCAGTTTTCTATAGCATCCATCACTGTTCAATCTACACACTTCCCTGCTAAATCAATTCTATGCTGTGAAGTCCCCGCAGGACTCTGTGGCTGTTTCTGCTCAAGTCCACGGCTTGCTTGGGGAATACTTTGCTTTAAATCATCATCATTCTCAAAACCTTTTAAATTGTGCCAAAGTATGACTGTCTTTCTAGTATGGACAAAAAAGGGCTTAGGACTGTGTGTTTGGAGGGATACAAGATAATTTAAGAGATGTGGTTTTGGTCAAAATGCCAAGATCTTTTTTTTAGAAATCAATTTATAGGGAAATAATTCTCTTTCAGCAATGTATATTGAATCTTCACTGCCTTGTGTGGAATTCTTCACTGTTTCAAAAGGGGCTTTGCTGGAGGAAATAAAAGAAATCAAAGAAGAGAGATGTGCTGTGGCTCAATTATCTGTTTGGCATTGCTGTAAGGTTCTAGAAACAGGTTATGAAATACAATACTTGCTGATTTGTATCTGATGCTGTTAGTCACAAACCCCGGCAAGCTGTAAAAGAGTAAATATATTCGAACAAATGATAAAAATGCACTGCTTCACCACACTGCTAATGCTCTAGTAGTTACTCAGTGATACCTAGTGTTGAGGGTGTTAATGGAAAAGGATAAAAGATTTGGTGTCTGCCTTTGACCTTGCTAGGACTGTATGGAGTAAGGCATGTCACTTAACCGCTCCACTTGCATGAAACATCTGCCCAGGACTTGGTTTCTGTGCTCATCTCATCTACACAGCCTTACTGCTGTAACTTTAGTCTTTCTTCACTTCCACCCTGATTCCTGTTTCACCATCAGCCTCTACTCAAATTGGCTCTGATTTTTGCACTTGTGGAGGAGAAAACTGCTATCTCTGCACAGAGCCCCTCTGGTAATCAATAGAGAGGCTGCGCAGGGAGTGGCATGCTGCCAGTCACGAGCTTTAGCTTGAACTTAAAAGATTTTGGAGTCAGAACTGTCATCCTGATGTTTGTTTCTTCCAAAAAAGTGTTGAATAAATGCATCTGTGAACCTGGACAGAGTTTTTGGTGGGTGGCCTTGTAGACACTTAGCAGAATCAAAGTGAAGCAATACCTGCAGCTATATCTTCAGGAAATAATGCAGAACCAGCTTTGTTGAGTGCTTTGAGATCTCTGGCTACGGGAAGAAGAAAGCACTGTTCATGTAAATACCTAATTGGTGCAAAGTAGGTTTAAATGGACTTTGCTTTGATGGGGTAGTTTTCATTCAGATAATGAGCAAAAATTGATGAGAAAAAGCTTCCACTTCCTTAACTTCTAACACAGCATTTTGTTATCCTGCCCAAGCTCTCTGTCTCTGGTGATCTCTCCTCCCATACATGATGATGAAATGGTTGGTGCCTTTGTCAGGAAAACTCCCAGCCGTGCAACAATACTGGAAGAGACAGAGTGCAGCTCTGTGAATTTATTCAGGGCTGTCCAAGAGCTCAGAGCACCAGGAACCTCTATCAGTAACAGATAGTGCAACAGATGCCTGGAGCAGAGTGGGATAGTGCCAGATGATTCACAGAAGCTATGGTCCAGCACATGAAACAAGATTGTTCTCCCCATTAATTTCCTCTCCTATCCCATCTTCTCACTGGCTGTCTCATTCCCCTGCTGAATCTGGCCACCGTATTCAGCTCTTTCTCTTTGGGAAGAGGCTTCCTCTTGCTACTGCCCTGCCTGTTGTGCAGTCCAATGGGACCCTGCTTCTTGCCTCTGGCTGTTAATGTCTCCTGCAGGAGGAATGAGGAGGGTTAACTCAGGAAAGAGAGATCAAGAGCAAAGCCTGGGCTATGGGCTGTGAGCTTGCTGCTTATTGAGTGGTCTGCCATAACTGTCCACAATGATTTGTTTTTTCTACAAGACAAATCTTTCTGTGATAGGAAATGAGAGTCACCTGGACTGGAAGCTTCTCTTCCATTCATGGTTTAAGTAACTGGTATATGATGTCAGATAAAATCATAGAATCATGGAAAGGTTTTTGTTGGAAAGATCCTTAAAGATCAACTTTCAGTGCCTTTGCCATGGGAAAGGATACCTGCTTCTAGACCAGGTTGCTCAAAGCCCCATCACACCTGATCTTGAACCCTTCCAAGGATGGGGCAGCCAGAGCTTCTCTGGGCAACTTGTTCCAGGGCCTCACCACCCTCAGAGTAAATAATTTCTTCCTAATGCCTAATATAAACCTACCTTCTTCCAGCTTGAAGCCATTACCCCTTGTTTACACCACTACTGCTTGATATCATGTCCATAAGCATGGACACAAATCAACCTACACTCTTCCTAAGAAATTCACAGCCAAGCTTGTACAAAGGAATCTTTCCATATATCCCTGCTCAAACAAAATATTGCTATGCAGCTGTCTGAATTTCAGTTAATCTTTGGGACATTCCCAGTAAAGTATTTTTCTCTTGCTGACAGTCAGTGTTGCATGCTCATTAGTGACTGAGTAATATGTTTGAATTGTACAGAAACAAATATTTACAACTCAGGGGTAAAGAAAGCATTAAGGAATTAGAGTCTGCTATTGAGGCTTGCTCTAATGATGTGTTTCAAATTCATACAGGGTTGTCATATTTCAGTGATCTTGGTGAACGAGTCTGTATTTAGAATGGAAACACCATAAAACCATTACTTAGTAAGCTTTTTTTTTTTTTTTAAATAAAGGAGAAAAATTTCTATGACTTTTTATGGTCTATGGTTAGCCAGAGGATATGAAACATCTGCTTTTCTGTAAGTAAAGAATAACTCCAGCTGAGCATCCAATCACAAAATTAATCTGCATTTTATGGTCTAAGAGAAACCAACAACTTATGCTATTTTAGATGACAGAATGGTATGTTGTAAAGAAATTTTTGAAAACCATATTAAGCAATTAAATAAACCAAACAGAAGACTAAATAGTATGCCGTTTTTTCTTCCAAAGGAGTTAGTTTTGTTTTTGTTTTTTTGGCTGAACTTTCCCTTTTGATTGAAATTAAAGTTAATTTTAGTCATACCTAGAGAAAAAAAAAAAGAAAAGGCAAAATATACTTTTATGCGAGCTGAAAGCTTATGGAAAAGCAAAAAATGCTTAATCATTCAATTCAGGTTCTTGTTCATCTACAAAGATATCTGAGGCAAAGCCAGTGAGCAGTGTTTCAATAGCAAAGAACATGGAAATGAAACTACTTCAGACAGAACCAAATTGACAAATATTGCATTTAATGGAGGGAAAAAATTTAAAAAAAAAGGAAAAATAAAGCTAAAAGAATAAGGAAGCAAGTTAACAAAAAGAAAAGTAGAAGCAAACTAGATATGGATTTTATCTGTATGATGTTATTTTAAACAGATTATTTTAATTGTATGTTACCTATTATCTTCCAATTATTCCCACTACATTTTACTTGCAAGTCCAGCTTTGTTCCAAAGCAAAGTTCTTTTCTTTCTTGTTTGTAAATGTATATTGATTATTTTACTCTGCTTGCAGTGGAGCTTGAAATGAATATTTTTCATAGTTTCCTCGGTTGTGCACCAGCATTATCAATAATCCTGGCAGAATATTAGTAAGAGGAGGTGAAACAGGGCCCAAGCACCTTGATTTGCTCGACATAACTGCAGTGACATAAATAAGCTTGCTACTGATTTATACTAATGAGATTAGGACCAAGCCCTGTGAAATCAATGTGTAAACACTACGTTTGACTCATCTGACTTTTGTTTGCAGAGCTCACTCTTGCTGATGTCCATAGCAAGGGGCTCAGTAATGCCAACACACATTGGCCTAGATGGGCTTTTTGTCATACCATTCCTAGCTTTAGTGAGATACATTGCCTTTATACTGGGCTGTAATGGAAGCCCTGTGTTTCCATGATCTTCAGCTGATTAGAACATAGATATTCCTGCAGGTGGGTGCTTTAGACTGGTGGGATGAAGTCATTGTGACTTCCATTTAGCAGTTTGGCTAGTCGACTACATGTACACTGCAGATGAGAAGAGAAATATCACTCCAGGCCAAGACAGGCATCTGCATAAGAGGCTTCCTTGTTCATCTTACACCACCTGTCTCTCTCCTTGGAATAGAGACCCAGACTCTCTGAGACCAGCTCAAAAGTTACGTAGTCCCTCCTCCCTTTCCTCCTTAGATGTACTCTCTGCTTCATTTCAAGGGATATATGCCATACTGTGTGATGGAAAAGATAATTTCTGATATCTTTACTAAACCTCTCACATATGCTCTCCTGTCCATCCACCCTCCAGACTGCCTGAGGAATATTTTCCTCTGCTGCCTTTTGCTTTCCCAGCCAGGGTTCTCCCCTAGCTATGTTAGCTGTGTGTGCAGTGGGGAGAGATAGCTGTGTGAAGCAGAATGGTGAGAGCTGTCAGTCTGATCCATGCTGGCTGGCACATGTTGGGTCACAACTTCTCAATTTCAGGAAATCCTGAAGTTTCAATATTGCAGGGTTAAAACTCCTTATGAAAAGTAATTACATTTTTATTTGAGCTGAAGAAATGTCATAATAGATTTGAGATTTTGCATTCAGGCCAGTGACAAGAGGAACAAGGAAGATGGTTATGTGCATATAAGGCAAAGCAAATATGTAGCACTGCTGGGATTATAATTGGAATACAGCAGTCTATTACAAATGTTGTGTTACAAAGACAGTACAGAAAAGTTAGGGAGAATTCAGAAGAAAAGTAACAAATACAAATTTTGTCAAGGAAAACTTCTCCAGGTTTTCCAGAGAAGTTCAAGAGCAAGAGACCTCTGCATACAAGGAAAAAGTCTGAAGGGAGACAGAGTAGCTAAGCATAAATAGAAAAAAAGATCACACAAGCCTTGGTGTTTTGCCCTTGCATAGCACTTGGTATTGTTGTTTCTCCTTATGGCTGGGGCCAGCCTTGTGCAGGGTGTCAGCCAGCAGAGACCTAATATGTCCTTTGTGTGTGATCTGCACAAACATAGAAGACAGCCTGGCAACAGCCAAAGTACTCAGAATTTTTTGCCCATGGACCTCAATGTGTTTATAAACACATAACCAGAGGAAAAAGTAATAGAGAGTATTAAATGTCATTACTTGCAATTGATTTTGTTTATGGTGGTTCTAAACATCCCTAGTTTTCATTCTACAACTCACACTGGTGGAAAAAAACCAAAGCCAAACACCATGAAAAGACCTAATTTCTTTCAACATTGCCCAAATGAGCTATACTACAATTAAAAGTAAAAGCCAATTTTGTCCCTATAAATACTTATCTTCATTTCACCCTGCCTGTGGCTTGCACTAGAGATCACATAGAGACAATAGACATTTCTGGCCTTGGTACATTACCCCTACCCCTTGCACTGAACAGTGGCATACCCACCGTGGTGCCAGCTGTAGCCACCACTTTTCCTGCAGATGTCAGACCTGATAGAGGAATATGGCTGCTGGTCTGTGGATACAGACTGCTGCTGTTTTCCTTGCTCAGAAATTCACTGCACAAAATCTACACTGTCTCTCTGAATATCATAATTGCTTGCTTTATAAGTTAGGAAATTGAAACACTTTTGTTTCAGAGGCTGGAGCACTTCAGGCAAGAAAAAGGCAAAAGAGTCTTATTTTTCTCACTGTGGGTTATCTTAAGCTGAAAGAAAAGAAAGCTTATTTATTTTTCTTCCTAATTATATTTCATAGATGTCCCAGAACAAGCCATTTCTGCAATGCCCCTTGAAAGTGCATGGGGTGATGTGAAATATGGTGTGCTTTCCCAGAAGAGCTATTGGAGTGCCCTTTCTTGGCAATACAAAGTACACACTTGAGCACTCAAGGGGCAAGGGCTTCCCTTCAAATGCTTCCCAGTTGAAAAGGAGGCACTGAAAGAGAAATTGCTTCCGTGAGCTTTGACGTGCTGTGTAAGACAAAGAACGATCCCACAGAGACTCAGTGGGCTCTGGGTATGCCTGCATTGCCCTCAGAGCAGCTCAGCTGGAACAGACACCATATCCTGGAAGGGGACAGCAGCCTAAGCCCTGCTGAACAGAGCCTGGGGCTGCTGCAGCTTGGCCATCACTGTCTGGGAGCTTTAAAGGGAGTTCTCTGCATTCTCTGCACACATCTCCCTTTGCTTGTGGGAGGCAAGTTCAGCTCCCTGCAGCATTAAAGCAGACTCTGTGACCTTGGGAGAAGACCTCTCTCTTATGGAAAGTCACTTATGGAAAGTGAGGGATCCAAGCAAACACCATTGGCACCTATATAGTGCTCAGAGGCTGATGCCTCTACCCAGCCAAGCCATTCGAGCATATAAAATGATTAGATTGAGATGCTCAGCATGTGACAAGCTAAGGAGAGGAAATAAATCTGAAATGAATCCTCAGCATCTCTGTAGAGAAAGGAAAACTGCATTCTCAGGCTTACCTTCCTCCATTTTACCTGCTTTGAGTGAGAAGTATTTGGGCCAAAATAGATCCTTTTTTCTTTTCTTCCTTGTGTTCTGAAAATCTGACCTTAATAGCCCTTTGAGACTTTCCAGTGGGGACTAAATTTATTTTCCGTGTTTGCACAGAAGCTCATGGTCCTTTAGTCTGTCTTGGAGCACAGACAGACTCAGAAAGATGATCCTGTAGAAATAAAACTTTCATTAAATCTTTTACTGCTTCAGTTTACTATGTGTATCTTTTACTACTTCAGTTTACTAGGTGTATCTTTATATGTCATATGATAAGAAAACAATAGGTACTTATTTTAAATAGATTCTTAAAAAGATAAAGTTGGTCCTATTTCTCATCTGCACACTTTTGGGGTTACCAGAAGCAGCTAGTTTCTTCCATCATCTGAAGCTAAATTTGATGTAGATCTAAACTTGGAAAAGCAAGTCATACTGTAAAGCTTAGATATTCAAAACTGGACAATACACAGTTGAAGGTAGACTCCTTTATAAATAGGAACGAATTTTCTTGTTTCCTTATTTTATTTTTGGTTGTAGGTACAAAGATCCTAAGACATTTGATCTTAAAATCCTTAGTTTTAGACTTATGCGTGTCAGTTCAGATACTGAACTCAGTAGGAAACACATCTCTCTAGCTTTCCTTTTGTGAAGCAAAGTCTAACCCTGTACCTCTAAAATCAAAGGCAGGACTTGTATTAATTTCCAAATGGTTGGTGACCATAAGGATTTCTCTAGATGATCTAAAGGAAGGTTCATTTGCTTGGATGTCATGGTTAATTTGCCACCACTAGTAAGTAGCTGCACTGTCAAGAATTACACAATTGGGCATTTGGCCCCCAAATTGCTACTTCATTTTCATTTTTAACACTCTTTTTGTGGGAATGGAAGAGAAATTAAACAGTAATTAGGGAACCAAATACACAACTGAGCAATTCTTTGGTCCTCTGCTTTGCAGGCCAATGACCACAAGCCTTAAATAGAAAGGCCAAGGAAAGCATGGGCACTTCATCATTTTTGTGCTATTATTTCAGGCCTTCAGAAAAGCATTCAAAGGTAACTTTGTTGCTAAAATTCCTCTTAATCTATGAATGCTATCAGCAATACACTTTAAAAAGGGTGGTGGTTTTATTTTTTGCAATTTTTATGTGGAAGCTGAATTCTTTGAGAAAAGGTAGATACCTTTATTTCATTGCTAACAGGGGACTACTAGTGAAACACAGTGTATTCATTTTTTCTGGGAAAGTAAACACATAATATATGAAAAAGTGTGAGACTTACAAAGTTTGATGGTTTCTGATACTGTTTTTTGAAAATAAATATCCTTTATGTTTAAAATACATGTTTGATCCATAGAAACTTTCATTCTAACTGGTCTAAAATGTAGAAAATTAATCACACTCTTCTTGAGGATAACCAAGAGTTTGTTGAAAATATATAACAGGATATTCAGAGCAAAAAAAAAGCCCTTTCTCATAAACAAACCAAGAGAATGACTCCATTTTCCCCCCACCCTACTAATTTGCAGCCCCAGGTTAAATCCACTACAGGGGTGCTCCCAGAAAAGAGACTGATAGGTAAACCCCATTAATAGGAGATTATAATGACCTTAAACTGCCGTTGTTCAAGGAAGTAGCGTATGGAGAATCCCAAGTGGAAGAAGAAAGCACTTGATATTCCACAGATGCAGCTGGAAATGCTTCCTTTTGACTTCATAAGCATTCATTCAAATAGGCATGACCTTGGATGTTTTTTCCCCTGCAGTACACAATTAGCATTGTCCAGAATGATAGTTTAATGAGTAATTTTTAATTGTTCAGAAATTGTTGTGTTTATAGTGAAAATGGTATATCATTGAATTACTATAAAATTTCTAGCTAATTAAATGCTTTATACTTTTAAACAATTAGGTTTGTGTAGTGACCTGTTGTCATTTCCTACATTTATTTTAATATTTAACCACAGATGCTCAGTCAGCAGAGAATTGAGCTCTCTTACTGGAGAGAGAGGGAGGAGGAAGTGAGTGTGTGGGTAAGAAACAGTGATAACGAAGGTTTTATTTCATCCTGCAGGTGACATTGAAGACATATTGCCATCTGGCATGATAAACATTATAATATATCAGTGCTTGTTTGCCAGATGTTGCTAGACACAAATAGACAGTGGTTCTGATGCATAGGGATGATTTAGCAAAATGTATCTTGCTAAATTGATGCATCTGAGTTGTCACGTTTCATCTTGCTTCCACTGGCTAGGTATCAAGCAGGAGGGAAATCAGAGTTATTGAAAATTAGGCAAATTGTACAGTAAAACTAATATTCTACTGCAGACTAACAAAATAAGGCCACTGTGTGTAACAGCTAGTTCAAATTGATAGTTTGAAATAGGCCAACACATGATAGTGTGCTCTGCCAACACTTCATACATTCATGCTAGCATTTTTCAAACATAGATTGCAAGGCAAATAAATGCACTCATATTTCCTAGTTTTTCAAAGCAGAACTTTTTAATTTCCATTTTGATCAGAGTGTGCATGTGTCTGAATGCATGTCTAGGTCCTCACTGTCTGGGAGTTTTTTCATCTTCCCTAGCTGAGACATAGAAAGTCGTAAACATTAGTATGCCTTTCACACAGAAAATCAGACATTTTCTGTCCCACATTGCTTATACATCAAATAAAGCCAAGGTAGTAGGGAACCCTGGACCCTCTGAAAATTGAAGGTGAATATCAGTAGGCATTGCAGACACTAGCAGGGAATTTGAGTGGCAAGAATTCTGCATTACCCTGAAGGTAGTCTGTTATTTTCTTCAATATTGTAGCTATACCAGGAGTCAAGACAAGCTAGATAAAAACCCAAGACACAACAACCAACCAATAAAACCCTAGAAAATGTCTTTCCTCATTTCAGTCTTTTTGTAGCAACCCCCTGGGCAGCCTACAGGACACACCAGAATGAAAATATAAGAATGAAACTGGAATAAAATGTGTCTTTATTCTATGATCTTATGTATATTTTCATTTCTCCCAGAAACACCCTATTCAGAATAATAGATGGGGGATTAAAACTGGGAGAGTTAGGAAATCACAAGGAAGCTTCCAACCTGATAAAGCATCTATCTAGGTCTAGGCTGCTGCTTTGACACATTGGTTATACTGATGCTGTAGACTAGTCTGATGGATGGTATCAGAAGAGAAGAAGAAAAGAATGAATAAAGCATTGCTATAGAGATGTCCTCAGGGCAGGGATTATGTCACATTATTTCATCTCTTGAGAAAAAATGAAATATCTTGCTGGGTTAGGCCCGTGGCCCACACAGGACAGGCTTCTGACAGTGCAGAAAGTGAGACTGTGAGCGTGAGCCAGTCTGCCACCTGCAGTAGGCTTCCCTCCCCCTGTATTCCCAGTGTGCCCAGCTGCAGTCAGTAGCATGCTGGCTGTGGATTTGTTAAATATGGCTAATCTCATTCTGAATCTGTTGATCCTGTCTCTTTCCATAACTTCCCATGGGACAACTTCCCTGGCTGTGAAAAGCTAAATCCTTTCAACCGTTTTAAGCTCCTACAATCTTCAGTGTTCTGAAACTATTTCTGAACTGTTCCAGATAGTTCTAACATTGTGGGATCTGTTAAACAATAATTCTCCATCTCGATAATCTACTGATTTAATATTTTTTAAGTTCGATCTGATTTACTGAGTCTCCTCTCAAAACTGTAGAACAGATATATTTTTAATCTTTCCAGATACTACAGCTCCATCTTTATCATAATTTTCTTCTCTGTATTTTCTCTATCTATGCAGTGACCTTCTGGAGGTGTGGAGATAAGAACCATGAACAATAATAAAGATGTGGATGTGCCAAGTTTTTATACAGTGGCAACATAAAGTTTTGTGTTTTGTTCTCAGAAGCCTTTCTGATGATACTTGTTGCTTTTTGGTCCCATGTAGCTGATCTTTTTTCTCCACTCTGTAACATGACTATTGACACCCTGCCTTTTGGTTCCCATCCTTTAAACAGTTTCACATCCATAAAAGGGCTTTTTCTTCAACCTCTTATCATTGCTTCCTTGATGATCTTTCCAGAAAGAACCTTCCCAAAATCTTCCTGGGCAACCAAACCTAGGACAGTGATTGAATCAGCTTAGAGACACAGCCACTGAACCAAGTAAGGAATTCCCTTCACAGGTGCTGTGCTGAGCCTTTCCCACCAGGCTGTCGTGGTTCTGTGACCTTTCACTGTGTTACAGACTCTCCTGTCACGCTAAGGCTGGAGGTCAGACTTGGCAGTCTGTGCTTATGAGACCCTGCCTGACCCTTTTCTGTGGACAAATCACCTTGGCACCCCACCATTCCTCTATCCCATGGGATTCTAGCTGTGCCATATTGGACAAGTACCAGCTGTGGCTCTGCAATTTCACAGTTTCTTCAATTCTCTCAGGTGAATGCCATCCAGTCCTGGTAATGTCTTAGTTGTCTGTGGGGCTCTGTGTATGTGTCTGTATCATGTCAAGACTCTGTGACCTATTGACTACAGAAAAATTAGATATTAAGGTATTTCCTTGGTGCAGGATGGGAAAGGCTGATGGTAAGAGGTCACTGAAGTTTTTCACTGTGGAATTATGTTCCCTGAACCTCTTTTTCATACTTTGTTCATCAAATACTGCCACTGATTAACTCACCTGCATCCCCCTCTTGAAATATTTAATGAGTATGAGACCATCAGTGAAAAATGCCACCCTGTGCATACTCTGCAGTCCTAACCCTTCAAATGACCTGTTTTCCTTTTGACCTGTTTCCCTTATTTGAGCAAGCCTTCAATTTTTTGACTGTTGACCTTTTCCCTGTGACAGCCTCCTTAACTTTCCCATTGAGCCATGCAGAGTTATTAGATTGCTTTGTTTTCCTTTTGAATTATGGCACATATTTTATCTGGGATCTTAATATAATATTTCTTCCAAAACCTTCATGATGCTTATAGATTTCTTGGGTTTGGACAACTCCTTTTAGGCTATGTTTTTTATTTGCTTCCTCTGAATCAATTACCTAATTTTTCTGCAGCCTCTTTTCTTTTGTATTTTATTTATGAGGAACATACTCTCCTGAAAAGTTGAAAGGGACTATAAAGGGACTTTCAGGGACTTTCCCTGAAAAGCTGAAAGGGACTGTAAAGTCTTTGCTGGAGGTCTCAGTAGATGAATCAGAACAGTCAAAGGCTCTGAGGCACTTGCAACAGCATAGCAGTTATTGTTACTATCAGTCTCTTTTTTATTTGTTTTTGGAATAACCCAAACCTGTTTGGTTTTTTTTTCTTTAATATTCTCCTTTCCTCCAGTGCCATATCTGCTGTTCATTTAGACATTCCCACACAGATTTTACTGTTTATATATATAAATATTTTGGTTTTACATGGCAATCTTTCCTGGCATGCTTTTTCCCCTAGAACTCTTGGAAAATTAGGGTCTTTAATAAAAAAGCTGAAAATTTATATATTCCTTGACATTTTGATTTTTTTTTATTTTTGATGGTTCCGGTTTTCTGACTTTTCAGTGTTGGTTAATGAAATGATATGAAGCATGTCTAACCCTCTACTCTGAACTTATCCTTTTGCTCCTCATGCATTTTTGCTTTTTCAAAAACTCTTCCAGACCAAAATCCTTGGCTCTTTCCTTGTGAAAATTTCTGAGCATCAACATGAAAAAGATGAAATGAAAGAGAGGACTGGTCTTCACATACCCTGAGTAGGATAGACAACATTTATTATATTTGCTAAATGACAAAGTGAGAAGATGGGTGTGAAGAGGCATATCCAGTGCAACAACATTTCAGCAATAAAGTTCAATTTCTTGAGAAAATCTTCATTGATTTTTTTCCACTTTCATTTAGTGGGTTTCTTTATATGTTCAAAGTTGGCTTTTTTCTTGCTCTTGTTTCATTTTTCTTTGATATAGCATTGTTAAATTCCATCTCATAGATAACAAATGCTGTACCTTTGGATTGCACTGCTGACATTTCCAAAACTGGAAATACCTGACTATACAACAAAGAAAAGGAAGTATTTCATGTTATAAAGGACTATTATGCCCTGTTTCTTTAACTAACTACATTTATTATTTTCTGTATATTTAAAAGAGCCACTTCACAAAGTGCTACACATATTTCATCCCTAATAAGAAATAGAGGTGAGAGTAATGGGCTTTTCTCTAAGGGGACATTAGTACTGTCTGTGTATAAATTAGAAGATATTAGATATTAAAGATTAGAGATTAGCTATTAGAAGTTTCTGATATTATTCTTCCTTTGAAGAAATGTCATTTTACTTCAAATGGTGCAAAGAGGACTTTAGGGAAACTGAAATGAAGAAGGGACTAGTGGAGTTAGTAAAAGATTTTAATGATCAAGAAATGCCATATGGACAACTAGAAAGCTTAGCACAGGGTGGTGGCTTCCACTTGTGTCTTCATGAGAGAATAAGGTCTTCCTGTACTATTATCTGGAAGCACTTTGATTTTCTTTTTCTACTGTAAGTTTCTCTGTAATCATCAACAGATAGATGCAATGAGGCAGAGAGATCAAAATTAAAATATTTCCCATAAACTAACTACCACAAGACCGTCCATCTTTAATGCAAACACTAGAGGAATTCAGGTGTACGAGCTGATGCAATCTCCCACCTCTTCTGTAGTTAACAGGCTTCTGCTGAACTGACCTTGGTGGCTCTTTGTAGTGGCAAATTGCTCATTATTGGTTTCTTTGAGATAAAGGAGGGACATGAATTTTTTGTTTTAGAAACAGCTAACTAAAACCAGTCTCAATTCTGGACTCTTCTGTGTGTATGTGTGTCTCTGCAGGAGGTACAGTTGCAATGCACCACATTCACTGCAGAGAAATATGATCAAGGATGCTCTATGTAATTTAAATCCCAAATGGTTGCAGGAAGAACCATCCTTCTTGCTGACAGAAGAAATTTGCACACACATGAGCTATGAAATGTAGCTTGGTTGTTTGCTGGGTACAGACACTTACTTTGATTGTTCCTTTTTTGGTTTTCATTCTGGAAAGGACCATCTGGCTTCAGGGAGGCTCATCTAATGAGAATGATAAATGCCTGCTGGAAGACTGGAAATTCTCTATGACTTTGGCAGGTACTTTAGAGATTCTTTAGCCAGAGGGTCTGACAGACATTAAAGTTCCTTCTTTTAATAATGACTGCTAATATTAAATGCCCCACATTAATATTTAACACCTGTAATAAATGAATTGATTTTCACTGTTCTTCAATTAAAAAAAATAATCAAGGAAAATCAAGCATGTACAGTACATGAAAAAAACGTTATATTTTGCTTTGATATCCAGATTTAATGCATGTGATCTTGGCATGTCATCGTAAACATTCAGTAGAGGTGGAATGCAGGTAGGATTTGTCTGATCCTATTGAGTGTCCACTGCTCTCACATTCTGAATGAACAAGGTCCTTTGCAAGTGATGTAGGAGGGAATCTATTGGCAGGATCATCTTACCATGCTATATAACAAGCAAAATTCAACCATGATGAAAACGTCTGATCCATCTCCTTGTCTTAGTCCTCAAACTCTTGTTCAGATTATGATATGAGTAGCTCAATGATTCATTCTTTATTTAATGCAGATATTATCTCTTCAAAGACTATTTTGTGGGGTTGGACACAGTGTCACTCTACTTTTTTTTTTAGTTTAACTTGGCAGGTCTGATTATTTTCCCTAGCCATTCAAATTACATTTTATACACACTTGCTGACTTTTGGGGACGATACTTTTGTGAAACTGTGTTGTGCAAAAAGCATAGAGGCTTTGGGGGTTTTGCATTTGGTTATTTAATCTTTCCCTAAGTAGAAGGAGTAAAAATAGCAATGGTTATCAGTGCATATAAATAAGAATTATTACTGAGTTGAGATACAGCTATACAACATCACTGCTACTTCAATGTAGCTGATTAGTCATAATTCTTGCTACAGGTCAGAGGCAACAAGTTTGGATGTTATATGGGATCTCCTGGGAAAGGAAGCCAGCCTGTGTTGTACCTCCATGCATCAGCTGAACAGTGACAATGAAGTCTGGACTAGAATCAGCTTCTTTACCTCTTTCTAACTCTGGGGAAGTAGTAGCTGTTAACAGCTCCTCTCCATAGAGGCCCTGCAAGGTCATTGTAAAAATGTGTTTTTATTATAATCGGTGTGAACCCTTAGATTGTTTACAGGAAATAAAAGGGAGAAATGAAGGGGAAAGAACAGGATGATCAAATCAGAAACATGCTAGTGCTGAATATAAATCTTTCAGGGACAGGGTTTTGGTTGAAAACTCTAATTTGGAATAATAGGTCCCATAGCTCAAAGTTAGAACAGATTGAACAACTGCCAGTCAATTTAAATTCTGGAGAAAATAATGATTCTGAAACAAAGACTGTGCTAGAAGCAAAGATTTTATAATTAGTTGTTGGTCTCTTTGGAATCAGAATGAAATGCTGGGCTTTAGCCCAGGAGAAGACACATAGGAAGTTTCATCAAGGGCACTGAGATCCTTCTCCCAAGCATTGAATCCAAGGACCCTGGTCAATGGATATGTAGGCAGGGTGAGGGATGTGATAAATGAGTCTGCACAGAACTGTGTTGTGGAGCATCTGAAATGTTGGAGAGAGGGTTTCAAGAGTGTTTGTCCTGGACTGGACATCCAAGACCATCTTAGAAGAGTTAAGTTAATTAAAAGAGGCAGTAAGCTCCCCTTGGATCCTAGAATCGGAATATCATGGAATGGTTTGGATTGGGAGGGACCTCGAAGATCATCTTGTACCAACCTCTCTGCCCTGGAAGAGATGCCATCCACTGGATCATGTTGCTCAGGGCCTCATCCATCCTGGCCATGAACAATTCAAAAGATGGGGCTTCTCTCCAGTGAAGCAGTATTTAGTTCTAGATAGCTTTAAATGATTCCTCTACAAGGTTATAAGAGAATAGAGTACAACAATAAATTTAGATAAAGTACAGGCTTAAAAGAAGGTGTGTGTATATCTAAACATGGTGCCCAATACAAACTTTTATGAATTCCCTGTTGTAAGCACTTCATATTGTCCTACTCCTCCTATACCATCAAGCAGGTTTTAGCAAAAAGCTAAAAAACATAGGACATACAAGAGATAAATTTTGTAACAAGCCACAGTAAACTCCTATTGACTACTAGTGGAGAGAGACTAAGTTGGGTTGAATTAGTTTCTAAGAATTATAAAATAGCTAATTGTTTTGCCGGAACATAAATGAAAGCGGCTAGGAAACATGTTTTTGAATTTAATCTTATTTAATTTTGTAATAACACTCTCATGGGTCCTCTGAATTCTGTGAAATGTTGAGAGGCTGAGTCAAGTCAGAAGGATTGGTAGCATTTTTTTATTACATTGGGTTGGAATTTTGGGCTGGGTCCAAAACAAATTTTTGATTGCTTGCAGCTGAGGGTTTTAGAATGAACTGCTTGACCAGGATTGTTCTAGAACAATCTCATTCTTTTGGAAGTAAGGCGATAATAACAACTAATATCAAGTCCTTCATAGAATTAATTCAGTCTTTTTGATGTTCATGAATTGTTAATGAGCAGCCTGTGATTTTATTTGAACTTCTAAAAATTAATTTTCTCAATATTTTTGATAAACAGATTTTTTTTCTGGATTGTTTATAAACAATTAATTGCAAGTACTCCTCAATCAAGATTTAATTGATGTTCATTAAATTTTATCACAGCCAATGTTCTCTGTGTTATATGTAGAGCTAAGAAATAAACATTTCTTTCACCTTTTAAAAATTTTTATTAAGGTTTGGAAAAGCCCCCAAACATTTGTAAATTTCCTGCCAAAGAAGAACTAGGGTGCCATGGTACCCAATGATATTCATTTGGACTATACAGTACATGTATGGAACAAATCTTTACTCCATATTTTGAATTACAGTCACTTGGAAAATTGCTGCTGCATTTTTCATTTTTTTGTCTTGTATTTTGATATAGATTCATTCTTGATGGAGATTTTATTTATGTCAAGAAACCTAAAGAAAAAAAATATTTTGATTTAAGGCAACAGTATTTTTAGAGGACAGTGGTTTTGATGAAAAACCCTCTATTAGCTCCCCATAACACACGTTTTAAAACAGGTAAATGTCTCAGAATCAGGAAGAAACCTCCATCATCTGCTGTTTCTTCAATTCAGCCTTCAGAAAATTAACCAGTTCAAATATTTGGCACTGGAGAAAAAAAAAATAAAACAAACAACTTTTCTGGTAAACAACTTTCCATCTTCCTGAAGCAGCAATTTCTGTACTCATGAGCAAGCTAGATGAGGTGGGGTGAGATTCACTTGGCCAAATGAAGCTGTCTAAACCCAAGTTAGTCAACTTAGATGCCTTCTAAAGGACATTTTTTCTCTGAAGTTTGAAGTCTACATTAGATAGACTATAGGTGGCATAGCAGTATTTTTAACCAAACCCTGCTTCTGTTATCTGAAATGGTCATTTATATGTCTATGCATTAGTGGATAAGCTCCTAAGACTTTTTCCCAGAATAAATGTTCTCATTTGCAAGTCCCATAATCTCACGCACTGTGAATTCTTTTTAAAATCCATTTACAAAGAAGCATTTCTTTGAATGCCCGGTCCAGCCAATCTCTTCTCTAAATGGCTCATGGAAAGGAGGGCACACTGTGTTTGATGTTGGGCTGCCTAAAGCCTTTGAAATGAAATGACTTCTAACTTCTGAGACATATGTTCCAAGAAGCACCAAATATTGCTAATCTCTAAAGCATTTTCTGTTATTGAAACAGAAAAACACAAGCTACCATGACATAACTCTTTATGTAAAGGATACTTGGACTGAGATAGATAGAATTAAATGCTTAACAAAAATCTGTCCCGTGTGCCTACACATTTTGTCCTTTCAGGGCAGTTTTTTTCTTTCGTATAATCCTTTGCGGACAAAAGCAAACTCCACAGGATCCCTAGGAAATCTTCCTTCATGTCACTTTTCTAATAGACTTCATATACTTCCCCTGTTGCCAAAAACCCTCCAGCTATGCTCTGGAGTTTCCTGTTCTGTGTTTAGACTTACTGTGTATTTCTAAATCTCTTTTTGCACTATTTGATTCCTGAAGCTTCACCCAGCTGTGATTATTCCAGGAGGATGCTATTCTCTGTTCAGAACACACCAAAATATGTAATTGGCAGAGACTTGGAACTAATTAAATGGGTACATCATCTGCTAGAGATGGGAAAGTGAGTTGTGATTTGCTGTTATATCTTCCTCTGTCTTTAAACTCTTCCTATAATCTCCCTCACAGATGGGCTTGTGCAAGGGAAGTAGCAGCTAGTTTTATTTTTACACAGTTGTTGGGAAACTTGCTGCTGCAGTACATACTCCTGCAAACATACAACTTCATTTTTTCTGGTCATCTTTTTGCAGGGCTCCTCAGTTTCAGAGTTTGCTCAGGATGCTACAGCACCATTGTTCTTTGATTTGAATGAGTAAATAAAAATACAGCCAAGAAGACAAACACAAAAATAGGCACATGTAGGCACATGCCTTGCATTTTTTTTTATAGCTAGAATATATAGAACTTGAAATCAGCCAAGACTCTCAAGACAAGACAACTGAAAATAAAGCAGTGACCCTGATAATTTTCAGTTCTTCATTACAATCCAGGTGGTCCTACTGCAGTTTGAAGACTTGCTACAATTTGCTTGACACTTCATGCTTTATTAAAGAAAATATAAAATAATACTTAAAAAGAACACTTTCCATGCTGGATTAAAATGTAACAGACAAGATTTTTCCAAGCAATCCCTATGAAAATTGACACAACAGGACACCAAAGAAGTGGCAAATGGATATTTCTACACGTTTAATTTTCTGCTTCTCAGTTTTGGGAAGAAAGTTTTATTACAAATGTAAACCTTGCTATATTGAGAAAATGTGTAGTTTCTGCTAGTTTTCCTGAGAATTATATATTAAGCATGTACAAACCCTAGCTTACATGCAGGTCCTGCTATCTTGGGTCCCTGGAAGAGTAAGTGGTAAACACTAGCTTGGAAGAGCACAGATCTTATACACAGTGATCTATGTGACATGAAGAAACTGAAAAAAAAAAATCAACCAAAAACCCAGACTGTAAATTAGCAGCTCTTTCAGGAAAAAAAAATTAGAGACATAAATTTACAGTGCTTGTCTGTATATTTGAGAACAAGGCAGCAATATACATAAGGAAGTGGGTGTTTGTTTTCATATATTTAGCTGGAAACTAAAGAAGCCAAAACCAGATTGTACTTTTGTAATTGCAGAACTGCATCCACACTTTCAATAGCTATCTGCCTTTTTCTACTTCAATGTGACACTACAGATGTTTTATTAAGTGAATTGTAATATACTCTCATTTTAGGAGTCCAACATCATGTGGTGGTATAAAGGGATGTTCTTGCTTTTATGTTCATTCTGATTCTTTTCCTCATTTTATTCATTTAAATGCTTAGACAGGTGGTTTGAATAAGTCAAGAGTACTACCTTTTTATGCACATTCTATCTTGTATCCAATGTTAAATTGTTTCTACTGAGTAATAGAAGAAGGGGTAGTCTTTTCCATGAATAGATTTATGCATAATAACCCCTTTCTGTGGCAAAAGGAGGGTTGGGTTAGCAGAGATATGGGGTTTTTTTTTTGTAGTTTCAGGAAGGTGTTTTTTAGATGATTTGCTGTTTCAAACATTCCCAAAACCTGCATCTTGGATGGACATGAAAGAAATTTAATTTGTTTGAGAATCACATCTGTTTTTATTTTTAAATGAAAGCTTTTACGGGGGAAGGGATATATTTTTCCAGACCAGCTGACAGAGCTGAGGAAAAATGAATGTTATTTTCTGCTTAAAAATTCTTCTTTGGTTCCCTGACTTTGTGAAGTCTGCACACTTTTTTTTCATTTGTATTTTGATTTAGAAAGAGATACCACATGTCTCTAACTCTTCTGCCTTAGGATATATTGGCTACCACATTTTTATTTTGTTTTTCTCATTTTGGTTTCTGGCTTATTAGTACATGGTGATTTGTCTGAAAGGGAATCTCTTCTCAGTTTTTTACGTTTTTCTTGCTTCATTTTAATTTTCATAATTTTATATATAAGCCCCTCTAAAAAAATTCTTGCCTTTATCTCACAGAATATAGAATGATGTTGTCATAGAATCATAAAATATTATGGACTGGGAGGAGCACCTTCCACTAGACCAGGCTGCTCAGAACTCCATCCAACCTGACCTTGAACACTTCCAGGCATGGGGTATCTACCACTTCTGTGGGTAATTTGTTTCAGTGTTTTATAACCTTAACTGTGAAACACTTAGTTCTTGTATTATATTTAATCTAAATCAACCCTCTTTTAAAACCATTAAAACTCCCACAACATTTCAAAAAATAGTTAAAAAAACATTTTTAAACCATTACCCCTCACCCTATATTAGCCTCTCTTCATAGGAGAGATCATCTAGGTGGCTTCCTCTGGACACTTTCTGACAGATCCATGTCCTTTTTATATGGGGAACCCAGAAAATGGATACAGGGCTCCAGGTGGAGTCCTACAAGAGCAGAGCAGAGGGGCAGAATCCCTTCCTTTCACCCTCCTGGATGCAGCCCAGGATTGGCTTTTTGGGCAGCAAGTACACGTTGCTGGGTCATGCCCAGCCTCTCATCCAGCAGCACCCCCAGGTCCTTCAGGGCAGGGTGAGGGATTGCCATTACCCACGTGCAGGACCTTGCACTTGGCCTTGTTGAACCCCATGAAATTCTTATGAGTCCACCTCTTGAACTTGTCCAAGTCCCTCTGGATGGCATACAGTTTTCCTAAAAAAATTATTTAATGTCTCTTCACTGCTTTCACTATTATTGCTTCCACTGTTCTTTTTTCCCCTACAGGAAAGCTATCTAAATGGTCATCCTTGCCTTCATGGTAACATTTTCATACTTTCCTGAAAATATTTAAATAATTGATCTTTTTCTCCATATAAATCACTGATTCATCACAACTACTGAGCCACCACCATTCTTGTGCCAGCTTTTGAACATGCCCAGAATTGAGAGCATAGAAATATTTTTATAACATGCTCCTTTATCATGAAAGGTCTATTGAAAACTACTTGGCAAGAAAGGAGCTCTGTAAGATTTCCAAATATACATAAAGGACCTTCATCTCGTCCAAATTAGACCAATCTGTCAGCCAAAGCATATGTCCACAGAAGGCATATCAAAAACTATTACTACCATCAAGAATACAATTCAAAACCTATTGCTTAGGCTAAGGACTTGATCTGACTTTAAAAAGCATGTAAATAAAACTGCTGTGCCTGTGTGAAATCCCAGCAGGGCTGATGTGGGGTTTATGTCCAAGACAGTTTGGTTATGCATTGCAATTTATGAGGAGAATAAGCTGTTTGACATTGAATCAACACAGAGCCTAATCAGCCTGCAGGAAGTAAACAAAGTCCCTATCTCTCAGTGAAGTACTCAGGGCAAGGCTTAGCAGCACTGGGAAATCCCAGGCTTTAAATCAAGATGCATGTTGGCTGTAGGGCTTTGGAAGCAGAAAGCTGAGCTAACTCAGCTGTGACATGGGAAATCACCATTATGAAGAGCACATGTTCCAGAAAACAGCTCTGCTGTAGATGTGGGTGGCAGCTTGCAGATGAATGAGAGGTGTCTTAGAGAGTGAACAACTGATGTTGATAGTGTTTGGAATTAAGTGCATGTCCTTCATCCTTCTGGGAACTTCTTTGACTAGGAAAAGCCCTTGTCTGCCTTCTCTTATCCTCAACCACTTACACTGCCAGAATATGTTTAGTGGGTTTTGCAGCTATAAGAGTTCTGTATTTCTTTCAATTTAAAAACATGGGGGAAAAAAATCTCTGGATTTGATGGAAATGAGGTATCCCTGATGATCATGTACAGACGCTTCATAATTGACAATTTTATTTTAGAGGCAAGGAATTGTCTTTCCATGAAGGACAATTTTTAACAGTTTGAGAGTTCTGGGGACGTGACAGTGTATCTAATGCACAAGACACATGGATATTGACATGGGCTTATGTTACAATATTATAAATTATATAAGAATAATACAATTACTTGGATTGGAATTGACCTTAAAGATCATCTGGTTCCAATCCCCTGCTGTGGGCAGGGACACCTTCCACTAGACCAGGGTGCTCAGAACTTCATCCAGCCTGACACTGAACATTTTCAGGTATTGGACATCCACAACTTCTCTCAGCAATCGATTCAACTGCCTCAGTGCTCTCATGGTAAAGAGTTTCGTCCTTATATCTAGTCTAATCCTACCCTCTTTCCACTTGAAGCCATCCCCACTTGTCCTCATACCCTTGTAAATTGTCCCTCTCTCTCGTTCCTGTAGGCCCCTTTGAAGTACTGGAAGGCTGCAATTAGGTAATCACAAGGCCTTTTCTTCTCCAGAATGAACAATCCCAATTCTCTTAACCTTGTCTCATAGGAGAGGTGCTCCATCCCACTAACCATCTTGGTAACCCTTCTCTGGAACTGCCCTTATTTGTCGATGTCCCTCCTGTGCTGGGACACCAGAGCTGGACACTGGATCCAGGTGGGGGTTTCACCAGAGCAGAGCAGAGGGGCAGAACCCCCTCCCTCTCCCTGCTGGTTTCTATTGCAGTCCATGCTGCATTTGGCTTTCTGTGCTGTGAGTGCCCATGGCTGGCTCATGTCCAGCCTCTCACCCACCAGCACCCTCAAGTCCTTCTCAGCAGGGCTGCTCTGATCTGTTCATCCCCCAGCCTGTGCTGATACCAGAGGTTGTTCCTACCCAGGGACAATGCAGCACCTTGCATGTGGTGTTGTTAAACTTCACAGGATTCCCATGGGCTCACTTCCTGAGAGAGTCCAGGTCCATCTGATTGGTGTCCCATCCTTCAGGAGTGTCAACAGGACCTTTCAGCTTTGTGTCATCTGCAAATTTTCTTGGACTCTGAGCTGTTGACTGCTACCATAGTGATGCAATGGTATAAACAATTCTGTATCCACTGAACAGTTCACTCATCAAATACACCTCTCTCCAATTTAGAGAAAAGGATGGTTTGGGGGACTGTGTCAAAGGTCATACAAAAGATGGTATCTGGAGGCCTTCCCTTGTTCACTGCTGTAGTCACTGTCCTGTAGAAGGCCACCAGGTTGGTCAGGCAGGACTTGCCCTTGGTTAAGCCATGAAGACTGTCTTGAATCACCTCCCTGCCCTCCATGTGCCACAGCATAGCTTCTAGGAGGACATGGCTGCATCAAACTGTGCTGTGCCATGCCATACCATGCCATTCCATGCTATGCTGTAACATGCAGCACTACACTGTTTGCCACACTACATTGTGCTAAAATATGCTACACTTCTCCATGCTATATCTAGGAAAAAACCAGGCGTGACCTATTTACCTGCTGTGGGCCTTGCTCACATTCATCTAGCATATAATGGTCGTGCTTAAAAGCAAGTGTCATTCATATTGGTAACTGGTTTTTAGTTCAGTAGTTCCAAACTTTGATCTCAACATCAGAGAAAATCTCAAATACATATAATAGAGCTGCCACTATTTTTAGAATGTAGCAATTCTTTTATACAGAGACAATTCTTGTACAGTGTATATTAACTCCTCAGAAAGCCTTTCCACGTGGTAAAATAGATTTGGAGTACAAAAGCACTGAACATTGCAACTTGAATAAGACGATGGTCTTTTATTGTTAACTTTGAAGCACTGAACAATGTCTGAGACTTGTTCTGCAAGACAGAAAAGGAGAAATAGAGAATTTCACCTCCATTTACATTTTAATGTTCTCTCAAAATAGAATTCCTCTCTGGCCCTTGAATAAATACCATAGGGTAGCTTGGGGATATTGCTTTAATTTCTGTGGCTGGTGAAAACAGAATGGGCCACAAACAATTCTCTTTCTCCAGTGTTTATTGCCACTGCTTGGGTGGGGATTGAGTGGGAGTAACCAGAGTGGGAAAACCTTCCGCAGTACAAGGGCCACCTTGGCCTGACAAATCACACAGATTCTAGTTATTAAAATGATAATCTGGCATGGCTGGCTTTAACAGTATCCTCTCTGCAGCTAATATATCCCACAATGAATTGACAATACTTCCCATCAGACAGTCTCATTGGACACAGGAGATGGTGACAATGGTGAGGGCAGGGTGAGGAGGGGGCTGGTTGCACGGGCAGATGTAGCAGGTAATAAAATATGACTTGGATGTAAGGTGTTGTCCTGCTCTTTGGTTTCTTGATAGCTTATTTTTTTCTAGTAATTTGTTTGATTAACTTACACAAAACACAGCAGAAGAGGGAGGAAGAAACCCAAGAGGAAACTGATTTGCTGACAGAGACATACAGTTTTGAGTTTCTTAGAGCTAAATCCTTTCTACTCCCAACATACATTTGCATACTGTCTTCTGCAGAATATCTGCTTTATCTACCTGCAGCTACCTAGCCCTGAGTGCATGTGTCACACTGCTGTCATGTTGCATCTAGCTGGCAGCACTGGTACAAAGCAAAATCTGAAAAACTGTCTGCCCTTTTCTTACTGTGACAATCTACAAATTGTTTGGCTATTATTAAAGTCAGCATGGTGCAAATAGCTCACTGATGTTTTACCAGGATTATGGTTGCTCTCACTTGGCATTACTGTTGGAGCAGGCACATGAGGGAAAAGAAGAGGAACTTGCACACTGGCTTAGGATTGCTGCTTTTAAGCCAATTTTAATTCAATATGCACGAAAAAGGAAGATCCTTACCCTGTATCCTCAGTAACAGTCCAATAGGAAGTTAGCCGGACACAAAGAAACAATGATCAGGCAAACACACCACATAATGTAGGCTAGATGCAGGCAAAATTTAGTACTTATTTTTTCTCTGTGGTTAGTACTTTAACACATGGAATCAGTTTTTGAAACTCAGATCAGGGTTTTCTGCTGCATGCTGCATTAAAAATTCTTGCAAAGACATCACTGGGCAAATTGTAAGCTGTCCAAAAAATTGTATTCTGTGTCTTGTCAAAAAAATATTTTTGGCAAATACCGTTCCACCAGGTCCACTAATTTTGGACATATTGAGAAAGTCATGGTAAATTAACAGTTCCCATTCTATAGCACTGACCTGGCAGGCTGAATCTTGAAGACTATAGAGTGATTTGACACTTTAGACATTCACATGTGTGTCAGCATATTTGTGTGGAAAAAAAAGAGACAGGCTGTGCACCTTTGCAGTTTGATTTTGCATGTTTTTCATCAGAACTAATTAAATGGTGGCATGTATTGGTGATAAATTAAAAACCACTTCAGGAAAGTATGGGGTGCGAAGTAATTCTGGATAAAAAGACAACTAAAAACTAGATTTTAGATTTTCAGAACTCATTTTGTGTTGGCTAAAATCCTATCCTCAACAGGGGAACCAGTCAAAAGGAAACTCCAAGCAGATGCAGTGGGTGACATTACTTTTGTTGCCCAAATCACCTTCATTCTGTCTGCCTCCCTGATGATTTAAGTTAACAGAAATATTGTACCCACCACTGTGTGTCTTGCTTGGGTCCTTTTCAGATGTGGCATCCAGCCAGACCAGCATGATAAATGGTAGCTCAAGTTCAAAGAGTTTAGTTCAGATTGTGAAATCATTGCAAAACTAAGATAGTTCTCAGAAGACTGCAGGCTTCAGTTCAGCTCAGCTGTGTCCTCACACTGACCAGAAGGACCTCTTACTGGTTTGTTTTTCCATTGGTACAAAGCAGTGTATGGTGCTGGGAGCCAACATGTCAACTTGGGTCTTACTGCTCAGCTGCATCTTCATGATAAGTTATGAAGGGAAAAAAATTTGACAGTGTAAAATAAATTTGCTATAATTTATCCTTGCTTAACCAATGATTGCTCTTTTCTTTTCTGTGCTCACTAATGACCAATATAATCTTCAAGATCACCTGTGCTCTTTCAGTCTCTGATGCTCAGCCTCTAGACTGGCACGGTTGCTTTTCAACGGGTGCAGTACAAGAAGACCTGATTTGCATATGTTTGATTTGAGCTGAATGCCATGGCAATCAGAATCAATTGTGTTAATACTTGGTGGCCATAGCAGCGGTTCTAAGGTAAATTAAAAAATCCTTCTCTCATCCTTCTTACTTGGTAATTACTGAACAATCAGGTTTTAGATTGTATTTTGGTAATGTCATTAAAAACATTCTTTAGCAGTCTCCTGTCAAATGCATTCCGCCTAGTAAACACTCAGGAAAAAGATAAATCAGTAACTCCTGTGTTCCAGTTCTCTCTTTGTTCATAGCTAGACTCAAGGGAAAAAGGAATGGAAAATTTAGACAGATCATCTATAGTTACATTTGTGCAATTCTTTGAAATGGAAGACAGTTCTATTATAGTTATTGATTTCTGTGGAAATATATTCTTGTATCAAAGAATGACCCATGTCATAGAGAGAGAAACTGCCTCAATATCATCTATTTATACAGAAAATTTCCTATCTGGTGGCTGGGATGATTTTCTCTTTTTCCAAAGGCAAAGGTACCAAACCCAGCTGCTCAGCTCAGCTGTGGGAGGAAGTGCCTGGTCTGGCTCCAGGGGCAGTGGTGCTAGGATTGAAATGCCAGTGACATGGATGGTCACAGCGGGGACATGAAATGAGGGTAAGATCCAGGCATGAAGTGGGAAGCATGGCACATCTGACTGAGACAGCTGCTCAGGGGGATCTGGCATTAGGAAGGACATTTTAGCTTTGGCACTCTGCATACATGGATCCTGAAATACACAGAAGGAAGCAGTGGAAAGCAGAGAAGGTAGAAAGAAATTAAGTGAATAGAGTTTACCTGCTCATCGTTAGCATAAAGGCAGTGAGTAAAGCTGTGATTACAGCTATGATGCTGTTATCACAATGCAAAAGCACTGCCAGGCAGGTGAGGGGGGCAATCCTTCCCCTCTGCTCGGTTCTGGTGAGACACATCTGGAGTTCTGTGCCCAGTGCTGGGCTTCCCACTTCAGACAGACTTGGATATGCATGTCCAGCAAAGGGCAACTCGAGTAATCAAGGATTTGGAGCATCTGCCATACAAGAAATGTCTATAAGAGCTGGGGCTTTTTAGACTGGAGAAGACCCAGGGAGACCTTATCAATTTATGGCTATAAATATCTGAAGACATGGTGCAAAGAGGACAGAGCCAGGCTCTTTTCAGTGCGGCTGACTGAGGACAAGAGGCAGTGGGAACAACCTGAAACATAGACATTCCATTCAAGTGTGAGAAAAAAGTTTTTTTACTGTAAGAGTTAGTGAGCACTGAAACAATTGGCCCAAAGAGATTTGGTAGTGTCAGTCCCTGGAGATATCTACTACTAGACTTGACAATGCCCCTGCTGGCCTTGCTTTGGAGGGGCGGGGGGGGCTTGGACTAGATCTCCAGAGATCCCCTCCCACATCCACCATTCTTGGTAATTATGTGATAAGGGGAATATCTTACAGAAATATGGATTTTATTCACCAACTAGATGTGCTAGTCCTTTTGTGTATGTTGCTATTTTCAACAGTATTTGATTTTCAAAAGTGCTTTGTGGAGTTCATCCATTTAGAATGAAGACCCTTAAAAATGATCCAGAGAGTGCCTATAGATCCTCACTTTCCTTTCATTTCACCTTAAATCATGTAGATTGCCTCTAAGAGTTTCATTGATGTAAACCAAAGGTTAAAAAAATAGGGTTTTAACTTTCCTGAAAATAACACAACATAATGGATTTTTATTCTGAACTATTATATATATATCAGTATGTTACTTAGTCCCCCAATATTTTATAAAATTAGAAATAAAAAAGGAATTTCAGTATTTTCTTAGAAATAGTTCTAAGCAATAGAAAAGGAGACTATTTCTTATTTATTTCATAACATTTTATTGATACAAATCTCTCCCCAAAATGTTAGAGGGTGTTAACTTGGTTTGATATTAGGATTCTATTACTAAAACATATGTAAAGGGCTAATAAATGAATGATAGTGACAATAAATCCTTTATAGATTTGGGCTATGTCTTAGTTATAAGCACATCAATAAATGACAATACTGAACATCATAAGAGTTAATCAATCAAGCCATTAGACTGCATAAAATGTACATCCATTCTTTAATCATTTCTTTAAAGCTCCGAGCATAATTTATTAACCCATTATAAGCCACGTCCAAATGAAATTTTAATTATAAGTATAGTGTAGTGTGAATAAGAACACCTCTGATATTTTAAAGACTTCAAGTATATATTTTTTAAGATCCCTTTGATGATGGTCCAGGTGCTACCCATGGTACCTGCAGTTAAAGGACACAATAATTCAGAAGTTCCCTTCCAGTTCATGCTTTCACACTTCGCTGGGGGAACATCAACTGAATATGGTCCATTAGATCAGCGGGGTAACATCAGGTTCTGACATCTGAGCAAGAGCCATCTTTGCTTCCTTCCAAAGAGAGTGATACTTACCTGAAAGACTTCTCCTTCTAATGATGATACTATTCATACATATCATACACTCCTTTCTTGTTATGCAACAGGATTTTATAACTGAGGATCAGAAGCTTTCCCCCCATTTTATTAAAAAGTTCTCTATAAAGTAGCAATCCTTGGTACCCTGCAGACAAGACAGGCAAAATGAATCCACTGAAATAAATCAAGTTAACAAATTTCTCACCTATCCTGAAACAGTCAAGCATATTTGGTGTTCTTTAAGATAAAATTTAGGAAATTTCAGCATTAGTATGCAAGATTCGTCTACAGTTGTGAAGCAAGCAGTGACCTGAATATAACGCAGAATAAAACACTTGAATAAATATTTAGGTATCAGTACATCACTTAATGCATTTCTTTCATTGTTGCTTCTTGAAGAGAAGTTTGTTGGAGAGGGTAAAGATTGGTTTGCTATTCATGGTCATGTCATGCCTGGCCTTTGGCATAGGCTTTGAAAAATCCTGCTGTTCCCAGGTCCTGAGAACAGAGGGCCAGATCAACCATCAGCTCGTGCATGGTTGGTTTTATGGACTGAGTAGTACAGCTACCAGTTAGCAACAGGAGAACAGCTTTCTTGGAAAGAAGCTGGTGAGAGGGAAAAAAGCAGCAGAAGCTGCCACTTGCTCCATCTCAGTTTTAAACCAGGTTTAGTTCCCTTCGCCAAAATCAGCTGGGAAAAAAAAAAAACAAAACAAAACAAAAAAACCCCCACATAAAGTTAATTAAAATAATTAGTTAAATACATTAAATAAATTTACAGTGATATAAAATTTGTCCCAATGTGGTGGGAAATAAATGGCTGTACCAAAAAACTTCTGCTTTCCTGTGTTCACCACAAAACTTCACTTCTTTGCTCCTGCTTATGTGGAGTAAATTCCCGAAATTTGATAGATTGGAGAACTTTGTTATTTTTGCTACCTATAAAACTATTCTCTGTCTGAATTGTCTTGAATAAATGTTGTGATTAATTGTGGGGTTTGTGACTCTTCTTGAATGGGTTTTCATCTTATGCACAGAGGGGTTTGGAGTCTGTATTAATCAAAAGATGAACCCGCTGGTGATAACACCTGACTACAACATACTTTCAAACTTTAATAACCTTGATTGGTTTACAGAGGAAGCATCTTCTTGGAAAACAAATAAATGTTTTGCCTGGATGACTCTCCCACATCTGTGTTTTTCTAGTGAAATCCCCAAAATAAATATCTGATAGGGCCCTGAGCTCCTGGAAAGATGCCATATGCTGCATTTGGAAAGATCAGAATTGCAAAATAGATGTTTTGAAAAGAGCATACAAAAATCCTTACATGGCCCCAGTGTAAATGGAGAACAAGAGCTGTCACATGGCCAACATGTGTCAAGCATTGGGTTTGTATAACTGTATTCTTTACTAGCTGCAGGAGTGTGTATGCATAGGGAATTGCAGTCCTCAGTCGTCCTCTTTAATCCATACCCATAAAATGAAAAGCTGGAGTCTCCAACTGCTATCTTCATGTCTATACCCCCCACTCTACTTCTCCTTTTAAAGTCTAGCTGGAGAGAAGGCTTTTGACTTGAAGTGCTGCTCTTAGCTCTACCAGAGCTTTTCCTGGTCACAATAGCCAAATCAAGTTCAGAGCCCTCAAAGAAGGCTTTGAGCTTGGCTTGCAACATCTGAGTGCTCATGGAGTTTGCAGAGATGGGCACTGCTCTTTCTTTTCTTGTGTGTTTTTCTTTTCAGTCTTTAAAGTCTCTCTTTGTGTTTTGTTCAATGCCTGGCTTAGCTGGACTTTAATCTTACCTTGTGCTGCAAAGCAGAGCACCTGAGTAACTGGGACTCTATCCCATCCTCTATTGAGGAGTGTGTAATAACAAGCACAAACAAAGAAAACATTGCTCAATGCTCATTTCATGGCCATGAAGAGTGATGTCAGAAGGAATTTTATTAAAAGTCAGTGTTTGACTGAATTCTCTGTATGAGAGTTAGAGAGGATTAGGAAATTCAAGTCAATTGCTCACAGAAGAAACATTTATAGGACAGAAAATTCCCTCTTTTCCTTTCTGTTCCCTCAGTCTCCAGAACTTAAACTCTCTCTGGGTACTGCACATTTACATTCCCTAATTGGCTGAAATACAACATCAAAAAGATATTGAGCTGGGTGGTGCAGAGACCTGCTGGTGAAAGAGTACAAGATATAATGTACCAAATATTGACTGAATGTACCTGTGTTTGCTTGATTCATTTTGGTATTTAATTTTCCCTCTTTTTTTAGAGCAAATTAAAGTCTTGAGCCAGATTCCCAACTGTCATGAATTACTCAAGTAAAATTAAATCAATGAAACTACATTGATTCATATTCACAAAGGGTCTATTCCATTCATCTGGGTCAATTGAAAACATGGATTTGGCATAGCATTTTTGGGAATAAGGTGGAAGTATTCAACATAGAAGCATTTTCACATTATCACTCTGACCTGGAAGAAAATACAAGCACTGGAAGTTTTATGGTTGTATCAGACTTCCTGGAATATGAACAAATAAACAAAGATACATTTAGACTGCAAATTAGATTGGAAGTGCTCTCCAGTGTTACATTTTGAAATTCTACAATATCTCTGAGCATGCCTGCAACTAGAAACGTAGAAGAAAAAACTGTGCAGCAGAGAGATATGTCAGTCTACCTACCTGATTTTTCAATGTCAAATTTTGTATAATCATAGAATCATGCAAATTTTTTTTCTTTGTTCTGCAATATGAGAAAGAATATATATAAAGTTTTGGTTCATAATAATGATAATAATCAGAGCTTCTAACATGTCCTGCCTCTGAAGTGTTCAAGGCCAGACTGAAAGGGGCTCTATGAATCCTGGTCTATTGGAAGGGATCCCATGGATGGGGGTTGGAATTCATTGATCTTCAAAGGTCCCATCCAATCCAAACCATTCTGTGATTGTGTGATTCCTGTGGCAATTAGCTAATGTCAAGACATGTATTAGACTAATATTTCTATGCTCAGTTTTTTTATTCCCAACAATTAATTTGCATGCTTTTTTCTCCCCCTTATGTTCTTTTCAGACTCATTATTTTCATTGTGTTCTCTTCCATTCACAGAGGAAATAAAAAATAGTGAATCTTAGTTAAACACAATTTTTAGACTTCTTATTCTGCACCCAACTTTTAGCACATTTCTGGTCAGTTCAGGCGCCAAATGACCCTCTGTGTGTTACATAGAGATTTTTATTAGGCTCCTTCTCAGACCTTACAAGCACCTGTGCATAATGCCTCTTGTTGCTAGTGTTTTCCATTACATTTTTTGGTCAATCTTGCATTATACTCTGATCTCTTCTGTCAAAAGACAGCAGGAGGCAGGGTGCAGGGGAGTAATGGTTCTTCTTTAGGATGTTGGTGCCTGTTCAAGAATGTTTTTAGTCCTTGTTCTCCCTCGGGTACATGGATTACTTCTTTCAAGTGCTCTTAGAGTGGAATCGCACAAAAGTGTTCTTTTTTACTAACATCACAGAGTGATCAAGAGTGATTTTCACTTATTTCATATGATACTTGTGTTTTGCCAGTAGCTCTTAGGATTCCTGTGATCATTATAGGAAGGGCTAATGATATTGTCTAATGCGACATCCTGCCTGGTAAGACTAGATACCACCAAGAAAGCTCAACATTAATCCTAGAATTTAGAAAGAACTTACAATTAACATCTGGCTAATAGAAAATATACTATTCAAGATTTGCTGGGGAGTATTTCTTCTGAATAAACAGCTCTTGAACTTGTATGTAAACCATTTGGCTAGGAATGGCTGTAGCTGACCAAGAAAACATATTACAGATCACTTATCTGCTGTGATACATGTATGATTAGGGAAAGGAGAAACTTACCATGGAGAAGTCTAAGTGTCATAGTCTACTAATATTTGCAAAAGGCAGTTAAAAAAACTTCTCATGAAGACTGCTAACAATATGAAGATGGGAAAGGATAAAGTAATAGATAAATAACTTCCTAAAAGATAGGAAACGAAGTAGAAATAAATTAACAGGAAGGAAAATTATAAAAAAAAACCCCATAGGATGTGATATCCCATATTTGCAAATGGTCTGGTTAGAGGCTGGAGGAATAAGGTAACACAATTTGCTGACACTACTGTTACTGAATGCTGAGTGTTGACTGAAATACAGAAGAATGTCCTTATCTTTTTGAATGACCAGGTGAAAAAAAATGACAAATGACATTCAATCTAGATACATATGTGGTGTATAGGTGGATCCCAGCTTTGCAAATATGATGATGCGCTGAGCTGAATAAGACTCAAGGATAAAGTTTTTATGACTAGGATGGTTAAGTATATGGAAATCCCAGCTCAGGGCTGAGTAGCAGTAAAAATATACACAGAAAATGGGAAGGTAAGAACTCATACGAAAGTAAACCATACCAAAGCAGAAAAAAGATGTCATGTGATTTCAAAGATCCAGGATTTGCCTCTCATCTTCAGCATGGTATGAGATCTAGCTCACTAAATTAAACTAAAAGATACAGTAAATCTGGAAAAAAATACTAAGCAGAAAAAAAGAAATCTGCTATATATACATAACTCTTTTGAACAAATAGTTGTTGAAGAGATGTAATCTCTTTGGACCACAAAAGAAATGGTGAAGGTCCATTCAATTATCAGTGATTATGAAGAAGCAGAAATGTAGATAGAACATTTTGGAGGACAACATATTACAAGTGTACCTAAGAGACTCATTTAAAGGTGGTGTTAGAGAGAAATGATTGTAGTCTCAAAAACCATTCATCAAATAAGATGGAAAGCAAGGAATGGTTGAAAATTGACCTTGTGACAAAGATCATGTTACTCGCCTTCACCAGAGATAAAATGGACAGAGTCTCCTCTGAAGACTATAAAATGGAGGTGGCTAAGTGAGAGCTGTTTGTCCATGGTGGACATGATATAGCCTCAGACTGGATAAATATTCCTGTATAGGACCTAGAACATTATAAGGAATGAGGGGGAAAAAATAAAAATAACAATAACAACAAACAAACAAACAAAAACCCTACAAAAACAATCCAGAAAAAATTTCCCAGGTGAATACCATCAGAACCTGAAAAAAAACCCACCTCAAAACCCTGGACTTCAATACAAAGAAGCATAAAATCTTCTTTATATCTTGCTTTTTAGTAGTTCTGGTATTTTTGTAGTTACAAAGTTGATTTGATAAATCTTGCAAATTTTGACAATAAAAGTGACCGCGTGTAATTCCATTTGCTCTTTGGAGTGCTAGGGTAAGCCAGAATAGCTATCCACCATCACTGTAGAGATTTCCTGGCCCATCTGCTTTAAGAACACACCACTGAGTGGGCTGAAAGTATTCCTTTCCTCGGATGGCTGTTTAGGGATTGTCACCTGCCTTAGAGGTGGTGCTACAGCCTTTTTCCCACACATGATTTGAGATTATCAAATGACACTTGAATCTAATGCCTTGAAAACAAATGCAAGGAGGTGGTTAGAGTGGCACAACATGAAGTAAGGGTGTATAATGCATGCCAAAGGTCGTTGCAGATGTTAAACATTTACATAAATGCTAAATGTTTCAATTGGTTGCATGGATAAGTTCAGGGAAGAAAAACATATTCAAAGCTATTAAAAAGACACTAGCTTGGGCTCTGAGGCTTCCTGTTTTACTGATTGTGGATCAATAGAGGAATATTCTGGGAAGCTGTGATGATCATTGCTCTGACTTTGAGCTATTTCACAGGCATCTGCTATGTTGCTGCTGGAGACAGGATGTGGGGCTAGGTGGGACCTCAGTGTGACCCAATGCATCTGCTGTTTTGCCAGACCACAGGATTTCAGCGGGTTTGAGCGTTCATACCTAGGGCTACACAGAGATGTGCAGAGGATCATGAATGACCTCCTGTCTTGCACTCTGGCCAAGAGCAAGAGTGAGGGTGGGAGATGGGGAAGGCATTGACTACAGCAAAACCTTTTGAGCTTTGCATTAGATGATATGCCTTGTGCCCTTTTTGACCTCTGCTGCTGTACTGTGGCAGATACCCCTAGTAGCTGTCATTGTTGTGACTTCCTATATAATAATGAAATATGATTGCATTTCCAATTCATATCACTGTGTTTAATACTCTATATTGATGGAGATTTATGTTTATTGTCCTGGAGGGTCTGTGGGAGGGCAGACAGCCTTTCATTCACAGCTTATTTCTCTGCCTGATGAATATACTTCTGTCCTTTTCTGCCTTAGCATAGACATATTTATACTATTAAAAACAGTGTAAAAATACCAACAGATTTTTAACACAAGATAAAGGAAGATCTTTACAGTAAATTTAGTTTTGACAATTCCTGCAAATAAAGCCATGAGAGCACATGCCCAAAAACATCTGCACTTATTAATTTGAAGAAATGAGGACATGAACAGGAAGAGATAAATGTCTAACAGCCACAGAGGTCAAGCTCCTAGAGAGCAGAAATCAAAGGTAAAAGTGCTACCCTGTGTAAGTTATTCACCCAATTCACTAAATCACATCATGGAAATGCCACAGAAAACTTACTGGAGTTCTTTTCTTAAACAAAAATCTGGAGATTGTTCCAATCTTGTCCTTGGCTTATTCTCTCCACTTGAATCATGTGCATCATGTGCATTGTGCAGTTGTGGTCTGTCTTGGAACAAGTCCTGTCTAAAGTCAGCAGTGAGAGAGAAGATAGCCTTTTCTGAGATGACTGCTAGAGATGTCTAGAGAATTGCTTTATCTTTTTTGGAGAGTGTAACAATATGATAAAACAAAACAAATGCTTACAAAACCACCAGGAACCAATGAAGTATCTGCAAAAGGGGTAAGAAGAAGGAACAATAACAGAGAGCAGTACATTTCTCAACCTTAGAAACATATCCTTGGCTCACTGTGGGAACTTTTAGGCTATTTAACCCAATGGAAACACAACCAGTTTGTTCTGGGTGGGTGAACATGGCACTGCATGGAGACTTTACCAAGAAAACCTCCAAAGAGAATGTGCCTCGAGTAAGATCATACGTCTTGCTGAGTCCTGATTTAGCACGAGTTCATTTGGTACTAATCTCTTTATTGTTCTGCTTTAGTTAAGCAGGTCTGTTAGTGGAGCAGAACTTTTCCTGCCTTGTCTCACTCCATGTCTTTGTGGTGAAGGAGAGAGAGAGAGACACTCTATTTCCTTCTTGTCTGAAGTTACACTGATGATTAATGAACAGGTTGTCCAAAAGAACAAAATTTGTTGTCTTCGTGAGCCTGTGCTGGGAACAGCTTTGAGTTTGTCAACTGCTTTGAAAAATCCCACACACTGCCCTACTCACAGACATACCAATCTGTAATTTCATGCTATCTAAATTGTTTACTGTTGCAAATATTGCTTAAATTAGCTGTATTTTCTCATATAGTTGTTTGAATATTGCTAATGAGTCCTATTATGCACAGGAATCAAGCACAGTTTATGCCTGCAGCAACCAGGAGCAGCTGGAATCCAAAAAATTAAAGTGTATTTAGGGTTAAGAGGGTTCCTTAAAACTAACTGATTTCATATGTGAAATAGACTGCAACTTTTGTTTGGCAGCATCCTGTATGAAGTTCATAAATCATGCTTAAAAAATCAGGATAAGTGTAGAAAAAAATCATCTATCTAGATCTTACTTCCCAAATGGATTCTCTTTGCGGAGAGGAAAGTTCTTTCTGATTCCTGCTAGCCTTTGTCCTATGCACCTTGTTCTTGTCTGTATCTGTGCATCTCTGAGAAGCGTTCAGCTCTCCAGCTAAGAGGAATCTTCCATCTTGATAACCCAAGAAGATTTCTGCTCTGCTTTCACATTTAGTGTTAAATCAAAATTACTCTGGATGCTCTCTGGATCACAGATTCAAAGCTGTACTTTTGTATTATAAGCTTGAGAGAAATTAGCAAGAACTCAAGGGCAGTAAACCTTCAGTTCCTCTCAGTATGAGTGAGACAACATTTGAAGTGCTGTGCCCATATTGTGGATCCTCAGCACAAGAAAAACACAGGTGTACTGGAGCAAGTACAGCAGAAAAATACTGAGAAAGTCACATGGCTGGTGCATGGCATATAAAACGAGATGCTGAAAGAACTGGAGAGTTTGAGCCTTAAGACACGACAAGGGGAGATATTGCTGTCTGCAGCTACCTAATGGAAGGTTGGCTAGAAGATGGAGCTGAACTCTTCTCAGAGATGCGTAGATACAGACAAGAACAAGGTGCATAGGACAAGGGCTAGCAAACAAAAATTAGAATATATGAAATTATGATTACATGTAAGGAAATAGGCTTAAAGTTGTTGCCTAGAGGGATTGTCAAATCTCCATTACTGGAGATTCTCAGAATGCAACTGGATGAGTTTCTTAGAAACCTGAGCAAAATGGATCCGGCTCCAAGCAAGGGCCTGAACTACACAACCTAAAATTTTCTAATCTAAACTGCTCTGTAGTTCTATGCTAATTCTGCTTATACATGCCATGACATCATGGACATGCTGCTTTTTTCAGTTCTGAGCTTCCTCACAGACATCTGCCTGGGAATTAAATTTTAAGTTTTCTGCTCCTGCAGAGATAGTTGAAAAGTTACATAAATACTCATACTGAACAGACAGCCAACACCTCAGTGCCCCAGAAAATATATGTGTATATATGAAAGAATGTTGCCACTGGAATACCAGTCCCTACTTGCTCCTACATATTTGTAAAATGACGGAATTCCTTCTAGATTTCCCAATTGCCAGGTGTAATCTTGGTTTGTGTTGGTTTCTATCCAATTTAATCTAGCTGAAGCTCTTGGGACACTTCAGAGGACAAAAGGGAAATATTTATACAGGCTGTGTCTACAGGCAAGAGATACTGCAGAGATAAAAATATTCAGTAGTTAGTTACTCTGTTTGGCAGGAGGTATTCTGAGTGCTACAATAACAGACCCTACTATAAAAAAAATACCAAAAAAAACCCCAAAAAACCACAACAGAACCAGAGATGGAATAACTCACTAGCCGAGGTGCCAAAACAATACCCTAAGTGGTGGAAGTTAGTTAAAGATTTTGCCTGAATGACACATAAGGGATCACAATTCTTTTTAGGGGATATTTTGTGTTGAAAAACAATTCCTACCTCAGTTGAGCACATAATTTAAACTCAGGTAGCATTATCTGGAGATACTGAAAAAATTCTCCCAGCTGTATTCTTGAATCCAGCGTTTCTGAATATTTTAGTTAACCTGGGAAAATTGTTCAAAAATTTTCTAGCCAAAGAAGTAAACCTGGACTTCAGTGATTAGAGCAAATCTCATGTGCATTAGAGTAAAAGCGTCTCAATCACAATTGCTTTTCTCCTTTGCTGTTTTCTTTCTTTCATTTTTTTTTCCCCAGTCAAGCTTATTTGATGGTTTTGTCCTGAGCTATCTATGGTTATAGTATGAAGGGACTATGCTGTTTGGCCAGGAGCATATTTGCTAAAAATATCCCTGCTTTTTTATCTTTTGAGTTGTATTGATGTGGCTTTAAAGCACTGGAGGTTTTGCCTGGTTCCAGGAAGTATAACTGTAAAGTTATATAAAAATATCCTAGTCAGAAAGTCTGGCAAGAGTAAGGAGACACTCTAAAGTACATTCAGGTGACTGGCTACATAGCAAAGTATGAGTGCATGACCATGGTAGACCCTGGGACATTTTGAACACTAAGATGAGAGGTTGAATGTATGGTGAGATATTTTGATGCCATAGCAAAGGGAGCCATAGGGGAAACATAAAAATGACATTTTTCATATCTCCAAGCAGAATTAGCAGCACAATGATGACAACTTCCATTGGCAGGTTTTCTGGCATAAGCAGAATTCTGTGGGGCTGGATGACTTTTAATGGGGATTCAGAGTAGGAACAAAACTCCCTCCAGTGTTTTTTTCTGCAGGCACAAGAGAGGAACATGCAGGGTCCTTATTAGATAATCACTTTGACTAATCCTGGTAGACTAGAATCCTGGGACAAAGACAGAAAGCTCCTCTTTATATTTTCAACTCCCAGGGTTCACAGATTAACACTGCTGTGAAAGAAGAAGGAACGTAAGAGTCATTCTCTTTATTTTTAAAGTAACTACACTCCCAAAAGGGAGATGTTGGGAGAGTGATGTAGGTGCCTACACTTAGGAATCAGTACCATTATGGATGCTCTGGGGCATCCAAAATGTCCATCTGGGGTGGATGGATATGATACCCTAGGGTCTCTCCTCCGGCACTTAGACACACTTATGTAGGCACTTAAATTGCTCAATAAAAGTCAAATTTAAGGCAATCTTCAAAGTATTCTCTGTAGTCAGCAGAGAGGGATGAGATGAAACATTCTGCAGGGGTGCCATCCTTTTTCTTCTGACTACAGAAGGAAGGAGACAGTGTAAAATTGGTCCTGTTCCCATCTGGCTGCATTCAAGTGAGATGAATCATGGTGTATTGGCATGTATTGTGTTGGGCCTGGATACTGCTTAATGGGGGAGTTCCCACTCCATCCTGCTATCTCCACCTTTCCTCTTGACTTTTGACTGTGTGCCCCCATTGCTTGCACTGTGCATAATAGGTCCATTCATTTAGTTCATTAGTATAGAGTCAAAATTGCTTTCATGAGATCAGTTAAAGATGTTTCTTGTACAAGAGATGGAGGGGCAAGAAGACAGGGCAACAGCAAACAAGGAAGGGGAGAAGGCTGACTTGTGGAGGGTGGTTGTGAAGGGGAGATCCCTCCATTTTCCATAGAATGGGTTAATTAAATTAGCTTGACTGCAAGGATTGTTCATGGACTACAATCAAAGTGACTATGGCCATAAAAATAGCATACTGAAGGTATGGGGAAGGTAAGATGGGCACCTTTACCAGTGCCAGTGTCAAGGGGGATCATAGTTGTGTGCTGTGATTTAGATTTTAAAAAATGAACCAGATGCTGAAAGCTCTTCCTGGATATTTCAGTCTTTAGTGGATATCTCTGCATGAGCATAAATTCAGACTGACCTTAAGGGACCTAATGAGGTCTCACCACTCGATGCTATGGCTACAGTCATATGTAGCAATAAATTACAGGAAATAAGAATACTTTATCGCCTATAGCATCTGGTCATTCCTTGAATACAGTTTTTTCCCCTCTCTACAAGGCAGTGAATATGTCCAAACACATTATAGTGCAATATTTAATTAAGAATAAAAGAGATTTGGCAGAAAGGAAATTGCTGTGAAGGTCCTGACATTTTCTCAAACAATCAAAATACCGAAAACAAGACTCTGTAGACCCACCAAGCAGCCAAAGAACACATAGAGAGGACATGTAGAAATATGTGTTGAAAAGTAGCTATCCATTGTATTTTTCATATTTTCAATTATTCATATTTTCATATTTTTCATCAATAACACAAATAAGTGTTGAAGAGAACCAAGAGAGGGAGAGACAACAAAAGTGTACATGTTGGAAACTTTTCAAATACCACTTTAGTTCTACTTCTGCTTTGATGTAGGTTTGTTTACGTAGCTCTGCAAAAGTAAATTTTTTGTATATTTCCCCCTTTTTCATGTGCCATTCATGGAAGATGGAAGAATGAGTTATTATATATTAGTTACTTATGCTACTGTCCATATATGTGTCTACCTGTTAGTGGAAGAAGTGTGGGGTCACTTGAAAATGCTGATATATAGCAACTGTGTCTGATCAGAGGAGGATAATTGCTATCATGTTTACCATTGCTGTAATCCTTTCTAGCTTTGAAATACTTTCCAAGTAGTTAATAGATACTGTAAATCGCCAAATATTTCCTGTAAAAATGTTTGTGTGGTGGATTGACCCTGGCTGGACAACAGGTGCCCACCAAAGCTGCTCTATGACTGCCCTCCTCAGCTGGACAAAGGAGAATAAACATGATGAGAGGCCTGTGGGCCAAGATGAGGGCAGGGATCATCTCACCAATTCCTGACTCATCTTGGGGACATTAGATAAATCTGGGTTTATATGAAATAAAACCAAAATCTAAAAACATCTTCCCCCTATCTCCCCCCCCACTCCCTTCTTCCTGGGCTCAACTTTACTTGCCGTTTTCTTCACCTCTTCATCTCCAGTGGCACAGGGAATGTTCCAGAGGGACAGGGAATGGGGGTTGTGATTACTTCATCACATACTGTCTCTGCCTCTCCTTCCTCCTCAGGAGAACTCCTCACACTTTGCATACTCATCCCCTGCTCCCAGAGGTTCCCTTGCACAGGAGACAGTCTGCCAAGAGCTTCTCCAATGTGTTTCCTTTGTGTAGGCTGTGGTTCTTCACAGAGGGCAGGTCTCTCCAGGAAATGCAGTCTTTCAGGAACAGGCTGCTCCAGTGTGGCTCCCCAGTGGGGTCACAAGTCCTGCCAGGAAACCTGCCCCAGCTTAGGCTTCCCTCTCCACAGGGCCACAGGTTTTGCCAGGAGCCTGCTCCCAGTGCATGTTTTCCATGGGGCCATTTCCACCTTCTTTCAGGCATTCACCTGCTTCAGCATGGGATCCTACAGGGGCTGCAGGGGGATCTCTGTTCCATTGTAGACCTCCATGGGCTGCAGGGCACAGCTGCCTCACCGTGGGCTGCACCAGGGGCTGCAGGGGGTTCTCAGCTATGGAACCTGGAGCACCTCCTGCCCCTCCTCTGCACTGACCTTGGTGTCTGCAGAGATATTATGTGATTTAAGGTAATATCTGTCCATTACTTAGCTTAAGAAGTTATGCCCAGTGCACTCCAGGAGTTTCCTGATTGCCTACAGCTCTCTGTGTTACTTTTCCAGCAGACAATGGTGTGGTTGAAGTTCCCCAGCAGGACTACAGCTTGCAAATGTGATACCTCCTCTAGCTGGAACAAGAAAGCTTCATCAGTAGGCCCACTTTGATCAGGTGGCCTGTAGTAGACATCAATAACAAGGCTTCCTTTGTTTCCTCAGTTTCTAACTCTTAACAAACTTTCACATGCTCATGGCTGGTTTTTTGTCAGCTCTACACAAGCTCTCAATTTCTTGATGTAGAGGGCAAACTCTTCGCCCCTCTGTCCTCTCCAGTCCTTCTGAAAACTCTGTGGCCATTGATAGCCACACTCCAATCATGGATTCATCCCACCAATTTTCAGTAATGGCAACTAGGTCATAACTTTCTAGCAGCCTGCGGCTTCTAACTCCTGTCTGTTGCCCATGGTGAGTGCACTGGTGTAGAGGCTCCTCAGATGGGCTGTCAGTTGTGTCACCTTCTTAGAGGAACACTGCTTAATTCCTTCAAGGTATTTCACTGGAGTTTCCCTGTTTGCTCCCATTACCTTGACACCCCTTGGCTCATCTCCATGAGGCTCCAAGTGTGCTGCAGTGTAGCTAACACATGTCAGAGCAAGAGACATACACAGATGAACGGGATGGATGCATGAATCTCTGCTGCTTAAGTGCAAAACCCTGCAGTTTAAAATAACTGAATGAAGTGGGCTTAGTCTCAGTCTTGACATAGTTTGTGCTGAAATACATATCTACAATCTTGCTTCAGTACCTCTGCTATGAGGGATAGGCTGAGGGCTGACAATAAGCAGTTACTAAGTTATTAAACTGCCAAAGTAAGTCCATTGTTGATCATGTTGAACTTTGCTCCTCAAAATGTTGACATGCTGCGAAGTTATCTGAAACCTGTATATCAAATTTGGACACAGGCACAGTTATTAAAGTATGTTTCTTTAGTTTAAAGTAGAAGCCCATTGTGCTGGACTCCACCTGCCCGTCTATGTGGAAGGAGTCATTCTTTGCCAGGAAGATGAACAAGGTCTGGCAGATAAATCAGTGGTGGGTGATAAAGAGAAAAAGAGAAGTAGCTTCTCCATAGTGATACAAGAGATCTGGAGCAGGTCTGTAGCTGTCCATGTTGCCTCAGAAGCTCTATTCTATTAATGAACTTTGCTCTGTTTCAGTGTTTTTCTCCGTATTAAATAATTTTCAACACCGTGTGAAGTAGTAGGCAATAAAGTAATTTGGTTGCTGAGGGGTTATTACATTCCTAGGATTTTGCCTATTTAGAGAAGGCAGCACATACTTATCGATGGATTTAGGATTGCTATTCACTAGTTAGATACTGTAAAGAGAGTAGAGATCATCTTTTTCATGGGATAGTATTTACTGTGGATTGAAATGCAGCTGCACACTTGCTTCTGAAAAAATAAACTGGATATGACAGTTTGAGCTAAATCTCACTAAAGAATTTGCATCATAATCCTTGGGTTGGCATATAGGAAAGAGATATATCTATCTTTGACACTTCTTCCATGCTAAAAAAAGAGCTGAGAATGATCTGCACATCCAAAACAGACTAAAGGCTAATGTTGTCAAGAGTGTTGACAGTATATTCACCAAAATCTTGGCTCTGTGTGCAGGGAACTGCAGGCTGGCAGAAAGGTGCAGTATTCCCAAAGCTTTCCTGTGGCTCCTGAAGGAAGCTGCTTGGCTGTTTAGGTGTGACAGAGCACTCCTAGTCAGTAACAGGCTGTGCTCTGGTGAAGGTTCTTTTCTGCTGCTGTGTGATAAACATTTTTAAAAAGGGAGATTCTCCTTTCTGCTTGGGGAGCAGAAAGCAGAAGCTAAAGCATTGCTTAAGTCCCCAGACTTTTTTCCCCTCAGCAAGAAAACATTGCCCGTTGGTGCCTTTTTGCTACCAAGGATCACTTTGACATGGGTACAGTCTTATGTAGTTAATTTAAAAATATTAAAGGGTCACCAAACATCATTAGTTATATCATTACTGATGACCTAAGGGTTGGAGCTTTGGTTTCAAATCCATCAGTTTTCAGCTAATAATGATCATTAGCAAGTAAAGATAAATGAGGGGTGCTATATGCTACATCTGTATTCATTTGCTATATTCAGGCAGTACATCTACTGCAGATGTGAAACTACCAAAATGAGGGGGATGACAGGATGCAAAACTGTTTTCCAGTCTCCAAGAGACAGTTTCTGGCTTGAAGAAAGTACTCATTGACAACAAATGATGAGAGAAAGAAATTATGAGCTACTGGACAGTAAATGACATAAAATCTCAGCAGCAAAACTGATCAGTCAGAATTTACAAGTGTGATCTCTTTTCACAGCCTTGGCAGTTCAGGATCCTTTGGGATCCAAAGTGACATTGGAAGTTAATAGCCTACTTCTAGCTACAACAAATAATATTAAATACTTCTCGTTACGAAGAATCATTTTCCGGATTGTTAATTAGAAGGCCTGGCCCTAACAGGGATCCCAAAATCTGCTTTCCGCTTCCTGCTGACTTCTGGGGACTGATTCAAATCCTACTGGAGGCAATGGGTAGAATCAATAAGGTTTTGAACTAGGTCATTAAAATTAGAATCTGTCATCAAGTCACTTTATCTCTCTGAGCTTCTTTCGTTATGTGGTCACATGGGGACAGCTAATAATTACTTACATTGGGATGTTTAGAGCATTTTTCCCTGTGTCCATGGACAATACTAGGGAAGGATAAATTATTAATTTATTTGTGCATAATCTATTATTCATTCTAAAATATATGCAATAAATATCATAGTTCATGATAAAATTAATATCTGATTCTATAATAATTGGCAGTTAGCTGTAAAGGGATCACAAAAAATGCAGATAAAACATTAACATATATTAAGTAAATTATTTGTAAGAACTTCTAAAATCACATAAAAACTTAATGAAATATAAAAAATAATTATGATAGAGGCAGAGACAGCAATGAACTATGCTAAACCTGGAGTGTTAGTAACTCTCAGACTTGTAGTTAAGTGGCTATAAGTAAATAAAAATACACAGCAAATCATATTGTGCAACATAATGAACACTAAGAAAAAGGCTCAAGAAAAAGGATCAGCTATAACAGTAATTAATTAAGGGTGGATTCTATCTTAGATTAATTCAGCCAGCTTCATTTAGGCAGTTCCAGGAAGGACCCTTGAGCTGCTCTTTTACTGGTATAATTTATTTTTTATGTGGCACACTTTTTATTTTAGTTTTCTTTTATTATAATTATTGTTATTATCTATTTCATTATTTGGGTAAATTATTTCACCATTGAATCCATTTGGTTATTTCCTTCCAATGGAAGTATGACAACCAAGTTTGTAGAAAGGTCTTTAGTTTCAGAAATATTGATCTTAGAACAGAACAGAAATATTAAACTCAGGAGAGTTCATGCCCTTGGTCTGGATTCCACCCTGGATTAAGATTCAGGACAGTGACACTTCTCTTCATCATCCCAGCTTTTGTGCAGTGAGGAAACATCAACCCAGTGTCACACACAAGAAGTTTTCTAAGCTGATGACAAAGAAATCCCAATCCCAGGCTATGGGAGCTAAGACTCAGCAGATACATGTTGAAAGGAACTGTGGAGCAGGCAAGTAAGGAAACCTTGCTGAAATCTGCAGTAAAACCTCAGCTGGCTTTCCTGGAAGTGATATCTTTCACAGACATGCAGTGTGTTTGTTACAAATGCCAAGGAAGCTCTAAATCTTCTCTCGTTGGAGAAAACTCCTCCTTGGGGCCCAGAGGGCAGCTGCAGCAACTGGGACCTGCAGAAGAGGCTACAGCCCTACACAAAGGGAGCTTTTCTTCCCTGTCAAACTGTCCTAAGATCTAAGGTAATGTGGTTATCTTAGGAGACGATCTATGAACATGTTTTATGTTACCTTTGCACAAATGCTTTTCAGGGTAACTCTGGTGACTGAAGAAAATGGAAAAAAGAGTGTTTTCTCTCATCAGAAATAAACCTAAGTTCGCAGCAGTGAGAGGGTAAACAAATTTCTTTTCTATTTCTCATGAGAGAAGCAGTCTTTATTTTTGTTGATGAAACAGAAGTGCTGGTAAGTAGCATCATTAAGTATAAGGAGTTTGGGTGAGTTTTTCCTTTGTACCAAAACTTTGTTTTTATCGGCATAGAACAGCAATCCCTAAATTGCCACTTAGAAACTTAAAAACGTATGAAGATATAAACATTGAAAATACTTGAAAATGGGATGCAAAACAAAATAATGTCTCTTAATGTCATCATCTTGTTTAACCACCATAATGGAAAAAAACAACCAGTTTCCTGATTATGTCTAGTCTGTGCTTGTATGCAAATTTATTTATGTAGGCCAAGCTATGTGGGCCTGAAAATTTGTGCTTTCACTGCTATAAATAAGGTCAAATTTTTCTTTCTTTAATTTAGGAAAAAAATAAGCAAAAAAAAAAAATCCCACCTCAATACCCAAACAACACTATAAAAGTGATGTGCAGCAAATGCAGATGTTAATATAAAATCCACATGTCAGTCTGTGTGTGGGAAGTATTTTGAAAGCCAAAGGCAACTCAATAAAAAAGGCAGCAGAAGCAGCATTTCAATTAGGTGAGAAGGGAGTAGGCCTTGACAGTTCATTACTGAACTGGCTCTTCCAAATACTGCCTTTTCTTTTTTTCATTGTCCTATTTAGTTCATTAGTGCTGGTGTACAATTAGGAACAATATTTCTAAAGAGATGTCTGGTTATTAAACTTTGATTTCCTTTTCCCTTCTGCCCATTTCATAAGTATAGTTGTAGAATTGTAGTGTAACTTCTGAAATATGAGGTCTGAATTGCCATTAGTGACAGTACATTAAATCACTGAGCCCCAGAGTACAAAGATGCTAAATGGTAAAGTCACAAGAAAAGGAAGAAAGAGATGGAAAGAGAGAAAATCACAGCAGACTTGACCAGTCCTTGGTCTTGTCAAATGACCTCACTTGCTTTTCTTGCAGTTCTCTTGCCTTTAGGCACCACGTAAACTCTGGGAAGAAGTGATATCAATCTCAGGCTTTGATGAGGACTGTGGGAGCAGGGATCTTTTCTTACTCTGTCTGCCTGTGCAGCCGTGATTTCAAGTGTGTCTGCTGTGCAGGCTGGAGAGATGTCACTGCCCCCTGACACCAGAGAGCTCAGGAGCAGGAAGGGGGAATCTGGCACATCAGTCATCACGGTGCCATCCCTCCTCATGGTGAGGAGTTGGAACTAGATGGTCTTTAAGATCCCTTCCAAACCAAGTCATTCTGTGATTCTATGATTGATTCTGGATAACTGTTTCAAGTCCTTCTGTGGATCTGTTTTACCCTGATATAGTTTCTTACTTTTTAGCTGTTTAGATGTGAGAACAGAGCCAGGACTGGCATCAGACAAGTAGAAGAAGACAGACTTCCATTCTCCAGATACCTGTGGAGTAGAGAACTCCTTCCTGTTTCAAAGCTGCTACTTTCTGATTTATTTTTAATCTTAAAATATGCAGCTCAACTTGGTGCTGAAAAGATCCAAAGAAATTTCACTGACTGGAAAATGAAAAGTGTAGCGCCTAATTCTTTGTTAATAAATCACCCTCTTCAAACCAGTGTTCAAAACCCTGATAGATTGAATACCTGATGGTATCTTTGAAAAACAAAGTCTTGTAAATAACACTTCTTAAAGTGTCTAATTCCTGAAGGGTACATGTATTTTGTCAGAGCAAGAAGGAAGTACTCAGCATAACACAAGAAACCTATCTACTCCTCAGCCATGACAATTTATTCTGCTTTAACAGACACATCTCTATCAAGATGCATAAGAAATGGGAACTAAAAACTGAGCTTGGGAACTTAGTATTTCATAGGTGTATTATGCTAAATGGCTTACCCCTTATTGATTCACACAGTTATTAATCAGGAAAGCCTGAGTATATAATCCCACCTGATCCTTAGGTCCTTGGAAATGACAGTTAAATCTGGCAGCTGGCTTAGTGGAAGAATGGCGGGATGAAAAAAAGCAAATGAACATCATGTTGCATTATTCATATAATTCCACTAACAGAGACACAGGACTTCCATTAACTGTTGTTGCTCAAGAGCAGGATTCAGGATAAATGTATTGCTGAAAATACTAGTATGAGGCTGTGCAAACCCAATATCATGATTTTTCTGTGTTTTTTATTGCTTTGTTTCAGTATTTGGTTTAGTATTTGTGAGCTATGACAAAATATCAAGGTTTTAACATTTAGTTTCTATCTCACTGAGATGCGTGCAGCTCTTTCTGACCTTCTTCATGCATTGCACAGACATTAAAATATTGCATTTGGTCATAAAAACCTGCACAATAACAAAGAAAAAAAAAGCTAGTGTGGCAACTGCATGTTGCATGTCACCACCAAGTAAAATACTGTGTATGTAAGTGGCTGAGCAACACAGTATTCCTGATGTCCTACCTTATCAAGACAGTTTTAAACACCATTATTATAGCACTATAGTTATTAATATTGTCGAGACAACACAGACAGAAGCCAGGAATCCTGTTGTATTAGCTATTCATTTAGTTAAATGAAAGAAGGAAGCAGGAAAAGAATCATGAATATAAGAAATGACTTGCCTACCTTCACTGGGCAAAAGTGGACTGGAGCAGAGAAACTGGACTGGACTTTACCTAACCTTTTATTTCACACTGTCACGCCTTTGGGAGGGATTCAGCTCATTTTGCTTCAGTCTGTGAAAATTTAACATTAAATATGAGCTAGACATCTAAATCCAGACATAGACTATATGCCAGAGGCTTATTTGAAGAACTGCTCAACCCTTCCTGGGACAGCAAATATGATGTGGGGAGATGAACTATTCTTTGGCAATGCCTCTCTTTTCCCCTTGACTACAGAAAGAAACAAAAGGTTTGATTTCAGCTCGGTGCCTAATTTAATGAAGTTAGTTCAGATGAATCTCACCTTATTTGTATGTCTCATAGTATGAATTTCAATACCCTAGATGTACAGCATTGGGATCTTTAGAGATATATTAGTCAAAAATCCAAGATATACTCAAGGACATCTTAATTCAAACTTTTCTACCCTAATGCGAATACCAAAGTAACAGATCTGATTTAAAATGTACCTCGATTGTGTTCTTTGAAGGCTTTGTCCTCATCTAATATTTTATATTTCTGAGGTTTCATTTTAATTTTTATTTTGCCATGTATTTCACTTCAGTAATTACAGGACATGAATACAAAATTAAGCAAATTGTGCTACGGTGGATGAACCAGAAACCTTTACTGAAAACAAATCCCTGCTCATTCCAGAAGCAGGAGAGTGAAACACGGGTCTTGAGAGGTGGGGAATGCTGTTTAACTTGGGGCTCTACCCAAGTGACATACCACTGCATATTTTTCAGGCAGCCTTATTTTACTGTTTCAAAGAAAATAGCTTTCTCTTGTTCTAGTAATGTGTATTTTATATTCTATGAATAATGTATGCTCCGTGTGTAACTTTTCACTTCAACTTCTGAAGGCACAGGGTGCTCCAATTTCCTGTTTCATACCATGATGTGGACTAACAATAATTAGAGCTCCTGAAGTTGCTCATTTGTCTAATGAAATAACTTTAACTAATACAAAAACCTTTGCAGACTTATGGGACATGACTTTTTGAGGATTAACACAGACCCCAAGCCACAGGATATGCTTTCTCACCAATGTAAAAGACAGCCTCATGCTGTCAAGCTCTCTGTTTCTCAAATTCATTAATCTCACACAGACCCCAAATACAAGCCATTGCTTCACTGACACATTTTTATAATAATTCCAAATATGAGTCAATCTGTGCCAATGAATTAATGAGTGGTAAAAGTCAGTGAGATCACGCCCTAATATATGCCATAAAAAGATATGCCATCATCACAATATTTGTGTTTTCTCTTTTTGGTCTGGAGGGCATCTAGTTGAAAGCTATGTGGAAAGATACATGCTGGTAACACTCCTGATGTAACTGTGTGATTGCCAGTACATCTGGTCATTTCTGCTAGCAGGTAAGCAGGACTGGGTGTGTGTGCCCACTATCTGCACAGCTTGCCACTGCCTCTCCAGGAACCCAGTCTGGGGATCTTGCAAGGCTTATTAGGTGCTTATCTTTTATTAGGGTTTTTACAACAACTATACTTTTGAATACAGAGAATTTACAAGGGAATACTTCTCTGCTTTCTGAATCTTTTGCTTTGTGCCATTTCAGCAGCACAGTGACATCCAGTTATGGCTGATGCTGCTATAGGGACACATAGCAACAAAAACAGAACTTGGGTTAAAGCTTCTCACCCCACGCAAAAGCTTCCCAGAATGGCAAGTAATGAAGTTACTGCCTTCATCTTTACTGTGCACCATCAATTCTGGTCAAAAAGCCTATTTTTTTCCCACTTTGAGCGATTTTTTCCTGCTTATATAGAGTTTTCAAAGGCTAGAAAATAAAAAGCACAGGAAGCAACCAGTGTAGCACTTAGAAAAAACTTCCATCTAAAAAAATATTTTTTTACACTCTATGATTATCAGTCTATGATTGATATGAAAATACAGAATTTAGTAGGACAAAGATGAGAAATGAGTAGGCAACAACGGCACTTTTACTGGTAGACAAGGAGAATAATATACAAAGACAGAGATGGAGATGAAGGAACAAAAAGTTGGATTTTAAAAGAAACAAAAGTGCCAGGAATGTATTATCATAGACTTGCTGCAAATGATGGGGAAATAAAAAGAACAGATATGGTGTTTAATATTAATCAGAAGCCAAAGTGTACAGGAAAGCTTTAAAGGAACACTTTAAAGAGGAATCAGTGCTAGGGAGGGGGTTAGAGAGAAGAAAGGTTTCCCAGAGGGTACAGCACCAGCACTGGGAAACAAACTCCAGTGAGTGGACCCTCCCACAACAAGTGAAGGGGGTGAAATACAACAGCATGAGCAAGAATGATGGGTCTGATGCCAGGGGGAGTGATTCATGCAAAATGTCACTGGATTAAGCCACAGGTCAGGGTAAGACCTGTTAAGCAAAGTTAAGCGAAGCAAGTATTTTCTTAAATCCACTAATATGCCCTTTTAAATTAACACTTATCCCTTACTAAAATAGGCTTGCTAAAATGCAAATGGCAATTTTGGCTTGTCCTGTCTGAGGTTCTTTAGTTGAGCTTGAGGAACACGAAATAAATGCCTAGTTTAGAAGACAGGCTCAGGGATGAGCTAAAACTTGGGCACTGTCAAGGTAGAGGAGTCCCAAACCGATGAACTAAGATAAATGAACCAGGTGTTTCCTTATCTTTATTTGTGTTTATCTCATAACACAGACATCTGTTTGCTGTTTTAATTGCTAGGACAGTGAATGAGCACTTTTAAGCTTTTTACATGCCGTACAATAAAAAACATTTCCAGGGAACATGGAACTGTACAGGCTGGTTCACACCTGAGGTTAGAACAACTTGACAAGACCCTTTGAGTTTTGATAAAGCTACAACATTCATCTGAAAAGAAAACATGAAGAATGCAAGTTTCTAAAAAGCTGCTCAGAGCAGAGGAGAAGCCTGCTTTGTTAAAACATCTAAGACAATATCAGGAATGGGGGAAAATGATATAAGAAATATTTTTTTTTTGTGTTAAGTTAGGGAATAAAACCCTGATTTTTTGAAGAAACCACAGTGGTTATTTCTGCATAGAAAGGTTAACACCACTTTTGGTTTTGGTCTCAATATTTTTTTAGGTCTCAATCTAACAAAGCCTTTAGGCCAGTTGTGAAGTGATGTGAAAAAAATCCCTCTAGAAGCTATGACCAGGAACTCATCGGGATGAAGAAATTGCTTTGAGGCTTTGCTGAGTCTTTGCAGAAAATTGATTCGTTGCTAAGGTGATGTTCATATCAGTAAGTAAAATGGGTGAGGGACTATTTTCTTGTCTTGCTGAAGAATGGCATGGTACAACTTGCAACTCATATGCCTGTGACTCAACTTGTTTCTTCCCAAAAACTATTGGGAGCAGCCCCAGGGTGAGAGCAGGAATGCTGGCACAGCCCAGAGCTGCACCAGGGCTATGCTGACAATTGCTGTGAGCCTGGACTCACAGATGCACTCGTGTGCTGTTTTGTTTAATAACAAAACACTATCCCCTCCTGAAATAACACTTTCACTATCCCCTCCTGCATCCTTCATGGATCACTTAGTGTAAAAACATGAAATGGTATGGTTTTTCCTATGTACTTTTAGTCTGCACCAGATTAGGACTCCCCCACTGTGGATGAGGACAAATCTCTGAGACATGAGTACCTTGCAAATCCATCCTGTTGCAGGCACTCTGCTGATAGGTATGGAAAGCACATCTACATCTGCATCTACAGAATCGCAAGAGGAGATGCAACTCTATACAACACAGGGGTAATTTCACTTAGATTTGATCTCTGTCATGGCAAGGAGACAAGATTAAAATTGGAGCAGTCTTTAAAAACCTTGAATAAGCAAATCCTTCAAATCACAGGGAAGATGTCTCAATAATAATCCTTCTGGCAGGTAAAATGCTGTCATATAAGGAAGAGTTAAGTGGAAGAGAAGCAGTGTCTTGCTCAGTAGGATATATATGCATCCTGAACTCTGCATTACAACAAAGACAAAATATGCTGTAAGCAGGAGCACTGTGTAATAATAGAGTCCAACTACATTTCAAAGCTCCTTGCACTGAAATCTCTCCATTTATCTAATTCCTTCTCTTCAGCAAGTTTGTTGCAATTATTTTATGATTTTTTATAAAAGAAAAACAAATTAAGAAACAAAAAGAAACTATCTGTCTCCTGCATCATGAGTTTCCTTTTTTTTTTTTTTTTTGCTTGCTTTTCTTGCTGTAAACAAACCGTGGTACATTTTTAGGAAATAACAGGCAGATATCTACACTGGGTTAAATTAAACAATGTAAGAGAAAATAAAGTAGGTAGATTTCTATTGGAAAAGACATGTAGTACATTTTGAGTTAGTACAGATGAATTTGATTCAATAATATGATGATTAAATGTCACTTAAACTAAAATCAAACTGGACCTTAAAAGAAGTGACAAATGCACTAACTAAAAGTATTTTGAAATTAAAATTCTAGTCTCTGATGATGGTATTCTGTCTTATATTTTGTATAAAAAGTGTTATTCTGTATTTATCTGCATTTATTTTAAGCAAATAAATGGAACATATGAAAACAAATGAATATTTAAAAATAATAAAAGGCTGTTGTGTTGTTGACTCAAATAGGAGAGCAACTCAACTAATATTCTCTGTACTGGTACAGTTACTCCATTTTGGGTTCAGCTCATGTAGCTTTGGGAAGGGGTTTAGCTGTTTAAACACAAGTTCTGGATGATAAGGATTACCAAGAAATCTTCATGGGACTGTCACCTGTGGCAACTTACTTTAGGTAAGTCGTTCTCTTTTCTGGAATGGCAGCTGGAGGCCATTCCAGAAAGGTACTCTGCCACATATCAAATGTTGCAAGAAGCACACTTTATGCAACCAGATTTCCTGAGAGGTGTCTACCATGTAGGAGTGGTTTGTACTCTGGATTCAGACACCTACATTTAGATGTCTACACATAGGTGTGTACAGATGTGTTAGCAGCTAACATTAGTACCTGTGAGTACTACTAGTAGAAGAGCACTCAGGGTTCGCTGCAGCTGCTATCCCTGCTGCCAGAACTGCTTTATGTTTGCACTTTAACACAAGTTTTCTTAGCAAAAATCACACTTGGGCCTGTGGTTCAGAGAAGACCAAGAACAGAAGCATTTTTTCCACTGACCAGCAGTCAATGTTACACCTTTTAATTGTCACAATCTCATCAATTTTTAGGACCTTCCTCATCCACTAAGCACCAAGAATCTCAGCTGTCTCAAATCAGAAAAATGATAACTTGTTTTGATGGTAGGATCCAGATGAGCTAGGTGCAGAGAGGACACTGCTGTTTAACATAGATGTAAGATGAGATTCTGTTGCCTGAACATGTGTGCATAACAACTGTGCTCTGTGCACTGTGCTCCCCTCCAGCAGCCCAGACAGTCTCTAAAGGCCACAAGGATGCTTAGACTGAACCTTGAGATGCCAGGCTTTGGTACACCTGTAAATGCTGCTGTTTCACCTTTGAACTGGGAGGGGGTAAAGGTCTGTGCACCTTCACTCTGCTAAGAGGCAAGCTGCCATTAAAGACACACAACTGTGGGTGATTGTCAGCAACCCTGTATCATGAGGAGAAAAAAGTGCAGCTAACACTCTGGGTGAATTTCCAGGAGGTTATTTACATTACAGTTATCTTCAAAAATACCAGAATGCAAGCAGAAGTCTGAGAAAATTCCAGTAGACTCTTGCTTCATTAAGCCAATATTTTTTTCGGTCTGAGGATGTGAGGATTTTATTTTGATGTCTGCTAAAAGAAGGCTGATATTTTAAAAAGTGTTTGTATTCCAAATTTCCATTGATTTCAGTGAGAATTAACCATTTAATCTTTTCAAAGCTTGGTGCTGAGTCCCAGGGTTTCAAGCACAGCTTCTGTATGTTCCCATTTCCATGCCTCCAATTCTGTGTCCATGTGGACGTAAAGCAGTAGCCCAACCCTACCATCCATCTCTGCAGGACACCAGCACAGAAAGTGAATCAGATATTTTATCTTCTGGTGGTGTATATGGTTATTGTCTGCATGTGCAAGAGGAAATGGGCAGCAGGGACATGGGGAGTGGTTGTGCCTCCAGGGCAGGCAGAATTGGGAGTCCAGGCAGGTGGGCAGAGTTGTCTCTGCTGGTTGCTGGGGTGGACACTCAGTGTGGAACTTCTTCTGTCCATCAGGTACAGCCACCAGCACCAGCAGATACAACTTTTCCTTGGGGACAACAAGGATGGTACTGTATAACTTCAGGCAGCAGTCTCCCTGATCCAGGATTTTAATGACTAAGTAAACCTAAGGAGTTTACTAAGTGATTATTGATTTAGCCTTTTTTTTTTTTGCCAGGAATATGGATTAGTCTAGTATATATTTCCCTGCACCTGCCTGTGCCTAAATTACAGACTTGCTTTCAAAAGGGATCTTTAGACCATTCTTGGTTTTTTGCTGTCCAGCAAAATCATAAAATGAAATATAGACCTCTCTCATCGAATAAAGTTGCTAGTATACTTAAATTCAAGTAGTTACAAGTTTAATTTTTTACAACATTCCCATGTAAGAAGGTAAGCATGTTGTACAATACTAATTATAATATCAATATATGCAAGAATGAGATTAATACAGTATGAAAGTTGAAGCAAGATCTGATGTATTTTCATTATAACAAAACAAACTTTTAAGGACAATAGAAATATTTTCTTGTTTTCCCCACAAAACTACAATCAAATTCTGTATTTTTCTACAGAGTATATCAATACAGAAATAATCACATTTACTAATGGAAAATCTGTTCTGCTGAAATAACCTGATCAGCCCCAATGAAGACATTCAGTCTGGTCCCATGAACACTTACTTTCCCTCTTCTAATAGTTTTCTCATACCTGTGTTGAGAGCACGGTGCATTCTTTGTCATTTTAAAATCTTTTTCAGTCTTTGTTTCTCCCTCTTGGAACATTATCCAATGGATACATCATTCTATGCTTGTGGTTTACAAAAATCTAAATTAAAACTAGCTGGGCTAGAACAAGAAGAAATAATTTTTTCATTTGCCAATATTTCCCTTCTTCTCTTTGTCTTAGAAGGAGTTGGAAAATGGATCCCCTATTTATTTTTTAATCATTCACACCCACAGCTCCATAAAATAGGTTATTGCTCACCACAGTTACTGGTTAATGTCACAGTGCCCCACTCCTACTGTTCAGTAATGGAAAGAGCTTTCTAATGAATGTGACATTGCTAGAAACCATGCTGGTATTAGATAGTCCATGAGCATTGTTTAATAATTAATTAATGTGATTAGCTGACTTCAAAATATATTGTTTTATTTTCTGGACTTATCTTTTTCAATGACTGTAGTGTGATAAATGTTATCATTAAGATTCTGTAACAAATGCATGGTGAGCTTTCGAACCACGAATCACTTCTCTGTTAATTGTGCAGTTGTTATTATTTTTCCACTGGGATGTATTCCTTCATCAGACAGAAAATTCATACCCCTCTTCTGCTTTTTTTTTCCTGGATTCTTCTTGTTGTGCCCATTTCTATTGTTTATTCTTGTTTTTGGGGGAAAAGATAGCACATATCAATGCCAGAAGAGAAGGGATTTGAGAGGACTATGACAGTTGTAAAGGTCCTCGTATGTGGTGCAGAGATTTAGAGGGAATAACTCTACATGGAAAAGGCCAGCAGAGAAGGCAGGAGCTCACTTTGAGGGCAGTCAGCTCCAAAGCTTTAAAGATTAAATACCTTGGCCTTATCTCTTTTCTGGGGCAAACCTTCCAGTGTGCTTCAGTTTTTCTCACCTCCTTGAGCCTCGCTGGATGTGAAAGGAGCAGGCTACAAGATGGGTTGATTAGAAATGTCAAATTCCTTATAAAATCCCTTACTCTCTCCCATTTTCTTTTGTGCTCTATGGCAAGATGTCACATCTGGGGAAATAAAAGAGCCCATGTGCTCAGAGGTGCAGCTTTGTCACCGCAGCTGCTGGCCTGTCCCTGGTCATGGCAGAGCTCAAGCACAGCCAGAGCAGGGGCTGTGACAGTCTCCCTTGGGATGCTCCCCAAAGACCTGTCTCACTGAACACCCCTTCCAATCATGGGTGGAGTATGACAACATTTTTGTGATTAATAGCTATTTGTTCCCCAAAGCAAGCATCAAGATGTGCTAATTCTGGTTGAATTAAACAAATAGTTTAATTTACAAAAATGGAGGAAAAAAGTGGAGTTAAAAATATTTGTGAAATTAAGCTGGGTTGAATTTTGAATTAAGCTGTTTTGAATTATGTCTTTATAAGTTTAAGTTGCAAAAAATCCCAAAGCAAACAAATCCAACTTTAAAAATAAATACTTGAGAATGAACAAAAAACTTTCTTTAGGTTTAACTAGACATTTATTTGATCCAAAATACATTATATCATTTCTGAAGTAATGAAAGGAGGAAGACAAAAGAAAGGAATCTCTTAAGTAAACCTCATTGATTTTTTCTTTACCTTTTTTTTTTGTGTGTTTAGCTACTCTATCAAAAATTCATTTATTCCCACAAACATAAAGCCTTCTAAATCTGAAGGTAAATTACTGTAATTGCTAACTGCCTCAGACCCTGGCAGGATGTGCTGATATCTGGAAAAAAATCCATAATTTACAGACAGTATAAAAATGCTGGTGCAATGTAGATTAGAAAAATAAGAAAAGCCCAGACTAATACTCATGCATACAGATAAAAAGCAGTAACAGTGGCCCCATATACTGGCATTTTCAGCCCTTGCCTTCTATGGAATGAAAAGCTTTTACACAGCAACAAAAACTATTTTGTTTTCAGTTATAAACTTTTCATTAATTACTATGCCTATTACAGCAATAACTGGAAGAATGAGTTGGGACCAAGGTGTACACTGCATTATAAATTCAGGAATTAGAGAAGGACTGGAGATTTTTCAACCTGAAATAGGCAAAAATTGATGCAAGTCAACTAGAAAATAAGGTACAGAAATAGGCTGGTAACAGGAGTCCCTGGGCTCTAACAAGGAAATGGGGAGTGGGAGGGTTCTTTTGAGGATGGAAATTAAAGAACAGATGAAGAAACTAGTAGCTAGCAATTGGCAATGCTTCAATGATGTAGCTCTACTGGAATGCTAAATGTACAAACAGTGATGTTTCCATAGCCTGAACATGATGACCCATCTGTTGTTCATCAGCTCATGAAGCATGGACCTCTTCTCCAGGAGGTTTAACAGGTGCTGTAAGACCTGATGGTATTTGTTTCCTTTCCAGCTTACAACTGCCGTGAATTTTCAGCCTTTCTACCTTTTGCAGACCTCAAAAACTCATGCCTTTCCTCTAAAAGAGTGTAAATATTGTACTTACCATGCACAGGGAAGAGTGGGGAGTTCCTGGCACGCAGTGGCTGCAGTGGCTGCTGGAGAGAGAGGACTCCCTGCTGAGGACAGGTACCATCAGCTTCTCTTTCTGTTGGGGCAGAGCTTCAGCCTGAGCATGGGAGTAGGCTGTAGGGTGTTCAACTTTGCCTGTCCTGTGGCCTGGTCTTTTTGTTCTGGTCTGGCTTTGGCTTTTTTGTTGTCTGTGCCTGTATTTTGTCGGCTCTAACAGCTGGTCTGGCTATGCTTGTTGGCAACAGTCACAGCAACAGTCATTTTAATCTGGAAAACACCAGGGTGGGTGGTACAAGTAATTTTTCTGCTCTTTTCCAATTTTGGGAACTGAGAACTAAGGCTTCCCTGGTGATAGAAATCGTGGAAATTAATAACAAAGAGGGAAGAGCAACACAGGGCATGACCTAGTCTTTTGTGATAATAAAGGAATCCAAAAGAAATGGGAAAATATACGACCTCATCACACACCTGTTTCGTCTGCCCCTTCTGAAAATATATCCTTGGAGGCTCATTGAGCATGGAGCTGTTAAAGACTTCACCATATCCCAGTGACTTAAAAAGCCACTTGCTCTTCAGGGGTACTAAATGTTTTATTTAGAGGAAATCAATGTGTTCTGGTAGCATCTGCCTTGAAATCCCTTCTGGCATGAAGGAAAGGTGAGGTTCCAGTGCAGTGTCAGTACAAATGAAACACCAGATGCTCCTCTTTCCAAAAAGATTTAGTAATTGGACAAGAATGTGTGTCCTGGATTAAGAGGACAGCTAGGTGGACATCTAGATGGACAGCTAAGATGGCTAAATATTGCAGGATTCTTGTAAAAACGATCTAATTTAAAATAGGTTAAAACAGTAGTTTGGACCTCATAAATGCAATTTAGGTAGATATTTGCATTTTGACTGTGTTCTGTGCTGATTTCCTCTAATGCACCCTCAGCCCTAGGTCTCCCATTCCAGGCTTGGTCCACTGCACCAGCTGCTGTACAAATACACAATACACTGCTCACAGCATAAAAGAAGAAAATAATCCATCAGCAGGACTGAAGATGGGGAGCTGAGGTAGCAAGAGATTAACAAGAAACGTCTGACATCATGACAGAAATCTTTGGCAGTGTTGTCAGAACTCATATCTCTTCTGTCCTAGCCTAGTGTGCCTAGGAATAGAGTCCATCCGTCATCTTCTGAAACAGCTCCAACTTTATCTATCAGTCCAAAGCAGTATGTGGAATTTCTTCTTGTATGTTATTTACAGAACCTGAAAATTAAAACACTGAAGCAACTTTTGTGCCATGCTCTTTCATTTCACATTCTATGGATATGTGACTTTTGTGTGGAAATTATTTTTTCCCCTCCAAGCACAGTAGTGTCTAGCAAGAATATGCCACTCAGGTGGTCTGCTCTGCAAAGATGCTCCTTTCATTTATTTCACATGGACAGCTGTGATAATGGCAAAGATTGGGAGGTGCTGTTGTGGTGCCAGCATGCTGAATTACAAAGATATAATAAAACCTTCATATTCAGCTGAATCCAGACTTTTTATCTTTTGCCCTCAAAGCCCCCACTTTTAAGCATACTGGAGGCAGGACCTCAAGGTCATTTTCTGGTACTGTGTATTTTGTTCCTTCTGCTTTTATATATCTGAGGTCTGAGGATGGAAGGGCAGCAGGAATTAACTGAATTAAGCATGCTGTCCTATGTGCAGGCAAGCAGAAGTTGACAAAAATTTGGGAGGAGATGAGATATGCTCCTAGACAAATGTCACTGGACAAATGTCTGTTGTTACTATAAGGACAGCTAGAGGAGTGTTTCAGTCCTTTCTACTATGAAAAAGTGGTGTTTTCCCTATTGATGTTCTTTCTACTATTTCTTAACATCAGTTATTCAGATGAAATTACTGATGCTTGGGTATGAAAAGAAAGTAAAAAAGAGGCATCAGCAACTAATCAATTCCACCCACTTTTCTAAATACTTTGTCAATTCGCTCTAAGAACAAATTGTTCTTGGGTAAAGGTGATCAGGCTATTGCATCAGACAGTCACTCTAAAATAACAATACAGACTTTAGGCATTTTTAACTCAAAGCAGTTCAGTACTGATCACATTTAAAATGTTACCTTAGTTATGTCTTTTTTACTAAAGGCCATATACTCTTGGTGCTGCATAGCTCAACAAAATGAGGAAAGTTACATTTATCCCTCCAAAACTTTGGGTTTGTTCATGGCTTTGCTATGAGACTTGGGTCAGGGCACCAGTACTGTAACCTGGTTTTGGGAGCACACTGAGTGGGACACTGTGAAACCAGGACTACATCTGCATGAGCACTAAATCCTGCCAAGCAGCGTATTTGAGGTACTTGGGCTCTGTCATCTACATTGTTTAAATGTTCAATTTTTGGAATGGCTCTTGGCATGCTTTTGGCTCATGTTAAAAATACCGTTCTCCTAAGTAACTCCTAGCTATTATTCAGGCACAAACAGGCAAAGCACTGTTCCCAGGAGACAGTGTGCATGCTGCCAATATATTTTGAAGGGCAGAAGGATAAAATGTGGAAATACACAGCACTCTGCACATTGACCTCTCACACAAAGACGCAGTCTAAGACTCAGTTATTGTTTTGTTGGTGTTAGTATTTTCATATGGAATTACAGAATATTCCTAGTTGGAAGGGATCCACAAGGATTATCAAATTCAACTTTAAGGTAGATGGCCCATACAACAGGATCAAACCCATGACCATGGCATTATTACCTCCATGTTCTAACCAGGTGAGCTAATCTGAGGTTTCTGAGCTAATCCAAGGGTATTGTATATATAGATCAGGAGCCTGGTTTTGAACTGAGTCTCCCTGTTTATGCTTTAGTTCACATCCCAAGAAGGTTTGAAGAACCTGATCTGAATTTTTCTTGGATGACACTAATCCAGAAAATGTGTGCAACTAGCACAGTCCATCTGCTAGGCTCACGAAGACCATACTGGAGGTCCTCTGCAAGAAACCCCTCAGATGTGCACAGTGTGAATGCTGGGTCCTAGCACCATCTCCTCCATCCTACACAACCTTCCTGCTCCCTCTTGCTCATCTAGACTTGGACTGGCAGTCCATACCTGGCTTACAGACAGGTGGTTGTATGGCCACACTGTCATGTGTGTCAAAGAGGAACTACACCTCTTGTCCACCTGGAACTGGAGAAGGATCCCCATGGATTCCCATGGTGAAGGTATTTCTTATGTCAATGAGGTTATAGATAAATCCTAAATGTCATTATGGTCTCTCCTGGATCTGTAGCAATTTTCAGCTGAAATGCTGAACCTACAAGTGTTGTCATGACAATGGCTGCTGCTTTTGGAAACATTCAGGTATCAAAGTCACTGTGCAGGGCCAACTGAGTGGCCTTCAAACCCAAAAAATGGGTTACAACACAGGTAAAATGACAACATGAAAAGTCCCAAGCAGCCAATCAGAGTAAGGGTCTGTAAAATGTATGATCTTGATCGTAAGGAGATCTATGTCAAAGTAGTGATGTCTTCTCTCAAAGAGCAGCAGGGATGATTTGGAACTAGATATCACAGAGTTAAGCTTAGCAAAAGAGTTATTTTTCTAACATCCTTGATCACAACCCTAAAACATCCATCTAGGTTTGGGTTCATTTTAAGTGACCATGTCATGGCCAAGATGATACCTGCTACATGAGCAGCTTGAAATTTCATAGGAATGCTACTCTAATCATGGATCTCCAGGGAAACTCAATGTCCTCACAGGCTCACACCTCTTCCATTATTTTGTGTTGTCTTCACACTGTTACACTCCCACCTGTAATTTAAACCATACAAGTTTTGCCTGTTGCAGGCCTGGCTTTTGTGTACATGGACATTATTCTGTGGGATCCTTTATATGGGGCCTAGGATCCTGTTTGGAGGTGCCTCCTTGCCTGCTGAACCACAGTCCACAGAGTTTCCCTGGGAACCTGGCCCTGTCCATGACTATAGCTTTAATCTTGCAGGTGAGGAGAGTGGAAAAGGAAACATACAGAAAGAAAGACTGTGCAAGTCAGGAGAGATGGATGGAGTGGATTTTTATCTAGCAAAATTAATTAAAAAGGAAAAAAACCCAAGTGGATTAGCATACTTCATGGCATGTTTGGCAAAGGTGATGAAGCTGCTGGACATAAACAAAAGCAAGAACTGCTAGATGACATACACAAATGCACCATGACTGTGATAAAAGTGAGAGATTTATGAAAGCTTCGGATATCTCGCACTGCTCTTCATCACATCATGCTCATTTAAGTGGCACCAAGTGTAAATATTGAAAACCCAGATGACATGCTGTTTTGGATATTAGTTCAACCTGTTTATCCTATTATTACCATGGCATTTGCAAGTGTTATCTTTGGGTACCAGAGCATGGATGAATAACTATGAATGATATTTCAGAGCTGTCCTATCACTAATGAAATCCACACTCATAATTAGTTTCATCTAAAGAATATGAAGTTCCCTCACTAATCATTTATGGGTTTTATTCCAGATTTGTAATATACTTACTGATACAGGAGTTAACAGATTAGGTTGCTGAATGCCTGGAGTGATCTCATAGACAATAGAAACAAAGCAACTACTAAATCAATCATTTTGCCAGCTATTTAGCTGGCTTTGCTCCTAAGAGATGATTGGACAGGAGACCTTATTCAAAGGAAAAAGAAAAAAAATCAAAGAGAAGAAAGTGCATTCATTATTATTTCCTAACTATGCACACATACATAGTCCCAGCTGCTTATGCAATGTGAATGACATTATTTGTATCTCTTGAAGAGTCCCTAATCAGGTTCTGTACTGCTGAATGCCTTTGTTTAGGAGGTAAGCATGTCTCTGAATTAACCTCTCTAACACTTCTCTTTCCCTCTGTGCTGCTCAGCATGCACGTAATCCTGGGAACCGTTCATCTTGGATTCAACTGTCCATTGTCTGAACAAAAGACCAGACATCACTTAAGACTCTAGGAACTGGCTGACTATTTACAGTATATCAGAAGTCCTTTGGGTTTTCATTTCAGGTTTTAGCAGAGATTTGTGGTGAAATTTGTTCACCTTTTAGCCCTTTCTACAGTGCTGGATATGCCTTCTCTCCAATTCTCTAAATCTATTTATCTGTCTAGGACATTAATGTTCAGCCTGAAACAATGAAATCATACAAACAGTGTTTTCTGTAAAGGTCTGCTTAATGCAGTGTATTAAGATTCGTTTTGGCCTTTTATAAGAAAGGTTGTGGAGGGAGGGATGTGTGTTTTGCCCGGAACCTGCTGTTGTGCTTTCCAAGTTATTTCAGAACAAAGACCTCTGCGCAGGGTCTGCTTTGTCTGAAATACTATTCACTTTTTCCATTCAGGTTTTCTTCTCTTCATAAATTTAATCCTCAGCCCTGGAATTCTCCCCTTATTTTTTTTAGTTATGATGCGAATGAACAGCTGGACCATTTTGCAGACTTTGTTGACAGTGCTTAGTTCTTACTTTTTCTTCCCCCCGCCACTCTGTTTTTCAGACAGTCCCTGGCTCACTTTGTCTGGCTACTGTCTGACATGTCAGCTTACACTATTCCAACTCCCAGCTGTTCTTTCCTTTCAAGCTATGGGTTGTTCTTTGCATTATAGTCAAACATGGGTTTTTATTTCCAAAGGGCTAATCTGTTTCCACAGTAACCCATAAAATGGAGAAATCTGATCCCAGAACTGTTCTTTAAAACTTTAAATGTGTGTATAAACACATATGTATTTGTCCATCTTAAAGGCAATTGCTCTATCTGTGAAATGAAAGTTGTTATGAACACTCAGGAATCAGGCTGCTTAAGCTACATCACACTTCTGATTCTCATTATAGATATTCACAGAAAAGGACTGGGAATATTTTCCATCAAATGTGGTTGCAGTTGCAAACTTGAATATATTAAACTTAATTATTGGGATCTCCCTGTTTACTCAATGTCAGATATTTCTGTATAAATTTTTTCTGGTTACCTATTAATTGTCAATGTCAATGTCACTGCTGCAAACTGGCTTGGAACTGAGAGACTGATCTGATATCCCTCTGTTTAAGCTGTAAATGCTCTGAAATCTAATTCAAATACTGGTAAATAAGGAGAGCAAGATTATTCCTTCTCCTTTTGAAAAGATGTCATTTGTAGCTACTGAAGGCTAGCAGTAACACAAGCTTTCATTCCCATGGATAAATTGAGACAAAGAGCAAATACCTGTCTGTGGAGAAGTCTCAGCCTTCTCTGTATGTGTGTGAGCAGTTTTGAATGAAGGTGAACATCTAAAATGAAACAGACCCCATGCAGAGTCTGTTCACATGTATTGGCCATATCTCATCCCCTGGAAGTTCAGTAAAATGCATTGTCTTACCCTGTTCTAAAACTGCCGATCCTCAGCAAAGTTTGGGCAGCTCCAGCTGGATCTCTTGGTGTTGCCAACACACTCAGATCCTCCCAAGCTGGGTGCCATAAATCCTTGGTCTTCATTGTGCATTAGCAGTTGTTCAATATGAGTTGAGCCTTCTTCAAAACTAATAAGGCCTGTCCCGTGTTTGTAGCCTTGGGCTTGGCACTCACCCTTGGAGGATGTCTTGAGGAGGTTAGACCAAACTGTGATTTGCCATTGATGTAAGGATTAGCTTCCCTATGTTTAAACCAGAACAGTGAGCTGATACCTGCTGGGCTGGAAGCAAGAAGACTAAAAGCTCGTTGAGCTCAGTCTGTTCAGGGTACGCTAATTTGATTTGGCAAAATTTCTGGCTGCCTATCAATCCATGACCCAGGAGTGTCAAAAGGGACAAGCCACGGCATGTTTCACTTAGTACTGAGACCTTTTCTTTACACAGTTTTTCACCAGATACAGAGCTGTAGGCATAAATGTATATCATAAAGCATCTGAATTGGAGGTGAGCTACTAAAGACTTCTGAAAATATTATTAAGAGTTTTTAAGAATGACCTAAAATAAACTGATATTGAATGGAATATTCCTGGGGGCATCAGTTCACTTCAAATCCACCTCTTGCACTGTCACAGAGGAGTTCAGCTTCTTATTGAATTTTTATTTTAAGCAGTAAAGCAGTAAAGATTTCCATCCAAGTACTGCTACAAGAGAGCCCTGAAGCCCACTGTCCTGGCACTGATAAGAAAAATCTTAATTCAAAGATTGCCCACATAACTGTTCATGGACACAGTGCATGTGTTTGTTCTCATCAGCCTGATCTACTCCCTGTTCCTACCCAATGCTACACCAGATATCATGCAGATACCCAATGTGATCAGGTAGAACGACTGGTTAAAGGTGTAGGGTTTCAAACCTGTTTGGACACAAGAGGTCCCATCACCTCTGGTCTTGAGAAAAGCATTAGCATGACTCCTAAAACACAGTGGTGAAGCTACAGTCAAGCAATAAATTTGATTAAATATGTTCCTGGAGGATCAGAGCTCAGCTTGTCTTGCCCACTGCTTTTAATTCCTGTTTTCATCCTGCTTTATCTTCCATGGAGATTCAAACTTATTCCTTCCTTAATATATATTTTTTTCTTCCCTTTCAGCTCAATCACACCCACTGTATGAATTCTGTTAGTGTCTGGGAAAAGTTTTATTCTTGGGCAGCCCTTGCAAAAATATTCATATCAATGTAGGTTGCTGATGCATCACCTTTAGGTGACACTAGCATTTTAAACACAGTTTGGAGGAATGCTCCCATTTCATAGTTCAGGCAAAAATCATTGGATCATGACTAAAATCCCAGAGCAAAGAAATAATTTGCTATAATAAGGCTAATGAAGTACTGTGACTGTGTTATCATTAAAACTGGGGAAATCTTATAGTCCCTGATGATTTGTGAATATCTCTAACTAGTCTTGGAGGGACGCCAAACTATTTTGATGTTTTCCTGTATCACACCCTCTTCATCCTTCTTGTCTGCCCCTTAAGTCCTTTGATGATTTGAACAAAACAAAATCCATGTAAACATAAATATATATGTATATTTTCTCCTACATATTATCCAAATCTGTGTTTTCTACTAAGAGCTCTAGCTTCTGTTGGAATTTCAAGAGAAATGTGGTGCTTATGTTGACAATGCTATTGCTTCTTTTGCCTCGTATAATTTTAATTTTCCCTGGATAATTCTCTCCCTCTCCCCAGTACCTTTCAGGATAGGTTGCTTATCTAAGACTCTGCAAAATAATAATCAATTTTTAACATCCTTAGACTTTTGAAGTCAAGACAAATCAATCATCTGTGCTTCCAAGGGCATAAGTCATTGCAGTTCTAACAGCAAGCCAAGGAAATTCAATTATTGCTTTCTTCATGCATGGCCTGTGGTAGTGGAAACAAAAAATGGTACATAAGGAGATTAATCACATATTGTATGAGTAAATGCCCATCTGTGGTCCCTCCTGACCATAGCTTGAGCTGGTCAGGCTTGTTGTGCTTTTGTCTGTTGTGTTTGTTGTGTGAGTTTGCTGTCTCTGTGAAGCAATATGGTCTGTGCACACGCAGACTCTAAGAGGCTCCAAAAGCATTAACAGTGATTGCACAAGCACTGACCACCTGCCTGACATTTGATATTTTCTGGAAGCACCAGCTTTAGCACAGGTGTCATGGAGCAAGTTTAGCAGTTGACGATGTGCAGAGATTTGCACCTCTGTGTTGAGTGAAACACACACTGTACTGTTTCTAGCACCCGTATGTTCTTTGAGATCTTTACTTATTTATACTCAATAAATCTGAAAAATGCTAATAAAGCCATTTCATCACTGACCGGGTGAGGGATATGAATTGTAAAGCTCAGGCATCTATGGCCTATGCAACAACTCATGCACCAATAGCAACACAAGGAGCCACAGCTCTTCTTATACCTGGGCTGGCATTATGCCCATTTTGGCACTCATTGTCTTCCTCTTGGGGTAGATTCCCACTGTTTACCACTGACTTCTTGCAACATAAAGCAATGCAGAAATATCAGACAAGGGCTTGTTCTGTCTCACAGCCACCTGTGCAACTTTTTTTTAAATAAGCAATGCAGACAAATTTCAATACTCCTAAACTGACACCAGAAAAAGTGTTTGAAGGTGAACAAAGAGCTATGTCTTCAAAGCAGTTTTTTGTGCTTGTGGAATAAATGTCTGGGTGATAAGAGCCACTTAGGACAAAGGACACAAACGGAGATAGATGGGATGGACAGCTCAGTAACTTGATGGGCAGATGTGAGTATTCCACCTCAAATCCTTTTTAACAATTGGACTTTCACAGTACAAAGCCTCCCAGAGTCTGGTTTTCTAATTAAAGCAACGTTAAGAAGAAAAGGTCCAAACTTTCACACTGGTATTTTTTTCCTCCTACGCTGTACATTTGCAAGAACAGCCAGTCTCACTTTGTCTGAACCTGCTGCTGAAATAATGAGCCGGAGGAATTAACTAATTTACCAGAGCTTGTCTTTCTCCTTTGCCTTGAAAATTCATGCATGTAGATAATTCAGATGTTAGCTTCTCTCCATCACAAAAAGAGATCGAGGGACTAGAAAAGAAAATGAAAAGATTTAAAATCTCTCCCTACTCCCTGTATAAATCTGCCTTTAGGGTTTGTTCATGTCCCAGGGCACAGGGATTTTGCTTTGAGGTTGTAGAAGACACAGTTATAAGTATTTTGATGTATTCAACTGCCACAAACATGGTTTTTGCACTTCAGTGAAAAATCCTTCCTTGTGTCCACTCCTCAGATATTATCCCTGGTCATTAGTAAAGTTCTTTTAACTCACAAAATTACAGCTGGATCCTAAGCTCCACTTCACGGTGCAGGAGTGACAGACATCCACACTTGCTGTGTTTCAGGGATTACATAAAAAGGCTGGCAATAAAAGATAGTTAAAACTCCTATTAAAACCATGATCTGCAGAGTCGGATATTTAGGACTGGTCTATGTTAATACTGGGAAGCATCATGAAAGCCATGTCCACTACGGTATATGAGCCTTCACATACTTCTTCATTCACAGCAGCTGTCCTCATGATGTGTGACTCCTTCAGGGGACTCCTAGGAATCAACTCTTTTCTAAGATCTCTAACTACAGGATGCATAAGAATGGGGAAGATGCCCTAAAGCAAAAGAACTTTGGGATGGTTTAATGGGTGGCTTTCTAATGGCTTGGTCTGTTAGAGTGCATTGGATGGGTGCTTCAGGAGAGCTGGGGGTGGGACAGACATTCTGATGATACAGAGAGTACCTTTCCTCTGCCCTTTGTTTCATGAGCTCAGAGATGTCCTTCCTGTGTTACACTGGATGATAGATGTGTTAATCTGTGGCTCACTTTGTCTGGGATCACCACAGCCACAGGGGAATGAATATATGAGTTCTCGTGAATATGGCTTGTGGGGGGAAGATATAGGACAAGAAAAGATGTGCAAAAACCTGGTCCTCTATGTCTCTTGTGCACTACTGAGGAGGAGGAGGTGATAGCCCATATTTTATGTTGTGCATGACATTCTTCAGCAGGACGTATTTGATAATATGCATCATCATTCATCAGGGTTTCTTGATCCAGAGGAGAAACTTCTTGTGCAAGAGGTTTGGTGAAATGTTTTGTGCACTTGGCCAGAAGTTACATCATCACTCCAAGTGATGATGTGGACTTATGCTGAGATTCCCAGGCTCCAGAAAAGGGTAAAACTTCATGCATGACTATTTATCTGGGCTAATTTTTTTACTCTTTGATTGTTAACAGCTTGCATGTTGGCTGTCTTGTGGGTCTGTTTCTCTTTGTGATCTGATTATAATATAGGGTATTTGAAGATTAAGCTGCTGCTAGTTTTTGTGTTATTTTCTGTTTTGTATAAAATATGTAAAAATAAAAGGAAATAAAGAGTATGACTCATTATGAGGTATATGAAAGATCCAAGTGCAAAGTGACTGTGATTCAGAGCACCAGCCTGAAATGCAATTGTGTGCCTTTCAGGAAGTGCTAGCTTTAGGCATTCAAGAACAGGAATGTCATGTGTTGTTGCCCCTTTAGGAAAACCTTTAATTCCTCTGTGATATATGAATTGAAAACTTGATATTCTCCATACATTCCATAAATAACAAGCTTTCCTACAATCAGTCTTTTTGTTGGTCTCCCCTCTACAGCTAAAAATTTTATATAGAAATATTCCGCTCCAAGAGAAGTGAGTATCCCACACAGAATTTCCTGTTTGTGTAGATTAAATAATTTCTTAAGATGTTGGTGTGTTCATATTGCCTGAGAAAAGGAACAATCTGAACTATTTCTCCCATTTCTAAGGAAATGCTGTTAAGAAACACTCCAGAGCTGATGTTCTCTAAGAGTCTCACAACTTACTTCATTTTATTCTACTTTTAAGACAGAAGAATTGAGGTAATTCAGTCTGAAATTTCAAATTATTCTGGCCTTTTTTCTACTAAGAATATAAGTATGAAAACACATGCACATAGGGAAGGGATGAAAGCAAGAAAGCAAGAAAGCAAGAGTGAAAGAGAAAAATAAAGCAAGGTCCATTAATACCACATTCTTGCAGAGATGTTGCTGTTGCTTTAGCACTGCAATTTTTTGTTTGCCCACTGTTTGCCTCAGTGATGTCTGGGGCAGGTCTTTGCTATGACCACCTTTTCTCACTTTTTTTTTTTCCTGTGAGTATCTGTTCTACACAAGCCTTTTCCCTACAGAGGAAGAGGGATTTTAAATGTGTTTTTGCAGTCTTCTTCCCTGCTTGCTGCAGTATTGGGATTCAGTGCTTCAGGAGACTGCAAATTTCTGACACAGTGGAGATTCCCTACACAGGAGAGTTGCAGCCCACATAAAGCACAGAAGCATCTCCCATGTTAGGGAAATATCTTTCCTCAAGATGGAATTTGCAAAATACCAAAAAGTCAGATAAATTTAAGATCTGTTTAATATGAACCAATGAACAAACTGTAAAGGTTCATAGGTCTATAACCAGAATCTCCAAAATATATAATCAAATTTTTTGCTAGATTTCTCTGCTTTTCTACCATCTCTGATATAATAATAATAATAATATTTGGGGATATGTATTATGAACAAATTTCCAGACATTCTAAAGCAAAAGCCACAAGTGATCTATGCTTGCCCACACTGATTCTAACTGTAATAACTTTAAACTATTTTATTAAATGGCACCTTTTTTCTGGACACACTGGTGTACTGCACGGACTTGGCATAAACAAGGATTAATAGTGATTTTTCTTGGAGAGAATGAGTGCCTCAGGCAATAGATAAGAGGGTATGAGGATGTTATAAGTGCTTAATAGAAAGGAATAAGCTTCATTTCAACTGTGGCCATCAATAAGAAATATAATTCCTCTTCTTATTATCGTTTTTATGGGTTACTAAATTGTGAATGGCGGTTTCTGAATAAGTGACATGTTCCTGTAATATTAGACTTGATTTAACTTGGTAAAGACTATAAACTAAAGAAATTTGTATGGCTACAGTGGTGAAGAGGTGATGCTACATATTCACTAACATATGGATCATGTTGGCTCCCCATTCACTCTTACATATAATTTGCCAAATAAAATATGGGGAAACCCACATGTGTGTGAACTGATGCCCAGGAAAGTCTTCATCATTGAAAAGGGATAAGAGGAAAGTCTCTGAGCTGGGCTCTAGGCTGTAGCTCATGGCAGTTGGCATAAATATGCATTATGATGCATTATAGATAGACCATGAACTCGTGGGGTAGGACTTCATTTCACCTCTGGACTTGGAGTCCCAAACACTGGGAAATCCACAGATACTGACCATTAGCTAACAGCATGTGCCTTTGTATGCAAGGATACAAGAGATGACTGTATCAGCAGGAAAAAATCTGCAATAATTGGGGAAGTTTTTGGGCCAGCAGCTGAAGGATGAGAGTGGGCAGCAGATTTCCCCAATAGCAGTACAGAGCTAAAGATTTTGCTTTATTTTTTTCCCCCTCATTTTTGTGTTGGAGAACTGAATGGGTGCTTTGGAAGAGACTCAGACATGGCCATGAGCCTCTCTGAGTCTGGGAACCTAGCAGACTGCTGCTGACTTACATTAAACTATGAAGGCATGTATTTTTAACTATGAGAGCCTCGTTTTCTACAGGTATTTTTCAAACAATAAAATGAGTTTTATTCCAACATTAAAAATGCTCTCAGCAGTCAGGATAAAGAGTGTAGGGGAAGGTCCTTTTGATAAATGGCAGGGCTAAACCCCTAAACATTTATCTATTTAACAAGACTTCACAGTTGCCAGATTTATGCGCCATTGTATTTAGCCCAGTAGTAAAATTTATAATGCTCCTTTTGGACTGCATAATTCTTTTCCTCTGCTAGGACAAAACTATATCCAGGGGAAAAAGCAAATTTCCTTTAAAGACCAAACTGTTCTATGAAATGTTTAATGCATATTTGAGGACATCATTAATTGTGGTAAAAATGTTATTACTAAACCTGCATAAAACCTTTGTCTTCAGTGAGTATTTTGCGTAAGGATGTTTGGGTCTATATTTGGAAAAAGTATTTATGTGACTCATGTAACATAGGCATCTAATGAGGTTCCAAAAGCAATGAAAGTTTTGAAAGAAGCAGCAGTAAAACTAAGGGTGCTCTGGTGCTTTTGAATGACTTAACAGCTTCTCAGAGGTGTTAGGCAGCTATATGTCTTCTACAGCACTTCCTGTGGCCTTTGCTCTAGTACTCCAAAGTCAGGGGTTGTATGTTGCATCTCATTTCAGATGTAGGCAGCCTGAATGACTGGGCTGTTTTGGAGAAGAAAAAGCAAGGGAAGGCATGTGGGCAAGAGATTTCTGGAACCAAGAGAAAAAGAATAAAAAGTCTGAGAGTACAGAGCCTGATTCTCAGGAGGAAAGTGAAAGGATGAACAGTGGCAAAATTTAGCTATTTTGGAATTTTCTGTGTTTGAATGCCCTGGATTCTACAAGTTCCTATACATGCTTTGTGTACACTGAAAGGTGTAGCACTTGTGCAGAGGTTGGCGGACCTACCTTAACTCTTCCTTGGATCCTTCTGAAGTAGAGTAGGACAAGTAGAGGTAATGTTAAAACTGACCACATTGGAAATGTTATAAACTATGCTGAAATTTACTGTAAGAATAGGATTGTTGTGCTGGGGGCACATGGGGCATGCTGTGAAATGCAGAATCCCTCTGGTCTCCACTTGATACTTAGCAGTGCTGACAAATGAAGAACTACTGGTCTTGGTGGTATTCATTCCTTGTCAGCTTTTCAAGGGGGATGCAAGGAGGTGGTGGCCAAGCTGTTGGGAAGGAGCTCTCTGATGTCTTGAGCTTCATTAGGTCAGTATGTTTCTTCTTGGTGTTTCATTTCCAGTGAGCCTTGGCATCTAATGCAAACCAAGCTTCTAAATGTCACAGGCAGGTGTGCTTTAGTGGAATGGCTCAAAGAAATACTGCACTCAGAAGCACAGTAAATGATAACCTATTCCCTTTAACTGTAAAGGAGAACAAATTGGCTTCAGACAGTCCCTGGCCTAATATCCTAAATGGTGTCTCAGAACTCTGTACAGAAAATTATATAAAAATGGGTACAGAAAATTTCACTTTGTAGGAAAAAAAATTCTAATGGTCAGGTCTGTGAAGGTGGTTAGACAGTGATGCAAAAGCAAATGAATATTTAAAGATGTTTTAAAGAGTTTCTAGTTGTGTAATTTTAATTTTCTAAGGACTTAGACAACATTATGGACACTTACAGAAATCACAACAAGTGCCTTAAGAGACCTTTTTAATTCTAGTCCTATAGGGCTAGGGACATTTCCATGTCCACTTGAAGTTATTCTGCTGTTATACTGAACAAAATTATTCTTCTGGAGCTGACTGTGTGCTGGCCCATCAGGAGATGCAGGAATGCCATTCTCTTAGAGATATGCTTCACACAAATCACAGCTGAGGCTTAAATGTGCATCCAGGCACCACTCAAAACACAAATTTCTGTACAGTCATATCTAACTTGCTGAATTCATTATTTTCACAACTGATTTAATAAAGACAAAACAAATAATCATACAAACAAATCAAAACAAGCAAACAGAAAGCACAACAAAAACCCTCAGGCTTTTAAGATTCTCTAAGGCTAAAATTGCTTGGGCAGTTTTCCCCAGCAAGAATGTATCTCAATGAAAACTAAATAATGGTTTTACTTTGATCTTGTGTTTTGTTGGAGGCATTCTGAACCAACACCACAATGTGACTGCGACTGAAATTGAATTCCTCCAAACAGTCATCTTAGTCTCCTAATTCCAGCACTAAGCTACTAAATGTGAAATGGTACAAAATTGAATAATTGCAGCCAGACATTATAAGCAATAATTATCTGTAGTCTGTCACAATACTTCTGTTGTAATTTTATACCTCTTTGTAGACACACTGTCTACTTTACTTTCCACAGACCAGCAGTTTTCTGTGGTAGTAAACTGCTCTGAAGCCTTTTTTTTTCTCCTGTATTGACATGATTAGTTAGGTAAACTTGTAGCATGGTTGGCTTGCCTGTATAGCTGAGTGAACAGAAATGTTAACACTGGCATCACGTTTGCTGTGATTAATCCAATCTTTCTTTGAGAATCAGTATTTGCCTGGGGCTTGCAGTTTTCTCTGGAAAATCACAAAGATGTCTGCCCTCTGCTAAGTGTGTGTATCAAGTCTTGTTGATTATTATTCAGTGTGACAGTGGGATGACTGATAAAATAAATGAGGAGAATAAATAGCAGAATTAGTTTTTAATTTCTTTTTCCCATGATTGCTTTTACTGTGTGTTTGAAGAGGCATGAAATTGTGGTAGCTGTCCTGTATAAAAAAATTGCCAAGAATTTGGATTCATGTGCAAAAGGGCAATCTCTTAAGACCTACTACAAAGAGAGAAGGAAGGAGGACAGGAAATTCAGAAGCAAAAGAAAAAAACTGCTTTTTTTCTTCAGTATTTTTTTAATAAGCATTCATGTCAAGCACTCTTCTGGCAACATAATGCAAATAATGTTTATATATGTAAGACTTTCATACTGATAAGTTCTGTTCATTAAGTTCTGTGTTTCGCCTGAGTAAATCCTACAATATTCACAGTCCTATAGGCATTGCAGGAATTGTGGGTACATTTATCACTTCATATTATCAGACACTGAAGGGTTTGCATTTATCTGCATTGGTAATATCTTGTCTCCAAGGACATAATGTTTGACATCTTTGTTGGTGACACGGACAGTGGGATTGAGTACATCCTCATCAAGTTTGGCAATGACACCAAGCTATGTAGTGTGCTGGGCACAATGGAGGGAAGGGACGGCTTCCAGAGCGACCTGCCAATACTCACACTTAGCATAGGACAGGCTCTTTATGAATTTCCAGAGAAAACTGATGAGAAGCTCAACACATGCCAGCCATGTGCACTCACAGCCCAGAAGGCCAATCATGTCCTGGGCTGCATCCAAACCAGTGTGGCCAGAAGGGCAAGGGAGAGCATCCTGCCCCTCTGCTCTGCTCTGGAGACACCCCGCGTGCAGGGCTGCATCCAGCTCTGCAGGCCTCGGCACAAGTAAGGTGTGGCCCTGCTGGAGCAGGTCCAGAGGAGGCCATGAAGATCACCAAGAGGTTGGAGCATGTCTCCTATTGAAGACAGGCTGATAGAGCTTAGGTTGGTCAGTGTGGAAAGCAGAAGACTCTAGGAAGAACTTCTAACAGCCTCCAGTACCTAAAGGGTACTGGAAGAAGGCTACTACAAGAAATCTAGAGAGGGACTTTTTATAAGGGCATGTAGTGATAGGACAAGGGCTAATGGCTTTAAACTGAAAGACAGCAGGTTCAGTTTAGATATTAGGAAGAAATTATTTACTGAGAGGTTGGTGGAACACTGGAAGAGCTTCTTTAGAAGCTGTGGATGCCCCATTCCTGGAAATGTTCAAGGTCCTGCTGGACAGGACTGAGCAACCTGGTCTCGCAGAAGGTGTCCCTGACCATAGCAGTAGGCTGTAAGCAGGTCCCTTCCAACCCAAATCATATATGATGCTCATTTAGCAAATTCTGCTCATCAGACAAGTCTGTGAGCTGATGCACAAGCTTTATCTAACCCACAGGGTTAGATAGAGGGTATGTGAATGCATGTACCTGCTCATCCAGTACTGTGTTCCCTTCAGTATGCTGGTCTGACATTTGACTCTAGGAAGGCAGTGTCACTTTTTGCAGTTCTTGCCTGCAAAAGAAATCAGTGCTTATTTTATTTATTTTCTTCTGTGAATGACTGATAAGCTTCTGAGTAATGTATATTGTATTTTATTACTTTTATATCGGAATTTCAGCACCTCCTGGCTGAGTTTTACATCTGTGATTTTATGCCAGTTTCTTCTCCACAGAATTTTATATATATATATATATATATATAAAATACACACACACACATATATAAATATATATATATATATATATATATATATATATAAACATACACCACTTCTGTTTAATCTTATACTGAAAAGGTATCAGCAATTCTATTAAGTATGTACTAGTTTATTTAAAAGAAAATAAAAATCGATAATTTTACAGGTGTTTGTTGACAAAATGCTCTATTGCTATTTGGTGATCTTGTTTAAGTAATGGATTTTTACATTTGGTGCCTCTTAGGAGTTATTTCAATAATTTATATGATACAACATTTTTGCTTTCTTGCTTTTTTTTCTTTTTAAAGGACTGGTAACAATTTTGAAAAGCAGAACTAAGAGCACAATTTAATGTACACATTAAATGGTGATTAGATGGCTGAAATTTTGTCAGTTTTGGTGAAAACTGCCCTGTCTTTAAAATCCATCTAATTATCTCATTCTGAAAGTCACAAGCCACACCAATGCTAATTTGTTGTACTACTTAGTAGTCAGCACGTGCTTAGTTTGCAATGCAATATGGATCCAACAGACAATACCAGTCTCCTTGTCTCTGTGGCAGCCAATAAAGTAATTCAGCTGCACAATAAACTTTCTCTATATGTTAGTCCTTTCTTGTGTATGTATATTATACTCGTTTATGTGTGAGATGTGTTCACACTAAGAAGACTTCCTAAAAGATGTAACTAAAAGTAAAAAGCAATTTGTTGTCTGGGTTAGAAGCCTATTTGTAAACTTTATAGCCTACCTAAATATTCTTGATTTAATAAAACATAAACATCTTAAATTCATCTTGACTGCATTGCTTAACAAGAGCATGTCCCTTGAATTGTAAGCCAGATACAGCTTGTATTTCCTGTGCAGATGTTTGCAGTGAAATTAAAAAAAGACTTTCAAACAGTTAGGTAAATGTTAATTTATACCTGGAGATGAACTTTAAAACAGTGAAATGGTTGATTGTTTTACAGTGAATTCTCTGTGAGCAGTATCATGCACTAACATTTTTATTGAACTGTATCCATCAACATTTGTGCACAGAAATCCATGGTGTTCTCAGCTGCCATCTTCTATCCCAGGTCTTTGAACTTTTAACCCCAAAAACTTTGTTGACAGGCTGCAAATTCCTGAAATAACAGGAGGCTTTGTTGACACAGAAAGCATGTGGTTGAGGGGGTGAAGGTATCAGCATGCACCTGATTTCATGATGACATGAAAGGGAGATGTGGTTGAGGTGTGCACCCATACCTGGGAGCTCAGCATGATGCATGAAGACACTGACTGTCATGAGCAGAAAGAGATGTCATGAGTGTGGAGAAATACAGTATTTTATTTTTTTGAGATTAACATTATGATTTCTCCAGATTCTGATAAAAGACAGCAGCAGCACAAAAAGGAAGCGCGTGCCCCATATTTGGCCCTACAACAGGCCTTGCTGCAGTGAGTGGCAATGGAGGATGTGTGATGACAGCAGTCCTTGCAAATAAGTGTGTCACCTCCCACTGCACAAACTGAGTGGGAGATTGGGGTCGACACAGCAGAGGAGCAGCTCTGTGACAGGAGCACTGATGCACTGGGATTGTGAGGACTTTCTAAATATTGTCCTTAGCGCATAAGGCCTTGCAAAATGTAAATATTTCTGTTTGGTTGCTTTTTATGGTTAGGAGATGGGAGAGGTGAGAATTTCAGGAGGTGCATGTGTGCCCAGTATGAAACTGCAACTTCTGGAGGCAGTTAGGGGGAGGTGAATCCCATGTGACACAGGCTGAGCCATGGATATATTATGCAGGTATTCCAGTGTGTGTCCGTATGAATTTTCAGAAGATAGAATATTTGGACAGATTCTGGTAAATGTGTTCAATTATTGTAAAAATAGTAAAGTTATCTTTTAAGGTGTAGATTATGTGTTTTCTCTAGTTCTTTTCAGTCTTACAGTTTATACATAAGCATCAACCATGTGCATTTTAGAGGCATTTGCATCTAGAGGTTCCATCTTTTATGACAGCGAAAAATGTTTCTACAATTAATAAGAAAAAAAATTATTGATCTGCATCACTGACAAAGGGAAAGAAGCTTTCTTTTTCATCTTGATTTGCAAACACCAGCTATTCCAGGGCTGTACTTAGATACTTACTTAAGAAAACATTTTACCAGTAGCTTGGCATTAGCTTGTCCTAAAAATGTAATTATATAAAATTGTAGCTTGAGAGGCCAGTCCTGAATTCCACAGTAGTTGAATGCATGTGTTTACTATTACTTTGTCACATGTTTGTTTAATGACATCAGTTAATATTACATTGCAAGACCACTTCAGGTTTACTTTATTTGGATTCTGCTGTAGTTTTTTTTTTGCACGTGTTCTATTATTAATGAGCACCCTAGTACATTGTCATGTATATTGCATCATGGAGTTATTAATTTATGTTTATTTTTCCTGCCTGTTTCCATTTATGTTCAGCATGTACACACAAATATCAACCTCTTACTGGAGCAATGAAGGAGATTATACTGCAGATTGTATTAATCATTATTCTGAATGCCATTATAAAGGCATGCACAAAACTTCACCCCTAGTGAAGTTCTTTGGCTTCCAGGTGCAGTCCTCATGATAAGCACGCTAGTTTCTTTCCTCTAGAGAATTCAGTGTCCCAGATTGTCTTTATTTGCATTTCGTTCCTTTGGAACACCACTATTGATCTTTCTGCCTCTTCATCAGATTTGTCATCCAGATTATCCAGTAAAGACATTGGGATCCAGCAGAGACAGCTTCTTGGGGATCAAGGGCCCATATTGACTTATAGGAAATTCTCTTTTGAGGAGAATTTTGGCTTTCTTCTCCTAAATATGGCTTTGAGTGTGGTACTCATCCTGTACTAAATAAAAGCTGTGACAGGAGATAGAACATGCCTGGGGAGGATGGTGTCCTTCACTGCTAATTCCTTCTGCTCCTCAGGAGTGAGTTTGTGTTAATTCAGATTCATTAGCAGTTCTGAACTTCTACCTCCATGGGAACATCAAAAGGATAGACTCGAAATGATAGTGGATAGAAATTTTACCTCTTGACAAGTTCCTATCTCAATCAGAGCTGATGTTTCACAGAGAAAGCAGATGCAGACTGGCATCTGTCATGGCAATTTAGTACTGTCCATGCCAGCAGTGGTCCAAATAGTTGACATCTCACAGGTCTCCTGGGTCAGCCTGCTTTCCAGAGCAAGTAGAAACTATCTCATCAGGGGCCTATCTGAGCTGTCACAGCCATCAGAAATATGGCATTTTTATGCAGGAGCATTGGTGCTGTTCAGTATAGAAAGTGGCATTTTGGCACACACTCCATCACCAGCTCAAATGTCTATTAATGGATTTTGAATTCACTGGAGGGCTGTATAGAATCAGAACCAGTCCCTGGTAAACTGCTTTCAGGATGGTGAGATGGAAAAAAATTAGAAAATATGCACTAATATTTCTCAGCTTGCAAAAAGCAGAAAATGCTCCCATTCTCTACAGAGAATCCTAAAAACTCATCACACAACTCAGCTCTCACAGTATTTGCTTTGTCTGCCAGTTCAGGACAGTCACAGACCCAAAGACCACATCTTCAGAGGTAATGCTGAGGAAACATGACCATGTGTGCCACTGGCCTAAGGCATGACACTCATTAATACCCACCAACACTCTCTCCTCCAGAGTGCCTTGGCTTTTATGTGCTAACCCTGGGACATGAGCAGAACATTGAACCGGGTCTGTCAACAGTTCTTCTGCAGTTGCTATACTGCAGAAGGAATATTACAGGTTACAGTAAATTGGATTATAAGACCTTTCTGAAACCAAAACTTTCGTTTCATTTTAAACTTTCACCAATATCTAATGCATTTCTTCTTCTTTCCAAAAGAATGAACAATAGATCCTCATATAAAAAGGCTAAAGGTTTTCAAATGAGGGATAACAGCACATCTGTTAGGAAAAAAATCTCTAAACTGTACTAAAGCTTATCCTTATTTTAATGGCCAATGTTCTCAAATAATTTTCCCTGACTGGACATTTAATAGGAAAGATTTATTTCACTTTATTTATGTAAGGCTCTGGCCTGTGCCACATTAAAGTCTGTGTGCTACACTGCATAGTCAGGGAATTGCCTGCAACAAGGAATTATGGGCAGAGATGGAGAATCAGTTTTATTCTTTAGGGGACCAAGTACACATTGTAATGGTTGCTGAGAGACATGGTACAGCTCACAGCTTAGAAAAGCAATTGCATTATCAGCAAGGGAAGGAGCCACAAACCATGTTAGAGAAAGGTAAGAAATCTGGTTGATTGTTTGGATTTGTGAAGAGAGCTGAATTTGCTGTTTTACTAGTGTAGATAAAAGCTAGGAGCTAAAATAAAGACTTTTAGGAGAAGACTATAAACTCTTTCTCTGTGTTAAACATGGGATGATGCTGTGTCCCATGAAAGAGGCATGAGAATTAAAGACTTAGTCTGAAATGGAGAGTGTTTACCAGGCTATCAGCAAAGAGATGAAAATTAAAACTAGATGAGAGTAAGGTTACTCAGGAACTGGTCTTAAATTAATCCCAGCGAATTTGCCACAAATTCTTGTTGGGTTCTGTTTCTTTCTTTCCTTATTAATGTAAATTTTTTTTCAAACTAGAGGTTATCTCTTCTCGCAGAGACGGAATAAAAAGTTGGCCTGAAGGGATACAGGTCATGCATCTCCTTGGAGGACTCACCAACATTTATGCTCTTCAGATGTAATATTTTCCATGAGATGTTATGCATGCATATGTGACCATGAATACCATATATTTTTCTGAAATAAAAGTGAATTTTGTGATATTTAAGTGGAGCACAGGATGACTGTTTCCTTGATGCTAGCCATGGAAGAAAGAGAATTTAAAAGATGTTATTTTTTAATGACTCATATATCCATTTTAATGAAAATACTCCGTTTTAATATGATGGGTACCTAGAAATGATATGAAAATATTCTCTTGAGCTGAACTGAACAGCATTCGTGCTTCAGAGTACTTACCTTGGCAGCTGTGACAAAACCTAAAGTCAGCAATACTCCAGTTGACTGTTTTAACTGGAAGATCCTGTGAGAGAAGCACTCAGCCAACTGAAAAGAGAGCCTAGATTTTAAAAGGAATGTTAATTTTTTAAACAAGAGCAGGAAAATGTCCATGTGGAAAGATAGGTGTCATACTTATGAAAAACCTAATGCCCTTGTGTATCCTTTTTATAGTGCATAATCCAGCTGCTTTCCCTCAGAAGACTTTGATTTTCACATTTTCTAATTGTCACGTGTTGTTTACAGTATTGATGTAAAGCAAAATGAGACAAAGGAGCAGGAGGACCTCTTTCTCAGCTGAGAAACCCAACAACTAGATTAGAGACCAGGTATCTCTTGTGTCTAGCTTGATGGATCCCCAGATCTTCCATTGTTGTCTGCAGGAAGGACCCACATTAAAAAAAGATATTTAGTCAGCAACCCCACACCACTATGATTGGGGTTTCCTCCTTAATGATCAGGTTGGTATTTCCAAACTCTTTTATGCTGACAGGTCTTAGAATCTACTATTCTTATTTCTGAGACCAGTGATTTCACCATCATTTTACACTTGAAAATGGCCCAAGAGATTGGATACGTGGTGATCGTTACCAATAAATTTACCTGACAAATGAACTTTGAATCAAAGATTTCTAGATTTTTGTGTTCCAGCTGGTCTGAAGTGCCTTGGTGGTCAGTTCATGAAACATAGAAAACTTCTAGGGGCACCTAAGGATTTCATTTTATGAGTCTCAGAATGTTTTCACTTCTGAGGTGCTCCAGCAGTGTAGCTGGGGCCTTCCTTCATTTCTTCCTGAATAGGTGGGAATTTTGCCTGAGGTTTCTACATATTTTTTAGGATCTGTTCTGTAATCTTCAGTGATGAAGATTTTAGAAAGGGTATGTATATATTAATTTTTTTAAAAATCAGGATAAGGTATTACAATATTAATTTCTATTTTCAGTGTTCAACAGTGACCTTAACCATTTCTATGGGACAAAATCCTCAATAATGAAATTGCCTCAGGCTTGATTTAAAAAACTAGCATTGCAGAGCAGGCATGGATTTCAGTGCCTAATCTTCTTATGAGAAGTAGCCAAGAAATAAATAATATTTGCTTACTTAACTGAGATAAGAACTGATCCCAGAACCCAAGTTAATAGAAAGCTGAAGCCAAGATATGGTATTAAGAAGATGTGTTGTTTTGTCACATGGATAATGGTGGCTTAACACCCAAAACTCTTTGTGACTGGAAAAGTCCTTTTGTTTATTCCATATAAAGACACATGTACATTCCAGCTTTAAACATATGCTGCTTAGAACTTCAATGCAAGACAATTTTTAAAATTTCCTGTCCTCTGCTAATGTATAATGTTGCTGACAGAGACTTTCTGAGGAGTTTGCAGATATGCTATGGGTTTATTTATTATGTCCTTAAAATAGGGACTTATCTGGTGATAAGCAAAAAAAAAAAAAAAAAAAACAAACCAAAAACAACAAAACAAAACAAAACAAAAAAACCTAAAAAAACCCCATAAAAACTGAGATAATTGAACCTCATCTAATTTCTAAATAATATAATGTTAATAATACAATATGCAAAACACTTTGGTAAGTTTCAGAATTAAACTCATCATAGAAATTAAAGATTCCCTTTATTAATCTCAAGAAATAATTTTAATTCATACCAAAACATTACAGTGGAATGTAAGCAGTTGTCCATTATCTGCTGGATGCTAAAGTGTGTTCTGCCAGAAAATAATTCTTCTCTTATCAACACTTTCTACTTAGTAACTGAACTTTAGCTCCTGTAGGAATAATTAGGATCATTTATGAGAGTTACTTGTGTTTTCAAAGTCTTGTGAATAACATGATGATATGATATCCTGACTAGATCTAACCCAGGAGCATTTATTCATTCATGCATTGAAGAATAGCTGATAGTCCTTAAATGTAATTTTATAAATTTGCTTTTATTTCCTACAAGGCTCAACTCACTCCCTGTGTTATAGTACTTAATCTTCCTGTAGACCTTTAGATACCCCAGGTTATAGGGGAACCAGTAATTCATTCTTAATAGAGGCTGCAATGATAACAGAAGTTTATCTGCCCCTACTTTTCTGAGTTTTTAAGGAAACATCTTTCTGTGCCCAAGCTAAGTGATTCTTTGTTGTAATTCCCTGCAGGGCTGTTCTCCAACCGTAAAACACCAGGCAGAGAGGACAGATCCTTAGAACTAAGTTGCATTGTCTGTACAAAGCAATGTTTGGTCATTGATACATTCCCAGAGATGAGAAATAATTTCCTTTAGCGTTGCTATACATTAAATGAGCTGTTAATTTTCCAGTTTATTTAAAATAATTGTTTTGTAGAAATAATATTTTACGTCTCACCTTTGCATTAAAAACAGAGCTTGGTAGCAGGTTCAAAGTTAAACTTAGTTGTTTCAAACTCTTTGCACTGTTGGATAACTCTTACATTTTTACTTTATTTTCTTCACAAGCTCCTTTCCTCTGAAATCCCTCCAGGATGAAACACTCCAAACCTCTCTGCAATTTTGCACAGGAAGGGCAGGATTTGCCTAGTGGAACCAGCTTGAGAGTATTTGAGTTCGTATATGTATCTGTGCCAGCATGTGTCTGTGTGGGTACATGATTTATCTTGACACCTTTGCTCCAACAATCCTTCAATGCAAAACTAGTCTTGTGTTTGTACATGCATATATCTTTCTCATCATACACATGTTACAAACTTTACTAATAACTTCTAGAGCCACTTGAACTCTCCACCTCATGGGTGTGAGACAATGGCTCTGCAACAATACAACTATGGGGACAAATATTTTTGACAAAATTTAGCAAATAATTCCTGCACTTGACAGATTTATTAATTTTGAAAGTTGTAAGAATTAATTAATCTCTTACTCCTCTAAGTAGAAGCAGAAAATAGATACCTGTCATAACAAGTTCAACTAAAAATAAAATTCTTGAAAAGGTCTCCAGCTAAATGTGAGCTACTTCTGCTCCTTATTTGGATTATTTCCTTTATTAGCAGAAAAAAATTTTAAACTCAGGGAAAAATTGGAGCAGATCACCCACATGTCTTCCTCAGAGTTGCCAGGCTCCTCTCTGCAGTGGTATTCACTGATCTTTTGGGTTGCTTCTTTTAACCCATATCACAGTGTCTTCACCTGTATTAAACTTAAAATGATTCTCTGTTGCTCAGAACCACACTGCCTAGAAAACTCCACATTGCCTGGCCATGAAACAGTATAGAGAATGAGATACAAGTCACATGCTGCAAACAGAGGATGAAGAATCCCAAAACATTTTCCTCCACTCCTGGTAGTCTCAGACATATTTTGGCATATTTTAGAGGTGATTAAGTGGGTCTAAATTCCCTGCCACAGTCCCTGGGAGTGAGAGATTAAAGAAACCATCACCCCTGAGTGCCCGGGAAGTATCTTTGCCATCAGAACACAGATAACTTTCCACTCCCTGGGGCAGAGCAAGTGCACCATCCACTTCCTGATATCTGTGAGGCTGAAACTCAGACCTGCCTTAACAATCTCTGTTGAATTTAAGTTTACTCAGATCTATTGTAACCATCATCTCACCCCCATATTTCTGCATAAAAATTGTAGAATTGTATCCAGAGGTGAGCTACAGTGTGACAAACATGTACATTTAGACAGAGTCGTGGCATGCAGGTATTTGATTCATCCTATGCATTTCATTGAGGTAGGCCATACACAATGAACCAAAAATTCATCAAGTAAAGCACGGTCACAGATTTCAGTCTTAATCACCAGTCTCTTGATGTAAGAGTAAAGTTTTAAGAAGTTGTGTGTCCTCAGAGGAAATACATTTATTTTTGGGGCTAAACTTAGAAATCTATGCATAGTGTCAGCACTGTTTAAACTTCTTGCTCTGCTTGCTTATCTATGTGATCTAGTGTGCTGAAAAATGTCTTTTTTCTCCTACCTCTACTCCAAATAGCCTGGTCAAAACTGAACCCAGAAAGTCTAACACAGCTAATGATAGTGCAATTGGGCAGCCTGTTCCCATGATATTTGGTGGCATTGTCACAGAAGAGAACAATGTATGAAGGGGGATATAACTAGAAGGACAATATATTTTATGGAAACAGAATGCAATTATTCAGCTCAAAATTAATGAGTTATCAGCCACAGTTGTTCCTTCATCACCAAGCTGTTCTTTACTGACAGCAAGCAGAGAGGCCTTGGGCTTATGTCATATCTTAAAGAAGCTGCCATGTGTCTTTAAGGACCATAAAAGGCAGAACCGTGGTTTTATGTCTCAAGGTTGGTGTCCATTTTCTATACATGATTAATGTGTTTTACAAACAGTACTTTAGCCACAGAAGTGGGAGGATATTTGTCAAAAAAAAAAAAATCTGAGGAGCATAGAAGAATGAATGGATCTGACTAAGATTTGGGAACAGATCTTGCATCTTCCTTTGTCTGGATTTGTTTTTCATGTGTTTGAAGACTAGTGTAAAACAAATCAGGAATCATAATAAAAGTGCTTACCAACTTGCTTATGTACAAGTCTGTGAGAACAAATTGCTGCAGAATGACTTATAAATTTCTGTGCTTTGTCCAAGTCAATGAAAAAGTACTCTTTCAAACATGTTCATTTGTTTGAATAACTCTTGCTCTATAATATTCACTCCTCAATATGTCAAATCAAGCAGAAGTGGATCATGACCTGGTCAAATGGTTTGCAAAGATCATCTTTGAATAGAAGGTATAGGAATTTAAAAAAATGGGAATAAATTTGTTGAATGCTTGATATAGCTGACATTTGAAATTATTTAATTAATTCCTAGTCACTTGTTTCAACTGACTTAAGTAACAGTGCTTTCTGAGCTGAGACTAGAAAATGTCTTCTTTTTAGCCACTCATCTTCATCTGTCAACATGTACAGGAACAATTGTTACTGTCAGAACTGACATGAAACATCAGCCACAATACTGAATTAACTTTCCTTTGGATGTCTCTCAAACTGCTTTTACAAGCAGTGATCCAGTCTCTTTCTTAATTCCGCAGACTTAGTTCTTGATTTAAAAAAAAAAAATTTAGAGGATTTTTTTGGGTGAGTTTTTTAATTGAATTTCTTTCCTCTATTTATGGCATTGTATTTGCCATTCTCTGTAGTGTTTAGTCTGCATGGCATGTGTAAATTCCTTTTTGAGCCTGGAAAAATGGGAAGAGAGGAGCTGTGGCTCTGGTAAATTGCAGAGACCAATGCCGAGAGGCTGTGAAAATGAGGAAAGAATGGAAGCAGACTTTGTGCTTTGCTCAAGCAATCATTAATTCCAGCCCTCTTTACTGACTGAATTTATATTATGAACTTTTCACTGATGGTCTCATACATTACTTTGTCTGTACTCAGACAAGGGCAGGGATGATTCTTAGCCTGACATCCTGCAGATGATCTGTAATGAACACACGCATCAGGCGGTGCGTCCTGCATGGGACATGGTTCCTTGAAAGGTTTAGCTGAACCAAAAGAATCTGTGAATCTGAAAAAAGACAGCAAATCTTATTTTATTTGCTAATCTTGCTCTTAAAACAAGAAACAAGTAATGCCTAAATGTGCTTCAACAACATGCGGCCAATTAATCTGCACCTCTTGCTGAGCTGAGGCACATTACACATCCCCCTTCTGTTCCATCTGTAGATGGGCCTTGGAAACTGGAAATCTAAATAAGAGAGCAGGCAGGAAAAGGTGGTACAGCCCCAGAAATGAAGACAGCATGGCACAACATACTTTCCCACAAGTTAAATACTGCCAGAATTACCAAGCTGATTGTGGGGTTAAAAAAGGCTTGGTTTAATTTTTCTTATAATAACTTCAAGCTATCAACTCAGTCTAATGAGGTGTTAACTCTGTCCTTAAATATATACACAGAAAGGCCAGGGACTCCATTTTTTACAGCAAATAATATCTGAGCGTGGTTGCAAAGTTGTTACTTTTTAGATGGATAGAATGACTCAACCACAACTTGTGAGTTTTCTTCATAGATTTCTATGTTTTTTGGATTAAGAATGTGATATTTACTGGGCTAAATGACATAACATTCTGATATTTTAGCAGGAATTATTGTCAGTTAAATAGTAGCAAAAGTCCAATGTAAATTGGTATGTTTCTCAGCCTCTACCTTATGCCCTGATGGTTAATGCAGGATATATATGTGTATACAAATTCCTGATGGAATTTACCCACTGGACAAAATACATGTGCTCCTGAGAGAGATCTAGGTGCATCTCAGATAAGAAACTAAATACCAATATTGCTTAAGATGGCAAAGGAACTGGAGGAACATTTCATTCAGTCCATGTGTAACAATTTGGGGATTTTGTCCTCCCTTTCCTCACCTCGGCTGATGATCATGCTCACTGAGAGGAGAGGGCTAGAGTTTCATCTGGAGATATTTAATAGCTCTCAGATGAGGTACCTCTGAGGAGCATCAGGACTGATGGAATAACTGCTGTAAACTTCAGTGAGTGACAGGAGAACCAGAGCCCTTCATGATGGTTAATACAAGTTGCTGCCAGACATTCTTTACACACATATTACATAAACACATATAAAATTAGATTTTTATATATATGCATGGTTTTTATATACATAGATCACACTTTAAATTAAACACATACAAATCATAGGTCAAGCTCGTAAGAGGCAACACTGAAGTCAGTGGAAGAAATCTGGGATACAGAGACTTTTAAAACTTATTTCTGCTTTAACCTACTTGGATGTTTCTCAAAACAGAATTTGCTTCAGTGAGAAAAGTCAGGTGACTAATGGCTGTATCCTTAAGGAAAAGATTTGACAATAGAATGTTTGAATCAATAAGTGAGCAATCTTTAGATCTCTGATATAACCAGAGAAAAAGATGAAGCAACTATGATTTCTCATGCACTGCATTTTTGTTTTTCATTTGGATGAACAAGCACATACACTTAAAGAACTCCTTGCCAACAGCAATAAAAGACTTTGTGCCAGACTGCTATTGCCTATATTATAATATTACATTATGACTAGAGCTGTATATCTTGTATTTGGTACTTTTGTTTGTGCATTGTTAGGTTTGGCTGGCTAAGTACTAGTGTACTCAGGGCTGGCAGTTCCTTTCACTCATTTTAAAGGGAAAATATTCATTTTCACAAAGAAGGGATGCTTTTTTTGGGCCTAATGAATTCAAAATCTCAGCTATGCCTTATACACAATGGTTAGAGGAGAGAAAGAAGGGAGGAGACTCTGCTAAGATTCTTTTTTGTACCTATAGTTACTGTATGAAATGAATGAAGCTAATTAGAGGCCAACATTCTGATGTCTGTTCTAAGTATATGCCAGACACTTCTATAGGAAGAAAAACAATACTGAATAAGCAAAATTTTTCTTTTTTCTTTTTAATATTAATTTCTCAGTTGAAAATGGTTTCAGCTGGCAGAAACAAACACAGATTTATTAATCTCCATGGAATTTATCTGGCTAACAGGGTTTACTATCCAGAACTTAAATGTCTATTGTCTTATTTTCATAAGAAAGAAAAGCGTATTTGTCCCTTTTTGTTCCTTTTGTGAAAACAACAAAAACACAAGAACAAAAAATCCTTACCTTTTCTCCAATCACCTAGATCACAGGTATGCAGTCTTACATCTATTTCACTTCAAATATGCCTAAAACCCTAGGCACCACACCTTGGAGAGCCCTTTGCACCTCTGCAGCCCAGAGCGTGGCATTTCTTATAATTTGAAGCACATTAGAGGATTAAAATTGGACTCATATTTCAGGGAGTCCTACCTCCCTACAGACTACCTTCCTTGCAATATGAGAATGTCCGTATTTCCTGCAATAGCTTATCGTCCTTTAGAAAGTTTCTTCACTAATAGGTTGTACCATCTGTTGGGCAATTTGCCTAGATTCCATTTTGCAAGCAGCACTCCTGTATTTAGTCATGTTGCAATGTGCACTAATGGAGTAGATAGACACCTGTCTCTCCTTTCCCCGTGTTTGATGAGGTTGGGTGGCTTGTGTGTTTTATTTTTCTGTATTCCTTTTAATAACTTTAATCTCTTCTTTGTAAAGCACAAAGAAAGTTCAGAGACTAAGCATCTAAACACATCCTTAAAAAACTGGTTTCTTTTTTTTTTCTTTAGTTCTGTTTATTTAGAAGAGGAGAGGGAAGGTGACAGTAATTGGAATTTTAAATTTGTCTTCTTTCCCTTAAAACCATTATCAGTATACTCAGAAATGTTTCTGGTTCATGCTGCTTTTTAGGGTTTTTTTCAAATGTTAGTGTCCCCCTTGCATCAACCCTAACCCTGACCAGTTCTATCTAAAATCCCAAGAACTAGTCAAACGGGCCTCACAGAGAATAAAAACAACCCCCATGGGTTTCTTGCTGAAGCATTAAGATTCAGGGCAGCAACTGCCATTACATGCAGCAGCTGGGACCTAGCAAAGGTGATCCCAGATCCATCAAACCCTGCACGCTTTCAGGGCATGGGACTGTCTGTAGTTCTTCACAGTTGCAATGCCATGTGTCTCCTGGCTCTGTGATGCTTCTATTAGCCTCTGAAGGATACTCAATGTCTTGGTTTGACAGGGAAGTGAGTTTTCTCAGGAAGTTGGGGTCAAACCTATCAGTGGTCAGATTTGAATATTGACACCTGGTGTGACCTCAGAAGACATTGGACACACCTCTGTGAACACAGGGGGTTAAAAGCAGAGAAGTTCCAGGGGAACTCTCTCTTCTGGTTCCAGTCATTGAAGTGCCCATTCATGGGCTAGATAGGGGAAGGGAAGCCATGCGGCCCAGGAGAGGCAGGCCAGGGGGTGAAGGGACTGGAACCAGGCCGGACAGAAGGGTGGAGAGAAACTGTGATGTCTTTGTTCCCCCCCACAAGAGGGAGAGACAGAGCCACCTGAAAATTTGATATCATGTGCCAGCAGTATGCCAGCAGAGGAGACGGGGGGCGGGGGGGTGGGGGGGGGTGGGGGGGAAGGTGCCCAGCCATGGGAATTCTGGGCAGCCGAGATTCCATCCGTCCTGGGAGCCCCAGACTTTTAACCCCTTCTTGGACAAAGAAAGCTTTGTGAAACATTAATCCTCCTTGATCTGAAAGAGAAGAGAGATGGCCTGAGATGTTAGAAGAAGAAATCCTAGGTGGCAGAAGATGATGGCGTGGCCTTGGCTGGACTTTTCTTGTATAGCCAGTCTGACCCAATTTCTCCTGTCAACACAGACTGCATTCTTAGGGGGATGCAATGGCTTGAGCCAAGGGAGTGACAAGCTGCAGTGACTGCCAGGGCCAGAGTGAGAGTGACCGGCTGCAGTGATGTCATGTGCAGGAGTGGAGTGAACAGAGGAAAGCTGAGGAGGGTGTGGTGGTGCCCTCTGTCTTAGGGGAAGAAGATCTCTGTTCTCAGATCCTCAGCCCTGGGGGAGGAGAAAATGGGGGGGACTGTTGTCGCAAAATGAGAAACTGTTACTCTTTGGTCCTTGGCAAAGCATCCTTAAAGGAGCCCCATGAGCAGTTTCAGTCCATGACAGTGGTGAGAACACGGTACATGGAAGGAGGGTGTCACGCTGGCAGATTTTCTCCGGGCGGTGCCATGTGTGACATGGAAACACAAGAGGTGGCAATTGTGTTTCCTGGGGGAGTCTGTGGTACAAGAGAGACTCCTTTCTCCTGTGATGAACTGAGAATTGATTATCTGAGGGGTGGTAACTTGATTGAGGGTCCAAGGTTTTGTCTCAATGTACTTTGGTGGAAATTGGGTGGAGGGAAGAAGAATGTTTTGGAAGGTTTTCATTATGAATTCTGTGTGTTCCCTTTATTATAGTTGTAGGTTAATAAAGTTTTTCTTTATTTCTAAGCTTGATCCTGCTCTGCTCTGTGTCTGGTCACATCTCACAGTACTCATTTGAGAAAAATATATTTTCATGGGTGCACTAGCATTGTACCAGCATCAAACCATGACACCCAGTAACCCTTTAAATTGGTGTAATCTGTTATGAAATACACGATACCCTGGATGGTAACATCTACCATGTCTGTAGTGAAACATGCCAAGGTGAGAATCCCATGTCCTTGATGAGTAGTTGGGAAAAGGTCACTATGTAGCAACGGTAGGACAAAGCTTGTTGGAAATTCATTGTTTCTCCTTTGATCTGGGAAAAGCAAAACAAATAAATCATTTAAACACCCTGTAAAAAATGAAACTTGGAATGAGTAGAGTGAAATGAAAGTATATCAGGACTTTAGGGTGCTTACAAGGGGCCGCAGGAAAGACAGAAATGGGGCAGATGGAAGACAGAGGAACACACACTTATGGACTCCACTCAGGACAATTGTCCCAACCACTCTTTCTTCTATCAGCTAAAATGCTACTTTAAGTAGCAGTTCGAGCTGTAGGTTCTGTAAACATAACACCTCTCCCAACTTTGAGAATCCGGACAGGTCAAGAAGAAGACGCAGTACTCACAGCTGATGTTTTGGAGCACTGTGTGCAAAGTGATTGACAGTTTTCATTTGGCTTAAATCTTCAAGGGCTAAGAGATAGTGTAACACAAAGTCCTTTCTCAGTCAGTCCCTATAGGGACATTAAATGTTTCATATTCAGTCAAAAGTCACTGAAGTTATAAAACTCATTACATTCTATTTTAATTATATCCATTTTTTTCCTTTTCTACACTAGGTAGTAATTATTGGTGAATATATATATTCAAGTTAATCTGCATTTTCTTTCTAGTCTGAAATCTAATATGCAGTTGCATTAAAATTAGTCTGTTACCAAGAGAATACTACAATAAAAACTGGTAATAATGAAATAATTCTATTTGGATTTAATATAATTCCATATTAAATACATTCAGAGTTCTTCCGTAACCTTTTCTCTCCTTTGATATTTTTCTTTTCCCTTTTTGGTGCTGCTCACCAGTGCAGCTCATGAACATAAAATCTTATCATCGTCTTCAGGGTGTGAAGAACATTACTGCATACAGGCTTCCCAAAAATGGGTTGTATTCTTAAAAATATCTGTGCTGATCCTTGTGACTTACCCATAAACCTCTAAAATGGCTGAGAGGAGATGGGTAAGGGCAATGTGCCCATGAAGCCCAGGGAACAACACAGGGTGTGACTGACAGCAGCTGTCGCAAAGAATGTGAGTTTTATCTCAACAAAAAAAAGGGGAGGGGAAGGTGGCCTTTGTTGTAGATAAACAACTATCAACAGCTGTGTAGATCAACTGGGGGTGTAAATATCTCTCTCTGTGGTCATTAGAGTGGTTACATCTCTCTAAGTTAGCCAGACCAGCACAGACAGAGTTAATATAGAAACTGAACTAATAGCAAAGCAATTTTGAGGAGAGCAATGGCCTTGAGCTGGCTTCAAATCATGTATTCCTTTCTGACAATTAGGAAGTGTCTGATGGTGAGCATATTACAGGGACCAGTAATGGAATCACATTACTACGTGGTTGAACTGTATAAAACAATTAATATGCACTTTGAAAAGTGTAACATATTTTTATTGTGTTAACATATATTTATCACTGTTAAATCAGGAATCCTGTATTTAAATTTGTAAATTTGATATTACACCTTAGCAATATGCAATTTTTTAATTTAAATTTTTTTTGTGCTTTTATGAGAACAACAACCCAGCCATGCTTTTCAGTCTGTCCCTAGATGCTGAAGATTCATCAGCACTCATTAGGACCATGTCTTGTAATAGTGTAACTTAGAGATTATTCATCTTATTCAGGGAGAAGAGCTCAGAAATAAATGAAAAAAAGGAATACCCCAAAACATAAAGGCTAATAGAGCAAGTAAGTATAATGTCAAACATTATGAAGTTCATGGCATAGGTTGATAGGAAAGATATAAATCTGCCTTCCCTTCCACGTACATGTCCTTCATTCTTCTCTCTTCTTGCAAAAGCCCCAGTCATGGCAAATATCTTTTGTCCTCCTGTGCATATGGTGTGGCTGCCCACTGGATTGATAGTGTATGAATTAGGGCCCCACAGAAACCAGAAATTCCCACTTTTTAATTACTATTGTCTCTCTTGAAATCCAAACTTATGCGGAACAGTGCTGAGGATAGTGGTAGACAGTAGAACTAATTGGAAAGAGAAACTAATTAAACAATCTTTCTTTCGTTTCATCAGAGTGAAAATGGTTTGTAACAAAGTGTTGATTTCAGAGGTTTTTTATTTTGGGAAAAAGTTAAAAAAATTCCCAGTGTTGAAGTAGTTCCCTTTCACTACTTGAGAATATTCTGCTGGTTTTTTTTTTAAGTCACATTGAGTGTTAATTTTTTCCTTCTGTGTTTAACTATGTATCCTTTTATGTTACTATATTAGATGAATAAAATTCTATGTTATGTATTTGTAAGCACTTTGTACATATGATGTAGTCTAAAAGGATGAAAAATCTTGAAATGCTTTGATCTGGGCAAAGCATTTCCAGTGAAGCAAAATATAATGCCAGAGATAAGAAAATCTGCCAGAACAATACTGATGAATTGTTCACAAAAATGAAATTTCCATGCTCTGATATTCTCCTTTTTCAGTCACAGCTTGAGAGCTCAGTCAAAATTGGTCAGAGTAGCTTGAGTAGCTGAATAGGAAGAAATTAAATTTAAAATACTATTAGGATTACACTGGTATTTTAGGTCTCTATTATACCTGCTAATGGGATATATGGCAGATCTGTTAAAAACCATCAAGATTTTTAAGTTAAGGATGTTTTTGAAAAATAGAACATTGTATGACGCTCTCTTACTGAACCTTTTGCTAAGGTTCATTTCTTTGCACACTTCACAGCAGTTGAGAACATCTGGGTCCATTTGTTCCCCTGCCTCCTGTGTTGCCTGTAAGCAACCCGAGACAGGGTCTGTGCTACAATCTGCTTTAGCACACAGAGTCGGGCATGACTGGCCCTGGTTTGTGACTCAGGGCATACCCACACCAGCACAGGCTTGGTAAGAAGTGTCTTGGGTTGACAAATCTGGTGTAGGGGTCCAGGTCTCTCAGGTGTGGAAGCTTGATAGCCCCGGGCTCAGCCTGCAGCATAGATGTACTTGGTGTGTACAACTCGCGTGAACTGTGCTGTGCAAGTGCTGGAAGGGGTCCCTGGTGTAAGAGGAAGCAAATCTTTGTTACCACAAAAGACACATGGTCCCATCTCTAGTGTGGTAATAGAAAGAAGATGCAATGGAACCACCTTACTAAATGTTTGCATCTTTGTTTTGCTCCATGAGAGGAATGCAATTACTTTGCTGAGCTTGGTGGACCTCATCTTTGGAACCCATAGGAACACAGCTGAAGGTGCCATCTTTTCAAGGAAAGGCATAGTAAGAAATTGACTGGCTCAGGGTGTGGCCCTGGCCTTACCTGACATGGTAAATCACTGATGGAGACAAGGAACCCCAAACACTGACTTCTAGATTCTTTCTTTGGCTATGGTGACATTTCAGTGTGCAAGTTCTTTAACAGAAAAATGGTAGAGGTAATTTTGACCCTGTTCTCACCTGGTATAACCCAAAGTTGTGTTTGTAAGTCCATAGGTACTCTAATGTAGTGTTAGAAATGCTGTTAGCTTAAAATATTTCTAAATGTGAGGTGCTATATTAAATGGCTAGCCCAATTTGTCATGAGGCTTAAAAATTAGGTACTATGCCTATAGATATAGTACCTATTCAATGTATTTTTAATTTTTCACTTTAAAGAAAACCCCACAGATTTTTCAAATCAGGAATAATTGGTTTTTGCTTTAGAATAGTCTGAATAACTCCATAATTACACTAATGGAAAAAAGTAGTGAAGACTGTGGAAACTGTAATTAAAGTACAACCTTAAAAGGATTGAAAGTTAATACCTCTGAATCAAAGGAGAGTCTTTCAACCTGTAGCCTCCACGGTCTTTACCTTACAGCCATTAACCCTGAGAAGAGGTGGTAAAAAGTACCCTATGTTTTTATTCTAATGCACCTATGTCTAAATTCTTTTGAGTGCATGGTGGAGGTGCATCTGTAAATGAACTCTGCAGCTTCCTCACCAGAGGCTGTGATTGCCTCTGTGCTCTGTGGTCAGTAGGTCACTCATTGCAAAGCCACCTTCTGTCCAAATGGCACAGCCACAAAGTGAAATGGCTCTGCTGCAGCAGGGAGGTGTCACATCTGCCTTGTGAAACCTCACCTAGATCGCTCAGACACTGCTATAGCCTGGCACGCGAATAATGGGGCCTTTTCCCAGGGAACAGAAACCCAGAGCTTTGAGGGGCAGGGGGGAAAAGGGTGCAAAAAACCTTTTTCCTCACTCCTCCCTGTCCTTACAGAACAGGTGCCAGGAGTAAGTTTAGGGAAGGGGTTTTGTAAAGAGAAAATCTCAGAGAAGAACAGGCTTGTAAAGCCCACAAAGTGACTATGTCTAGTTGCTTGTTAATTTATCATCACTCTTCTCTAGCCTTTTTCTGTGAATGTCCTATTTCAATGGGAATGTTTCTGGATAATGTCAAAGCCTATTACACATCCTGTGAGCTACTGAGCACATTTCAGATACTGGATGATCAATGCCTTTGATGGAAAAACATGGAAGGGCTTTACTGAAAGGCTTTTCATCCAGGATCTTTCTGTTGTCCTGCCGGTATTATGATGAATGTCCCTGTTTCTTATCCTGGAACACATTCCCAGAGGCTGTTCCTTATCCACTTTGAAAATACAATGGAGACTTTTTGCTACACACTCCAGTAGTATTGATCTCTCCATGTGTTTTCCAAGTAATCGTGTCCTTCCTACCTTTCTCTAGCATTCTCTGGATATCAAGCTGCTAGCTCTGATCATAGCCTTAGCTATAGTGCACAGGGAAAAACTTATTAGAGCATCGGAAAGGTGGACTGGAATCACTGAGTAGGAAATACATTATTTTGGCCACTGGAGGGCTCACTGTTTGTTCATCAGCTTTGTAGAGAAAGAGGAAGAATGAGGAGGAAAAGTGAGTGAAGTGTCCGGTTCCAGGGACCTGTTACCTCTGTGCATGGACAGCAAAGTCTCTCTGAAAATGTTTTACATACTCAGACTTTATTCTCATGTAAAACTCCGGCATCCATTAGACAACGAAGTCAGGAGGGAGACAGGGGTTATCTTGAGGTAATGTGCAGTTTTAAAAACCTCAGTAGGAAATTACCTCCTGCTAAGTGGATCCTTCTGTGACCTCTTCTCTCATGCTGATATTGCTTCTGGCTCGGGAGCTTGAGCTATTTCCTGCATTACACTGTGTAGACGTGCTTTGTGCAGGTAGAGGGTTTCTCAAGTATCTTGAATCACTTAGACAATAAAGTCATTGGTAACTTGGTATTAGAGTTCTCTGCAGTCGCCTGGGAAACTGCCTGAGAAAGCTATTTTGGTATCTTGGTACAATTCTTGCAGGGAAGAGATATAATCGGTTATTATTTGTCTGGAAGGCACACATGAGTGCCCACATTTTGGCTGTAGCACATTGCTCACCACCAACACAATAGATAGTTTTCTAGTGGTCTGTCATGCCATCTTGGTTTTGCTCTGGTGTTTCACATTGCATTCCTGAAGCAATCAAAGTTTCGGTTTGGCTCAGACACAATTTTATGGCATCCAAGCAGAAATCCCACAGAAATATCTGACAGCTTGTATAGTGGAGTACATCCAACTAGATGCTTAAAATTACCATGAGCAGCAACAAACTCACCACAAAAATAGCAGAATGGAGAAAGCCTACTGTCATCAGGTTATTACATTTCTCTACCAGTCAGAACTCCTTTCTCTTTTTGGAGATGTTCAGCTGCCAAAGACAGTGCTACAGTCTCCTGGTAAGACTACTTTTTAGGCTAATTGCTGCCATAATTTGTAGCTTATGATTCCAGTCCTCTTGAAGGCAACCCATATTTTTCCCCTGACATCAAGAAAAACAAATTTTGATTGCAGTGGTTACTATATCAACTTCCTCTTAATTTGAGTTGCACTCCCAAAATAATTTTTCTTTTTTTATGATAATGTATATATAGATGTTAATCTGTTTGTGTAAGAAGCTATTAAAATATCTCCATATTCATCTCTGTCTATCAGTCCATGACAAGCATAAATGTGTTAATACCGAGAGAGCTACAGTGGAATTCAATTAACTTCTTAATAAGACATCAGGATGTTTTAAAGCCTGTTAGTGCTGTGCTTTGGGATATGATCCATACTCTGATAAATCTTCTGGAGTGTGTAGGCAGTAAGCAGAACACGTCCTTGTCAGTAACTTTGTGACCATGGACAGAGAAATGCCTATCAGTTAATTAGAAATGGCTGTTGCCATAGTTCTTGTTTAGCCAAGACTTCCAGCGCAATAAAAGCCCATGTCCCTTCATGTACATGAGGTAACACAATACTCATGCTGTCTACCCTCAATTTTTTAATGGAAGTTCTCTGAATTTTCTTTTGAAGACACCTTCCTCTCCAGTGTTTTTTCAGAGTACTGAAATAGGGCTCTTAGAGACTCTAGCAGACTTAAATTGTGTGAGCTGTGTCTCAGCTACAATCTGTGATGTCACTGGTCCTACCTGGACCTAAGTCAAATAAATTGGATTGGTCCCCCTGTCTAGTATGGAGAGCAAGGGGCAAGACACAGCTTACACCCAGACAGCTGAGCTCCCTCCTCACCCCAAAGGATTTTGGCCTCTGCCATGAAGCTTCCTGGAAAGAATTTCATGCCTTGGTTATATCCTGAGCCACGGCAGGGCATTGCGTGGAGGACTGCAAGCTGGAGAAAACTGATTAAGGAGCATGCTAATGTGGGAAAATGGGTTGTCATGGGACAGGGCTTTAGGTTTCCTCTGGGCTTGTTTTATTTATTGCTGTAGATGTAGCTCTAGAAAAGTCAGTCCTTAGAGCCATTTCCCAATACAGCATCTACCAGTTATGTTTACCTTCTTAACAGAAGCGTTGTGAATTGCTTGAAGTGTAGAGAAGGAAGATTTGGAGTTTGGAGATTATGAGTTAGGACCAAGAGTCCAAATTCTAAAAAAGGGAGACTTCCCCTTTGTAAAGAATACAAAGAACCCTATACCCTGCACCTAAACTATCAGGGAAAGATATGCACATATGCATTTAATTAAAAAGCTTTTTCTACAGGTTTTCCCTGTTATGCACCTTAAAATACACACTGAGATGTATTCCCATAGATAGAATGATATCATCATTATAATTAAATTTAAATTATTTATGGAACAATAAGTTTGATGTCAGAAAGTAGTTGTTTCTCTTAAAAAAAATTTAATCTTACTCTTTTGAGGGCACTGTGGAATGCAAGTTTCCTCAAAAGATTTACTTAGGAGAGGAGAAGTTCTCATGAATTAAATCAGCATTGCTTTGCATCATACAGGGAACCTGCCTAGTGTATTTTTCTGCAAGGACATAAATCACTTAATGGTTTCCACAAACATAATTCATATTTGACCACTAGCCTTTGAGGTTAGAGAAAAAAAGTCCCAGGGCCGATTTGAGAAGCAAATTGAAATAAAATGTAGTAATAATAATAGAAGATCTGCCTGGGCAGATCAGGTACTATTTAGCCTTTCTCAAATGGTTCAATTTTTTTATGAAACTGATATTCCTTGAAGAGGGTTTAAATTAATACACAGGAATATTTTTAAGTATTTGAGAAGAGAAACATCCAACCGGTGCTTCGTACCAAACCAAGGAATTTGCGTTTGTGTATCCAGAGTTTCCACACAATTGCTCTAGAATTACAGACCTTAATATCTGTCTAAACTACTCGAAATTACCTGTGAAAATGAAGAACCAGTTCCTTAATTTTATAGAACTAGCAGTTTGAAACCTTGGAATAGTTCTAGTGGCTTAAGCTTATAACTTCTGATAAAATGCTCCCAAAAGATAAACAAATCCTACTCAATTGCAAGTTAGTTGCTTAGGTTATTTATATTTTCTGATGAGAACTGTAGGGTTTTTTACTAAGTTCATTAACTACACAGCAGGGGAGTGGTAGCTTGCTTTCTATAATTTGAAATTAATGAACTACAGTGTAATAATACATGGTAAGCAGGAAATGGACACCCTGATGATGCAGATAGGGTGAGTGGTTTGAACTTTTTTTTTTTAATTTTCTAATGGAATGATTGCCAGCCTCTAAGACACTTTAAAAAGTCATAGATGTCTTTAGCTTGGGAAAGATCTCTAAGATCATCAAGTCCAACCTTTAATGAGCACTGCTAATTCCATCACTAAATCATGTGCATGAGCACCACATCCACGTGTCTTTTAAACATCTTGAGGAATGGTGACTCTACCACTTCCCTAGACAGCCCATTCCAATGTTTGGCAATTCTTTTGATAAAGAAAACTGTCTTACTACCCAATCTAAACTTCCACTGGCACAACTTGGGGCCATTTCCTCTTGTCCTATTGCTTGCTGCTTGGGAGAAGAGGCTGTCACCCTCTCCTTGCTACTATCTCCTTTCAGGGAGTTTTAGAGAGCAAGAAGGTCTCCCCTGAGCCTCCTTTTCTCCAAGCTAAATAAGCAACTCTTCTGAGCTGCAACAGTCTTTACAGTATTGAGGCATCAGTTTTAATTTATTAACATTTTCTTCACTGCAGGTGTCGTGTGAGTCCCAAACCTAGAGATAAAAGATCATTACACTAGAAAGGACCGAACCCACCCTTATGCTTACCCAAACTGAAATAAAGGCAGATTTAAATCAATTTTACAGCAAATTCAGTATTGAATAGGATGGTATTTGCTTGGAAAGGAAAATGAATTTGGCTCACAACTGTTATTAAGAGAGAATCTGTAACAAATGTGGAGGTTAAGGGAAAGCAGGGAATTAGGAGGATTGTTTCATTAGCTGCTCTTTTATGCTGTTTACAAAACAGGCTGGATAATATACAGAAACCTGATGCTTTGTTTTAGCTGGTTGAATCAGAATTGCTGAAACAGCCAATCTGCCTCAGGGAGTTGTGAGTGTATTTGGGGAATATTCTTTTCTTTTTGCTTGAAATACCACACAGTACATTTTGAACTCCTGTTCTCCCAGGCATGAGCCCTGAATCCATGCCCTATACCCCAGTAAAAAGAATCTCACTAAGGATGTTCTGAGCAGCTTAATGCCTTTCTGCTCTGCTGCTCATCTCTTTCTTCCCAGCTTCTCCCCAGTACTCTTCATGTCACTTAGTCCCTAAAAATATTTCTGCAACATATGAAGAATTGTGCAGTGTTAAGCTGGAACTGTCACCTAACGAGGTTTACTTCACATCTGTCATGCCTGGATGGCAAAAGGCAAAGTTGAGTTTTAGGAATACTGAGACAGAGGAATGGTATAAGTGATTCTCTGCTCTGTGTGTGTAATAAAAAGATTAAAGCTCAATGCCTACCAACAAAACAGTGGAAATACCCTGTTCCCACCAGCCCTCCTGCTGGTATAGGTGAGTCTTGTGAACACATTATGGTTAGAACAGTAGCTGTTATTTCCCTGATTCAGGCTGCAGGAACTGCCAGAAAAGTGCCTTTACAACTTTCCCCTCTTATTACCCTATTCACTGTTTCTTGACAATTATTTTTGTTGCCCTCCAAGCCTCTTCCCAAATAAGTAGCTCAAAAACTTTTCTCCACGGGTCCCAGTTTTGATACAGCTATACTTAATGGGGTATTTCTGGCACTGTTATTGTGGTCATCCCAGTGTAGACTGGTGTTTCTGAGATGGTTCCCCATACCTTGCCAGCTTCACTCTCTGAAGGTCCCTAGGGCTCCCCTCCAGCGTTGACGCTGTTTGCTGTCCCTCCTCACTTAAGCCTCCCTCACACACCAGTGATCACTGACTGTGATTTTGTCAAATCTGAAAATTTCTCATTATATTTCATTGTATCTCGTTTTTTACACGCTTCTGAATTTGCTTAACCTCAGACCATGACCTGGACTTTGGCCTATCTATTACCTGCTGAGCCAACACTCTCTACACATTTTCAGAACATTTTGGGTTTTGAGACATTTTCTCTCCCTTTGATCTTGCTTGGACTCTGAGCTGGCCAATCTGCAACCCAAAAAACATTTGTTAGAGATACACCATCCTTTCACTAATGGTGACAGATCAGATGGGGTGTGCTTGCAATGGATCCCTACAGATGTTGCAGGAAGCAGGCAAATTGTGGGATAAAGCTGGTGCCTTCTCTACTCTCTGGCACTGCTCAAAAGATCAGCTGGCAATGGTTAGTTATCTAGACCTGTTTTATGTACAGATATAAAATATCCTTAACTCCTGTATGGAGATCATGACAGTGACAGTGACTGTGTTTGAGTCAAACCCAACAAGTTTTATAGGCTAGGGACCTCTGAATTCAGGGTATGTCTTGATAAGGACATTTGGATCTTCCATTCAGGGGCATTTAGGCACCATATGTTCAGTGTCTTCTGCTAATGTGTTCCCCTAGATGCATCTGGCAGTCTCTTGGTTCCACATTCCTCATCCAAACAAAATTGTCTCAAAAAATTAACTAAGTTTTGGAAATAAGGTCCAGGTGGCCAGATGGGGAACTTCTTGTCAGAACAAAATAGTCCTCATTCTGATATGGAGTGGTCATATAGTTTTGAATCAAAAAGCAAATTTTTGGTGCATTAAAATAGGACTTTTTGTCATGTTTTGTGGATTGTAATGGGTCCTTTCTTCTCCAGAAGAGAAGCAAAGGTATTCTCAGCATCAGGTGGTTGCATCCATGGATGCTGGATAATAACTGGAGGGATGAGTAGGACAGATACTTAAGCAAGTTTAGAAGTTTTGATGTTTCTGCAAGACTAGTCAAGCCCTGAAAAAAATTTTCTGGATTATAAATCCTCTATGTTGGAATTAAATGCATGAGTCACTCAACAACTTCATGATTCAGTTATTTAGGTATTTATCTCATTTGATTGCAAATTTCTTGACTTCTGGGGAAAAATGCAGTCATTTTGAACACAAAATGGCATTGAATCTGTAGGCAGAATTCCTGTAGCTGTCAGTGGGAGCAGACAAAGTTTTGCAGTGGTTACTACAGCAAATTTTCTAATGAAAGATTATTACAGTCCTTTTTAAGTAGTCCTCATTTGTGATAATTCAGATATAGCTGCTCATCTACTTGTGAAGCTCTTAAATATCTTCAAATTCTTCTCTGTCAATCAATGACAAAGTGAGCTGCATGAATACTAGGAAAATTACAATGGATTCAATTAACTTATTAATAAGACATTGAAATATTTTATAGCCCAATAGCATTGTGCTTTGGGACATGATGCATTCACTGATAAATCTTTTGGAGTGCTGAGCAGAAAATGGGTTCTTTCTCAGTGATTCTGAAGTCACACTTAATCGGACAAAATCAGATACATAATTCTCAGCTGCTGCCTTGTGGTATACTGGTGGTGGAAGCTGCAGAGAAGCAGAGATGAGGTATTTTGAAGTATTAGGCACTTTCCACCAAAATTTTACTTAAGTAGGAGAGAATTTGAGTCTAAACCCTTCAAGACACTGACTCAATTTTGATTTGTAACTACTGTAACTATCAGTTGCAATAGAGATGTTCTTAAGGATATGCATGAGGCAGAGTTACCTAGAACTCAGTGAATCTTTGACAATACATAAATGCTTATGATTGACCTCATAATTTGCTGGTAATTCACACTGCTAAAAATCTCACAGATGAGAAAGGTAATGTTAATAACGTAGATTCTGAGGACAGTGGAACTTTGTTCATCTGTGCATGTTCTTAGACATAGTGATGTAACCAGTAGTTTTCTGTACCATACATTAATCCTAAATGCATAGGAAATGTATTAATATTATAGAATACTGATAACTTACATCTTACTCTCTCTCTGTCATGGTTCTGCATAAATAAATACATTCTAATAACTACCCTAGTAATTGGCCACTAAACCCACTAATCACTAAACCCACCTCTATCATTAGTACGTTAACCAGGAAATCTCAAATTTCTACACTCTCTTATTGTTCGAGATTCTAAGTTTGCCTTCAAAGTTTATTAGCAAGCTAGTGCTCAAATATTGTGAGTGAGTTAGCCGTTGTTTGAGAGACTGGGCAGAGTGTTTTAGCCTAAGAAGGTTTTGTCAGCTACCCACAACAGAAAAAGTGAAATTTAGGAAAAACATTATTTTGAAGGACTGGTGTAGGCAAGAAGTTGGGGAAGGCTACTTATACACACATACACACACACAGACACACAGAGTACAGTACATTTACATTTTATTAGTGGTATCCCTTCCAGATTGATTGGAAATTGGCACTTATTTCCTTATTGTTTTAATCTCTGAGTTCTTAGGGTGTTGATTTTGCTTTTTAATGCAAGGATACATTGAGCCTTTTCTCCCCATCTGTTGCAAAGTATCAGTGGTTACCTGTATACTTGGAATAAATGGAGTCAAAGTCTGTTTTTTGCCAGCAGGGTAGAGAATACATGTCCATATGATTAAATTTGTTTGTAGAGCAGACTGTGCCTGACCCTAATGACTTTGAGGAATAGTTCTTTATTTGTGCTGTCCTTGAATTGTGCCCACATACTATCTTGGAGCATGGTAGCTAACATGGGTAGTTTTATGCCTTTATTCTAGCTGAGTCTGTTCACAACAGGGTAATCAATCATTTCATATAGGCTGATACATCTTTTCCATTCTGTTTAGTTGTTGTTTTCACTAAGAATGAAAGTAAAGATTTTAAGATGTGCCATAGAAAAGCTTACAGTTTGTCATTATGAAGGGAAATTTATTAAGGGGGAAAATTAACTTTTTTTTTACCCCTGTAGTTCAAGATAATGTATTTCCAAAAATAAACTGTGTTGACTCTTTAAAGAAAAAAACTTATATGAGAAGATTTCTCAGAATTTTTGATGCGACAGTAATGATATTATATATAAAGCTTTGGAGGCACTTGTAAAGACACAGCCTAGAGAACTGGTTCTTGATTTGACAAACTTTATAATGACTTGTACAAACTCTTAGCTTGTTCTTGTGTTCTGAAGAAGAACAGCCATGTGAGCTGGGTCCAAGATCAGGAAATTTCAACAAAACCAGTAAATCATGAAATGACATAGGGAAAATTTGTCTCCTTCTGTTTCCTTCTGTGGCTGATAGATGGGAGATATATATGTGTGTACAAATGCAATTATTTATAAACAAATGCATCATGGATATGCAAATATGGATATATTTGTATTTTTACATACATATACACATATATATACACACACACACATAATTTGTACAATGTGGATTCCTCCAGCAGTTGCACTCAGATGTACATTTTCCGGGATTTCAGGAAGGCTTTTGAGACTGTTCGTCACAGACTCCTTCTTTATTGTTTCTTTATGGTTTATAGTGCTCTGGAGAAGAACTGGCTGAAGGGCTGAGCACAAAGGGTTGTAGTGAATGAGGTTAAATCTGTCTGGTGGGGAATTGAGCTGGGATACAATTCTACAGTCAGTCCTGTTCAATATACTTATCAGTGATCTGGATGCAGGAGTTGAATGCACCTTTGCTGACAGTGACAAACTGGGAGGTGGTGGAGACTCTCTCAAGAGAGAGGAGGCTTGTAGAATCTGGTTTGATTGGTGCACTGGGCTGTGACTAGTGGGTGAAATTTAACAAGTCATAATGCTGTATTCTGCATCTAAGATGGAATAAGGCTGGGCACAAATATAAATGGGAAAAACAGTCTTGTAGATTGCTCCCGGGTGCTGGGGTGCTGGTTGGGAGAAGCCTAACATGAGCTAGCAGGGAGCCCTGGCAGAAAAGAGGGCACATCCCATGCTGGGATCTGTCAGACACAATATCACCAGCCAGAAGAGGTGGTTGTCCTGCTGCATTCAGCACTCGTGTGACTCACTTTGAGCACTGTGTGCAGTTCTGGGCTCCACAATTTATAAATAATGTGAAGGTCTATGAAAACCTCTAGAGGAGGGCAACAAATCTGGTGAAAGGGGTGGAAAGAATGTCTTATGTGGAGGGCTGAGAACATTGAGCTGTCTTGTTTGAAGAGAAAGAGGCTGAAGGTGACTTCATTGCACTCTACCACTTCCTGAGGAGGGGAAGTGGAGAAGGAGGTGTTGATCTATTTTTCCTGATATCCAGTTACAGAATGCATGGGAATGGTTCAAAGCTGCACCAGGGGAGGTTCAGACTACACATTGTGAAGGACATTTTCACCCAGAGGGTAGCCAAACTCTGGAGCAGGCTTCCTAGAGATGTGGTTGATGCCCCAAGACTGCCAGTATTTAAGAGGCATTTGGACAAGGACCTCAGTAACATGCTTTAACTTTTGGTCAGCCATGCAGTGGTCAGGCAGGATCATGATAGTTCCCTTCTGACTGCAATATTCTCTGTATTGTATGCTCTGCTGTGCCATGTTAATTTGTCTGCCCAGTAACCACCCCCCTCTCTGCTGCCTCAAACAGGCCTCTCAGTCCACACCCAGACCCTACAATCTTTCCAGCTGTTGTCCTGGACCCTCCTTTTCCTCTAATACCCACCTTGGATTGATTACAATCTCTACCTCCTTGCACCCATCATGCCCAGACATAAAGTTCTGATTTTTTTTTGCAATTACAGAACAGTTTGCTGATGACAGAAAGGAAACAGGAAACATATCCCAAAGCCTGAAATATTTTAATGCTTGCCTTTCTTTCTTTCTTCTGCTAGATGTTAAATGTTTTTGTTTTTCTGGAACTTGTTTTGGAGAAGGAATGAAAGGACAGGGAATGCACATGAGATTCCTGGTCCTCTAATTTCAATGGCAAGGCTTGCAAGGAGAAAGTTTTCAACCATGGAACTTTTCCAAGTTTTCCATATGCATTTTCTTTTGTAAAAAAGTGAAACAGTGCCAGAATTTCAGGCACTGCAAACTGGATTAACAGCATTTAATCAATGTATCTCTTTTGTTTTTACTTAACAGAAGACCGGGCCCCATGTTTTAAAGGCAAGAGGGATAATTTTAAAAACATAGTTTTATGTGTAGCCATCCTTCTGTGAAAGTGTTACACAGGAGTGAAAAAAAAACCAACTTTGAAATTATTTTGCATTTAGCTACTTAGATTCCTTTTTCCTGTCTTTCTTTTAGCAGAAAGAATATGTTTTCTCTGCCTGTTTTGAAAAAAAGTTTGATCTGAAGAAGACCAGAACTTGCTGTTTCACTCTGACAGCTATGATGTACTCCCTGGATGCTTAAACCAAAGTGCCTTCATTACCTACCCCCATTCCTGTCTTTCCCATCTTCTATTACTTAAAACATAGGAACAGTGCTTGATCACCTCTGAACTGGAGCTGTGTGCTTATTACCAGTTTCATAGCCACAGCTGGGTAACTGCTTTCCAGAAGGAAATTAAATCTGCATGAAAGAAAGGGGAAAATTAAGGTAGTTTAAATAAGGTATGTTTTCTCTATCTGGAAGTATTAGGAGCACAGAAATTGTCAGACTGGATCATGATCCAGGTCTGTTCAGCCCAGCATCCTGTCTCTAACAGCAAGCAGGACAGGCTGCCTCAGAGGAAGACATATGAACCCCAGAATCCACAGACATGGCATAATCTGTTCCTCTGTGATGTCTCATTTTTAGTCTTTGGAGACTTATGCTGGAGTAGTTACTGCAGTTATGGATCTTGTGTTACTGTGTAAACTTCCATTTCTTTGAATGCTTTTTTTCCTTCCTTTTTTTCTTTTCCTTTTGTCTGGGACAAAATAGATGTAATTATATTTCCATGTAACCACAACTGAAACGGAAATACAATTAAAATCCTTAACTAACTGCTGTGAGCTTTTCAGAGAGATGAACAGCAGGTGCTGTAGGGAGCATTTTGTAGCCCCTGAGACACAAGTGAATCAAGTGCAGGTGTTATGACAATTTTCTGTCACAGGTCTGATGCTGGGACCATACTGGCATAGGGACGTCAGGGTGGTGCTGCCTTTTGAAGGAGGTGATACAGCAGGTATATGTGAGTCTGCTCCTGAAACAGCCTCCACTGAGTCCTACAACATCCTGCCACAACCACCTCAGATGCGAGGAACCTCTGATGTGTGTCATGGGTTGTGGATATTCTCAGTTCAATCAGAGAGAAAAAGAGAAAGATTTCTGCCAGGCTAAGCCTGGGGAAAAGCCTGGGAGGGATGTAAACTATCTATTATCTTTCTTTCTATTCATATTGTTTATAGATATGTTCTACCACAGTGACCTAAGTCCAGTGTACCAATCAGGTGAAACGTTTTTACTTTAAGATCGATGGAAATAATGTTCATTATGTTCTCTATAAAAGAGAGAAGTGCTTTTGAATAAATGCTCATTTTTCCTTCTGAAATTGTGCGAGTAATTTCGTCCGTCTCTGGCTCAACAGTGTCAAAAGGTCACAAAGTTTTCTACCCCATCTTTAGAAAGGTTGGCACACCTATATGGAGTCACTTGTTGTAGCACAGTGTCTTGTCTTTCTAAAAATCAAAGAAACATACCATATATGGTTGTTGATTTTTGACATGTTAGAGAATTTCAGCTTTTCAGAGTAATGCCATTTTCTTTAACAGGCAGTCACAACTAACCTCCTTATTTTAAGAATGCAGAAATCACAGTTCTCTACCTAATATTGGCTAATTAGCCAAGGCGATCTGTTGTTTTGATAAGTCCTGCCAGAAGAGATTGAATAAAACTCCAAGCCATAGAGGCAGCCTGGACATAAGAAGCACATGGGATTTTATTTCCCTTACTAGAGGCTGTGAGGTTTTTTTAAAGCTTGATGAACCGAGAGGCATATATGTATCTTAAGCTACCTAAAGCCTTCAAAAACCACTGCTCAGCTGCTGATTAACTCAAGAGGGTTAAATGACTAAATTTCCACTGTTGCACATATACAAAGCAGCTTATGTGCTGATCCTGTTCCATATTTTATGAGCTTCTTGGATCCCTCGCTCAAACAGCAGTCCCAAACCTGAAGTTAATTCCCCTTGTCAGTCTCCCATAGTTCTTCTCAGAGCACTTCTCAAGTGGAGACAGTTCCCAGCATGCCAACTCTTTGGCACAGCACTCTAGGTTTCCTGAAAGCTTGCTTCCTATTCAAAATTTCCACAAAGCTCTCAGTGAATAGCCCTCTAAAACCAAGAGACCTAATTTATTCTAGTTAATGGGAAGGTAAGCTCAGTCAAATTCATATTCTGTTCTCCAGACTACTTTTACGTGGAGTAAGACAGGATTTAGAGCAGGTACCTGCCTTGAAGAACTGCCAGGGCTCTCACTCTCAACAAGGAGGCAGGAGTGAAAGACAGAAACGTGTTCTTGGTCGTACAAGGAGCAGAACAAAGATAATTTATTGATTGTCTTAGAGAAAATCCAAATAATTGCTTATTACTTTAATCTGAATGCAGTTGATATCACCTGCAGAGTTCTAGGGAGATTTCTAGGGAGAAAAAAAATCCAAATACTTTTTCTTATTTTTTATCCATTTTCCATAGCTGTTTTTTGTTTTTCACACTGTCAGTAAAATAAAAAGGTGTCTCCACCAAGTATTTCTGGCTCTACTGTGCATTTAATAGCTTCCATGGGCTCCTATCTGTACTGAGAAATAAAAGGTGAGGGGCTGACTTTTGTAAACATCACCTTGTTTGTAAACCTGTATGATTGTTGATACACAGAGGGTGAGAATTCCCCCATGATATGTATCCTGTCTACTTCCAAAAGAGAATTTCACCATAGAACTGTCTTTTTTTTTCCCCTCAGGGAGTCTTATGAGCTTACAAAAGAAGTAAATATATTACAAAGCTCTGCACAGCTCACTTTACTTCTATTCCAGTGTCCAATGACTTAGAAATTCTGGCCATGACAATTTATAATACATGCTTTCTTCTGTATCACCAATTTAGATGCATACAACCTGTAGGCTATCTGTAAAGAGAGCTGGTGTTTCAGCAGTAATGTGGATTGCATGCAACCGTGAAAAACAAAAGTACTATTGGGAAACTATTAGGGAATAACAGTCTCCTGTTTTTCCATTGGCTAATCCCTGTCCCTCCCCTCTTGTCTTGTTTACCCTTGTTTTTTATTTTTGTTTTTCGATTTGGTTTTTGTTTTGCTGGTCAGCCAAGGGAAAACTTTAACTGACATTTTATGTTCAGATTCTTGTAAGGGGTAACAATTATTGTAAGTTGACATAGTACTTGAGAATATGGGGTTGTTATAAGGTCTGCTGATGTGAAGTTCAGCTTTTTCAATTAATGCAGTCTAGTTTCAATTAATACTTTTTGCTTTCAGAGACAGGACAGCTAACCCTCTTTCCTCCCTGCAATGGTTTTGCCCTGACAATTACACTGCCATCACAGCAGCAAGCCTACTCATATTACCCTCATAATAAACCTGCTTCTATAACCCTCCTTACCCCAAGTAATTCATGACTTTGGAGGAAGAGAAACTTCATTAAACCATCAGCTGGAGGCTCAAGCCTGGAAAACATTTTCAGAAGCAGTTGAACCAGCAGACAGCAGACATAATGGTGTCAATGTGGGGCTGTCTGTGCAGAAGTGCTGATGCGCTCTTTTTGTACCTGTCTCCAGCTCTGCATCTCAAGCTGGATCTCCACTTGCTAATAATGTCAAAGCTGTGGGTCCAATACCTCTATGGGGCATTCACTTGAAGTGGATTTGATGATACATGTGGGTCCCTTCCAAGTCAGAACATTCTGTGACTGTGTGTGACCACACCATCTACCTTAGAGCACTGGCCAATATGTCTGTTACCTCTTCTGCCAGCTTTCCTTCTTTTCTCTCACTACTCCCTCCTTGTATAAACCTTTCTTTCCTTAACTGGCCATTTCTTTGTCTCTTCCAAATTCTCTTCAGAGGTCACCTTGTTCTCTTGACAGGGCAGGCACTGTGTAATGCCCAGCAACACCAGATCTCCATGTGTCTTTTGTCCTCAGGCACCACTGTGGTGGGTCTACTAATAAAAATATGACAGGTAGAACTAGGAATTCACTCTCAAAGCATTGCTACAATTAAACTGAGGAGCCTCACATCCTCACTAATACAACAAACTGCAAATGACCAGAAATTAAATCCTTTGGTGTTCTGAGTGACTCTATAAGCATGCAGCCATCTTAAATGATTTTGACTGAATAATAATGATGACACATTTCAGGGGATCCTGTCTATCAATAACTAACCTGTTTCCAAGGGAGAACCTGATGTTACCACAAAGTGCCAAAAAGCTGTGAAATTACCTACATGCACCAGTCCTTGATATGGTGTTTACCAGCTTGTCATCTTTTTGATGCGGGGACAGCCTGGGTGATCCTTAGCTGTGTACTGCTCACCAGAGAGGAGCTGCTTGCTCAGTGAGGACAGCAGTGGATTACATTTTTGAAGTCCATAAGCTCTCCTGTAGTCCTCAGTGCTGAGCTACTTATTTTCTAAGTCATCCAGGTGTATGTGGGAGTCACCAGATGTGAATTAAATTTGATACAGAGCAGGAATGAACCCCCTTGTGACCTTGGACAGAACATCATCAATGCTGGAAATGTTGTGCCAATGAATCAGGTCAGCAAGAACAGGATTGATGGGATGGCATTTAGCAGCAATGACACCAGGTTAGCAGGATAATTTTTTTTGCAACATTTGAAAACTGGAACACTTTATCATCTTTCCTCTAAAAATCACTGTTTTATGGCAGGATCAATATTTTGCTCTTAAAATGTATGAGCAGAATAACAGCTCTATGACTTTAGAATCTGATATGTCATTGTCATCAAATGACATAAATCCTGAAAATCAGAATTATTTTGAAATTTTCATTCCTGAGCTTGCCAGTTAAGAAATCACAGAAATTATTTGCTATAAACAATGGAATTATAACTAGAATCCTAAAGGGCATTTGGTGACAGAGGGTTTTTTGAGATTACAAACACTGACATCTCAAAAAATTTAGTTTTCAGTGAGTGAAGAAGGAAAACAAACCCCAGAATTCTCCACAATTTTTTTTTTTACCAGACCCCAGGATATTTTCAATTGAGACATTTTGAAAATGTTCCAGATCTTCCAAAGGATTAACTCAAGCAAAAGTGAAGCATTTAACCTAAATTAAAAACAAAATATGTATGTGAATAATGAAATTTTCTATTAGTAAAAATGTCACATGCCTTTGTAAGACAGTGCTTCCTAACACTTATGTGAAAGCTGGTCTGGGTGGCACAGCACCATTTAAATTCATTTAGTGGTATATACTAAAGTCAGCTTCTTAGCTGCATTCTTCTCAGCTGAGGTTTTAATAGCTGTCACTGTGAGCACAATGCTGGAATACTCTGCCATGGTGCTGGCTCCAGTGCACAGAGGTGTCAGGTTATGCCTGGGCCTAGTTAGCAAAGCCAGCCTTCTGTTTCTTTTCAAGATAAACTACTAGCAGTTAATCTATCCAAGGTTTCTATTCATAAAAGACCATGTGAAAATTGTTAGGTTTTGATTGCCATTTAATCTGCTTCTATTAAGAAGTTCTTAATTTGCACTCTTATATTGCAGGCAAGGGTCTCTGCAGAATTAGCCTGGTTTTCTTGTGTTTCTCTATAATTTTACTGTTGACCACTGCCAGAGGGAGGTTAATGGGCTAATTGGATCTTAGCTTTGATGCAGTTCTGCTTCTTTTATGTTCCCAGAGTCCCTGTCCTTGTTTTATTAACATTGTCTTCTTGTAAATACATAGTTTGTAATCTTGTAGTCCTTGTTTTTTTCATAATCTGAGTTTCACAACAGGGAGGGTAAGATTTTGTTCCTAAATATAAGAAGTTAGCATCATTTTAAACATAGAAGGGTATCTTTTCAGTCTTCCAGCTGCTGTTCTGCAGGCTGCAGGTCTCCCAGACATGTCCCACTTCATGTGTTTTTAGGACACTCTTGGGTGTCCCACATTGTATTAGGTACCTGTAAAAAGGCAGCTGAATCCTGCCAGACAGCTTTACACTGTTTTACATGTTCCACAGTCTCTAGGACAATGAATCTCATATCCTGACAAGTGGCTCTGGGTATTATAAGCAATACAACATGCTTCATGAAACAGTCACAAATGTAAACTTGGGAAAAACCACAGATAGGTCAAACTGGTGCTATAAAATATCTTCAGAGTGGAAACATTTATTTGTCTTGTCAGGATTTGGAAAGGGCAAATACTTCATAGGAACAAATATAGTTTAATTTAATTTAATTTTGAAAACAGGATAAAAATTAGCTCAGTAAAGGACATTTTGATTGTCTGACTCCAAATGACTTTGTTTCCATTTTAAAGTGTCACTTTAGCTGTACATACACAAGGTGACATGCGTCCATCTGTCTATATTACATCTAAGTGCAATGTATGCCCATAATGCAAGAGGTAAAGTTGGAATGGAGATTTTGATTTCTGTTCTCAAGTAAGATTTACATCACTCTGGAGTAAATTTACTTCCATTTAATTTTGTGAGAAATTTTACAAAAAGCTCCCCTTTTGTAACACAAATAATTTTATTGGAGGGTTGTTACCTGAGAGAAGGTAAGGTCCAGATTCTCATCAGCTCCATGGCTGTAGAATGGGTGATTTTTAATTTTATTTTTAACCTAACAAAGCAACAGGTAGTGAGTAGATATTTTTTCCTAACACATACAATTTTAGCATTAGATAGAGCTCTTGAAAATCTTTGGTGTTTCCTCCATTGGGTCTGGCAATCACCAGCATAAATATAGACTGGTCAGTGAAAGGACTGAGAGCAGCCCTGAGGAGGAGGGCTGAGTTCTCCTGGATTTATGGGTTCTTGTGGATATTAAGCTAAGAGTAAGCCAGCAAGGTGTTCTTGCACCTCAGAAAGCCAGCAGCCAGCCCTATGCTGTGTTGCATCAAAAGCTGAGCGAGCAGCAGGTCAAGGGAGATGATTCTACCCCTTCACTCCTCTCTTGTGAGACTCCACCTGGAGTGCTGTGTCCAGCTCTTTCCTTAGCAAAGGCAAAATATCAATCTGTTGGAACGGGTTCAGAAGAGACCATGAAGATAATGGGAGGGATGGAGCCCTCTTCCATGAGGAGAGGCTGTGAAAGTTGAGGCTGTTCAGCCTGAAGAAGAGAAGGCTCTGTGGAGATTGTATCGCAGCCTTCTATTGTAGCCTAAAGAGGCTACAAGAAGACTGAAGAGGGACATTTAACAGTGGCATATAGTGACAGAAGACAGGGAAATGGTAATAAAATGAGTAGGTGTAGATACAGATTAGATATTGAGCATCCTGGTCTAGTGGAATGTGTCTGGGTGCATAGCAGGCCTTGGAACTAGAAGAGTTTTAAAGTCCCTTCAAACCCAAACCTTCTGTAATTTTATGAGCCCTATATGCTGTACAGTCCTACTGGAAGAGTACCAACATTCTTGATGAAAACCCTGTCCTATAACTTCAGCTTCTCTGCTTAACACAGATGATAAAAAAAATCTCAAAATGTTACGATGTCACCTTGCCTACACTGAGTTGTAATGTTACCTGCTTTGGGACTTAAATAATTTTCACTTTAATCTTATTTTGCAGTAAATAATTTTGACCCATGAAGAAATAGATAAGAACTATTGTCCAGATCCTAATTATGAACAGTAAGAGCATTTGCATTTACCTTTAAAAGCTTTAAAGGCAGTGACCATAAACACATACAAATAGAGCAGAGGGGCTTAACTTTAATGCAGAACTCATCAAACTATTTTCCACATTTTTTGAGTGCAACTAATCTGTGAATACTGTTGGCAATATATCTATATCTGAAGTGATTCTCCAAATGTTCCACACAGACGGCTTTCAGTTGATCCAGTCTCAAGCAGCTTTTTTTTTTGTGCTGCTGATTTTGAATGTGGTTTTTTTTTAGCAAATGTTGGTTTTTAAAGGCCTGTGTTGGTGTTTCTCCTCCTATGAAAAGCATATAAGCAGGACAAAGGCTTAATTGGGTTGGCTGTGGTGTAAGTATTCAAAGTGCTGCAGACTGTCATCAAGCTTTCATTGTCTGCAGAAAAGGAAAAGAAGGATAACCTTGTGATTAAACTAGTGGACTGTGACTCAGGATATCAGAGTTCAATTCCTTCATCTAAATGTATTGTAATACAAAAAAATCTAAATCTCATTCTTTAGTTTCCATTTACGGTTGTCTCTACCCATCATCCAGTTGCTTGGCTGAATCCCTTTGTGCCACACGAAGGAGGACAGTGGAGGTTAACAGTGAAAGGTTAACGCATTAGGGAACATGCTTTGAAATCAAATGACCTGAATTATTGTTGCGTTGATTAGTATGCAAGAGATATTGTGTGCTAGACAGCATCATCCTAAAGCAGCCTCATCTAAGTAAAAGGACATAGAAATATTCACCCCCTGGGCATTCTGAAATATTTTTAGCTTCATTGGTATGGAACCAATATCCTCAGGAGCATGAATTGAATGTTCTTAACGTGAGGCAGAAGAAACAAGTGCAGCACAATAACAAAATGTGACATGCCATTAGCAGAGTTCCAGTGATTCTTACTTTTCCTCTTTCTCCAAATAAATGTGCCTTAGTAACAGAAATTTTCCTTTTAAGACCAAATGATGGAAAAGTAGTGACTATCAGGCCCAGACATCAATGATTTCAGGTGACATAATTGAGTCACTTGAGCTGAGAAAAATCCTATGTGTGCAGCAATAATAGATTTTCCAGTTGTAGGGTGCCACTGTTTTTTCCTGTAGGTTAGTGAAAAAGTGAGAGAACAAGGCGTGCCAGGGAACAGACAGGCTTGATAGCAAGGGAAGGGAAAGTCTTAGCTGAGGGAATAGACAGAGTACCTGATTGCAGACAGGCAAGAGAGAAGAGGAAGAAACCTAAGCATGATGCTCGTAGTGCTCATCATACTTTTTAGCTAGACAAGGACTGAAGCAATTTGTAGAAGAGTGAATTTCATCTTCATTGGGTAGAACAGCAGTTGGCTGCCAAAAGGAAAATAAAAGATAAAATATTTAAGGAAGATGGAAGGAAAACTCGGAAAGATAGAGAACTAAATAGCTGATCTTCCCCAGAGTCAGAGTCTTAAGAACCCTCTAAATTAGGACTACTTTGTCTTGCCTTCTATTTGTTTAGAACAGGAATACTGAGGTTTCTTTTTTTTTCTCTGTTTCCACAGACTGAATTGTTTTATCCAGAAGTACTAGTCAAATCAAAAGCACTAACTGCTTTTCTCCATCAACTCTTTAGACATTTATGACTATAACAATGTCCCTTCAGCTTTCCAGTGAAATGAAACTTGCACCACAGAGAGCGACAGCTTATTTATTTTCTGCTGTTTTAACAGCTGAGTGATCCTCAACAAAATTGCTCTTGACTTCCTTCTTTTGCCTTAGCATGCTGAAGAGCACCCTTATTTCCAAAGAAATTTGGCAATGTGGCATAAATGGAGGTTTTTCTTTACTGGCATTGGTAGGAGACAAGAATTAAATGTATTTCTGTTCTTACAGATGCCTCTGACCAGTATAATCCATGCTCTCATATGACTGTCATGGAGGCTGGTAACCACATCTCCAATATGTACTAGAATTGCAACTGGTTCTGTGAGATACAATTAGCATGCAACAAATAAGAATAACAAGAAATGAACAAGAACCTAGATAAAAATTATTGAAACTTCTTGTTGAAACGATTTTTTAAAAATAATTTTGCTCCTCAGGCCAATTTTGAAGTTGTGGTGTGCGGTTTTTTTTTCTAATTTATTTTGGAATTTTTTTTTCTTTGTAGGATTTTGTTTTCTTTTTGGGGGTGGTGAGTTTTTTTCTTTTCTTTTTCTCCAGTTCTTCTCTTGATTTGTCTCTTAGCTGATTATTTTGCAGAATGTTTGGATGAGAAAATGACCATAAATCAGCGCTGTTCTTTGATATGTATCAGCTGTAATCCATAAAGTTTTAAGCTTTTGAACAAAATAATTTATTAATTTACAATCATGGCAAAGCAACTTGCAATTTCCTCAGCATTTGTGTGCAATGTGGTATTTTAAATGGATAAACCTATTGTGAATATTTTAAAAGAATTTGTAAAACTGTAGGAACAAAATAAAATACATGTGCACATGTTGCTGTGCCAAATGTATTGCAGTTTCACTAAGCTAATCAAAAGTGGCACAAAACAATAATCAAATTGAGGTCACAACCAAGAATGAATCAATGAGTTCCATGATTAAACTTTCAAACTAATAGTGCACATAATCAAATTAAATTATGATTTTAACACTATTTTAATTCTTTTAAATTAGTTTTTTTTCTTGAAAAAAATCAAGGAGGGGCTAGATTTCTTCCATGTATGATCTAGAGATAAAAATATTTATGGTGTAAGAAAGAAGTTCCCACAAGATGGGAAAGTACTTAATCCAAGTGCACTTTCTCTCTCTCTTAACTTTTCTCATCTGAACATTAGATGAACAGCAAGATTAAAACAGCAACGTAGTCCTTATGGGAGTGACAAAGAGAAGCACAAAACAGTGACCTATTCTGCTTTTCTAATCTTAAATATTCAATTTAGGGAAAAGTGAACTGCCCATTGGAAATCTCTTAGATTGTACAAAGAGCATGATCAGCTTGGTCTGGACACCTATTTCAGGTATGAAAAATCCTGCTTTAGACATCTAACTTTTATTTAATTTTTATAGTATGTTAAAGTTGATCTAGGCCTGAACATCTGTTCTAGGCTTAGCCCTCTGACAACACAGCTCAGAAAATACAAATGGTGAAGTCCCTTTGTTCATCTTAGCAGAGTGGGACTAGATGAATGCCATTTGAATGTCTCCTTAAATCTCGATGCTACACATTAGTGTGGTGCTTATTCCACCCCCTAACTTTAGAACAAAAGAACCTTTTCAAAGACTTCACACAGAGGTGATGGATAAATCATACACATTAACTGCTTTTGAATAATACCATTTTAACCTGAAAAATCTATTAATTCTGTGCTGTTTACCTTAAGAAAATTATTTAAGGCATTGTTTACACATATGCTGACACATGCACATAATTGAAAAAATTAATAAGGAAGAAAAAAATGAAGGCACATGTCATCACACAAAAGAGACTGAATTTGACTTCTTTTCTTCAGAGCTTGCACTCCAACAGATGTTGTTCTTTGTTATCTTTATGTAGACAGTACATTTATGTTCAGGCCTGGTAAAACATTCAGGATATCTGATCAGATGGCAGGTGGCTCGCGCTGGCTTTACCAGTGATTCAAGACCTTTATTTTTCTCTTTTCTATTTAAAGAAAGATTGACAGAATTGACTGTGATGTACAAGAAAAAGAAAAACCCTTCATTCTGGTGCAAAGAGTTTTCTTTATCAGGAGGTTGTCCTGCCTGCTATATACACCTGTGTGTACACATGTGGCTTTTTAGCCACTTAGGTAGACATGAATCCTCATGGCTCATTCCCATAGAAGGAAATGTTTAGTGCAGGATAAATAACTCTATGACTTAGTAGACCTAATGTTTGCAAACCCAGTAACATTGATTACTGATATAAATACTCAGAGTGGATTTATAATGGAAAGTCATGATGCTGGCTGCCTACCTTACCATGATGGATGTTAGATGACATAAACTCCTTGTTTACACAGATATTGAAAATCTGAACCTACAGAAAAGAATTTTCACATATTTAACATTTAGGGACTTGGGTAATTATTATTGAATCATACAGGGAAAGGCAGAATGTGATGTTGTTTAGCATTAGACTGGTAAATGTTAGATATTTAAGATACTTTTTAAAGTTCCTTCCACAATCTGGAGAGAGTGATAAACAGCTCTAGAGGGCAATTTGCCCTGCCTAATTTAGACATCATTCTTATGTGATATAAATTTTCATCTGAAGGAACCTATATTTGTATACTGTGGAGTTGGTCTAGGTAATTAGCTCAGGCTTGGTAGTTATTTTTAAATGGAAAATATATCCAAGAGTTTCTGGCTAAAGCTTCTTCTATTTTTTTTTTTAATAGGTCTTTCTCACACTGAATTTTCCCAGGCATAATTCAAATCTCATCTCACCTTCCTTAGCGATGAACCCAAGTCTGTTTAGGCATCTATACTGCAGAGTTGTAGACTTTCAGTAGCCTAGACACCAATTTCTAGTGCCATCTGAAATGCCCCAGGGTATTCCATGTGGCTGTGAGCAGTGCTCCTGTATCTGTAGAATGCTGTGTCATTCTGTCAGCATTTTGTGGAAGATTTGGACACTCCATGGTTTTGCAAATTGCACCATATGTTTGGGCAACTGAACAGAGCCTGTAGGGTGAAAGTCAGCTTCAGCTTAAGACATTTAAACTCAGATGCCTGCACTTAGGTGTTTACCTGTGAGTTAAGTGCCTAACCTCCTGCTTTAGTCAATGAAAATTTAATCACTATACTGGAGCCTGAAAAGCAACTTTCCTGAACCTCTGGCTTTAGCCAGACTTAAGATAAATTGAATTGCTCTAGATTGCACTTCCTATATCGACAAAAGACTCGAAGCCCGTGGCTGAAAGCCAGACAGAAAGCTTAAGGGCATCTCAGATGGCACTAGAGGCTTGTGTGAGGACAAATTAATTGAGTTAGTCTTTGCTGCTATAATAGGAGCTTGGACAGTGCTGTATATGGAGACACCGACACGTAGGCATATGACATTAGTAGTAGTTTTATCTTAAACTGAATCACGCCTTGAGGTTGATACCTGGGCAGATGGTTACAAGTATTAGATATTTCACCTTTTTTAATGATGAACACAGAATTTTGTATGCAGAAACATAATTTCTACAGTTTCAGACAGGATGGGCTGGTAAATTATTGGAAGAGCTGGAGTTTATGTGATTCAAGGAAGAAGACACAGACTTCTGAACAGTAGACAAAAATCTAATAGACATCAACACAAGCAGAAATGACAGCGTGAAGCTGAAGGCAATTACCGACTTGAAAAAAGATATGAATTTAGTGACTGCACTTGATGAGGCAGACCCAGCAAAGTCTGTGAACGGCAGACAGATTGATGCAGATGAATGGTGTGATGACTCTGTGTTGGGAGGAAATACTGAACAAAGAGATTAGGAGGCGGAGAAAGAAGCTGAGTAGAAATACATCAGAAAAATTAATTTTGAAAAGGAGAAAGGTGCCAATTTTGACACAGTGTGGGCAGAGGAAGCTCTATGGACCAACTCTAGGAAACAAACAATCATTTCTCATTTATAACCTTTAACTCATGCACTCTAAAACACATTTCCTCTACCCAAATACATAGATCTCCATGTTTATTGCCAATGGTTTTGTTACTTAAGAAAATTTTGGCAAGGGAAGTTGACAAATGCAATTAGTAAATATAGCATACACTGCTTTATATCAAATATTTTGAGAAAATTGCCCTTGAGGTTAGTGCGGAGACTCTTGGCTCCCACTTTTAAAGCTGGCTGGGGAAGAATGAAGGAGGTGAAAATAATGCCAGTCCACAATAACGACCCATCAGGAGTGCCGTATGCTCCATACCGTGTGCTGTCAGGGAACCTTTAATTCCAAGGAAATATGGATATTCATTTATGTCTTGCATGTGTCAGACACATTGGAGCTGACATTAAAAAATCAAGCTAGGCACGTGCTGTAGTGTTACATCTTACATTTAAATCATTGTGCTGGCAATAATTTTTTATTTGAGTCTATTGGGGTGTGAAAAATGTCTGGCCAGAAAAATCTTCCATGTCAAGGCTCTATTAATAAAACGAGATGGTATGGTGACTAAGACTGACAAATTCTGTGCTTTGGTGTTTTGTTGTGGGCTTTTTTTGTGGTAGGGGGAGAGTTAGGATTTCTTTTGGGAACTACTTCATGGTCCTTGCCAAATGTGGAACCTAAAAGAGAGCAAATCTTTTTAACAGGCAAAGAAGGGAATTAATTCACTGATTTGTCTTACATGATAGCGTCATTACATCAGTGCTGGCAGAAAGTGTAGAAAATACCTTATTCATGCTTTGCTTGAGAGCTTCCTGTGTGAGGAAACCACTCATGAGAACCCTGCACACCTTTCTAATCTCCTTCCCATGAGCAGAACTGGACCAGAATATGAAAGGGGATTATCATCCAACCCATTTGCTTGTGTGCTCTCCACAGTCATTTAGAACTCAGATTTTACAGTACTACCTTCAGTTCTAGGTTGAAACCTCCAACATCTTGTGCCAGATTTTGTACAGGTACACCTGGTATGTTATAACCCAGCTCAACAATTAGTGAGAAAAAGAAAAAGGCAGGTTTATTACAGAAGCAGTTAAGAAACTGTGGTTTGGACAAACAATTTTCTTGGACCCTGGCTTAAAAATGTGACATGTCATAGTTGAGTCTAATCACTAGTCATTAGGTAATATAGATGCATTGGCAAATCAATATGTCTAAGGTATCATCAGTCAGCCATGATTACCTTACACGTGATATTATTTTCACAAGGTGCTGCTACTCAGCTGTTAAAGCCTCTCCTATTGACAGGACATTAGCAGCCCTTTGTAGGACACTAGCAAGGTAAGAGCCAAAGGGCAGTAGTATAACTCAAACCACATTGCACACAGAGACATAATGCAACTTCATTTGCCTAACTGGAATTTTTCAGTCTGCTTTTGGTTGTTGGTTTCTCTTTCTTCTTTGTAACCAGTCAGATGGGGACTCGTGTTCTTCTCTGACCACGGCAACACAGAGAACTAAATGCCTCTTTGAACTGCTGCCACTGTACTTCTTTTTGTTTGGGATTTGCAGAGCCTCAAGGCCATTCCTTACAGAAGAAATACAAGCAGAGATTCCTCGTGAGAATATGAGGGATGCCTTCCCACAAATTCTGCAAAGCTTTGCCCATCTGAAAGTAAGAGGCTTGAAGATATTGTCTTTAATAGGCATAATCGTGTCACCATACTCTCCATACATACTGCTTTTGGCAGTAAGAAAGAGCTCTGCTTAAATAACTCATGTCATTACAGGGAGACTTATCCACACTGGGAAAAGAGCAACATTTGCTTTCCTGTGCAACCAACTCAGCACCATCTTTTCCATTTAGAAATCTGGGTTTGTATCAACCCAAAGGCTCATATGCACAAACTGAACCTGAAGAACAAGGAACAAGAAGGACTAGAGGATAAATGAAATATACTTAAATGCCCTCCAGACTTTCCTATGTATAACAGCTATATATTTACATGGTTTCATTCACCTGTTCAATTGTCTTCCCCCCACAGGCCTACTAACTAGAAGTTCAGTAAAATTCATTAGTATTTACGTTCTACTGAGTGCTTCATTAGCCTGGGCATTGTATCAATGATAGCTGAGGGCAAATAACCCATAAAGTGAAGTTTTGAAGTGGAGAATGCGTAGGAGGTGCTCAATCAAATAAATATGTAGTTTCATTTAAAAGACTGCAGGATAAATTGACCTGAATGTTACTCCCAATCAATATAATATATGGAAATGAATGGAAGTATCTCTGATTACTGCTGTCCTTGCAGTTTAGCTGATGGAGGAGATGTGGTATTAGCTCATGTTTCTACCACCTTTTGGTTTTCCTGATGGAGGAGATGTTCCACTGTTATCCCATTTATTGGCAGGAATAACTACCGACCTTTATGTTTTATCAGCAGGTGTTCAGTACCATGCAGTTCTGAGGTTCACTTTGGCTCTGTAGAGGAAAATGGGAATATTGGGGACTGCATGTCATTCTTTTATTAATAATAGCTGGAACCTACATCACTCAGGTCTTAAAACAGAATGATGACACATGAGACAACATTGTTTTCTCATCATACCATTCCTTGAACTGCCATGATATAGTGTGTTGCATGTGTATGGGAGATGTTGCAAAAGCAATGAGGTTCCTGATCCATGCACTTCCCTATTGATCTTCCTGACACGGAAGCAGAAAGAAAATAGGGTACTGTACCTCTCTGAAGATCCTCTGGAGGAGGAATATAAAAAAAGATGATATCTTTCTCAGTAAAAATCTTCTGTTTTCTTTGTTAGGACTTAGCATTGGATTTCCACTTGTGTGCTTTAAGAAAAGGTCCTAGGTGAATTCAGAGTGATTACTCTTCTTGAATGGGGTATTCCATATACAAGTCCAATTTGACCCTTGACATAATTTTGCAAGTCAAACAAATATCCTCTGGAAGCCTTCCCTCTGCATAACACAATCAATATTCTTTAATTAAAGGATGATAGTATTGATTCTAATTAAACAAAATTGCCTACCTCATTCATTTACAGTTCATATGTGTTTCCAGAGACAAGATGGTTTAGTGCTCTTAATACTGCTTTCCACATACAAGGGAAACATACTTATTTTTAAAAAATCACCTTAAGTCCAGCACTTGGTGCTGCAAATGTAATTTTTTTTTAAATGAATGAACAATCTGATGTATGTAAACATAATTTTGAAATAATAAATTATGTACATAGGCAATACAAATGTGCAAACATAGGGTTTTGGAAAATTGAATTAAAAATGTTGAAATCATTAGATTACTGAAAAAAAAACCTGTGCAGCTATTAATGACACACATTAACACATCTTGGAGATAATAATTTTCACTCCAAATAATCTGACAGGAAATAGTTTCTGTGAGAAGCGGGCATGTATTGTACTCTGAGGTGTGCCAAAGGGAAAGCTTTGTGAACATATTTATAATTCCATTTGAAAGGAGGAATCTTGGTTATATTGACATAATATGAAATTTTATGTAAACCATGGATGATTATTTATATTCTTTTATCAGGATGGGAACCAATGTGCAACCAAGGGTTAATGACCTATGATTATCTGAAAAGCTACATTTTCATTGGGTGATAATTTAAAGAGAGGCATTTAAATTCACTATATATGTGAATATGCAAGTCTTAGCCCTAGGATTGGTATGGCCTTAGGTTGCTTTACTTAATTACACTTTCTTATGTTTTCTTTTTTTTCCTAGGAAGTGCCATTAGACAGTAATTAGAATATTATGATATAGGCTTACCTAGGGGCTCCATGTATGGTTTTGCAGAGGAGATATACTGTATATCAAAGACCTGTGAGAGTAATGGATTTGGAAGACATTAAGAATAGAGAACTTATGAGAAAATTTAAAATTAAATAAAAACCCCAAAAGCAGTGAACAGCCTGCTGCCATTTAATGAAAGCAGCGAGGTTTGTAAGTGTTAGTTGTTGTACTTGATTTATTTCTGAGATAGATCTGATCTGACTTATTTTCCTAGTAACACAACCAATAGGCTTAAAAGAATGGCTGTGGTATAATCTACATGGAAAATTTCAGCAAAGTGAACGTGGAAATTGCCAACAGTGTTTTATTGATATTTACATAATATTTTCCTGACAAAGATGGAGGTGCCCCTCTGAACCTTTTGCTTATGGATAAAGAAGTACTAATGGATGATGTGATGTCTGAAATTGCCTTGGGTGCAGTGATCATGAAATGATGTAATTATCAATTCCCAGGTAAGGATGGGGATGTGCAGAACTGCAGCCTTGGACTTCCAAAGGGCAAATTTTGGCCTATTTAGGAGACTGATGGAGAGTGTTCTTTGGGAGGTAGCCCTGAGAGGCAAAGTCCAGGAAGGTTGACAGTGCTGGTCAGCAGTGGCTGAACATGATCCAGCAGAGTGCCCAGATGGCCAAGAAGGCCAACGGCACCCTGGCCTTTATCAGCAATGGCGTGGCCAGCAGGACCAGGGCAGTGATTGCCCCCTGTACTTGGCACTGGTGAGGCCCAATCTTGAGTGCCGTGTCAAGTTCTGGGCCCCTCACTACAAGATGGACATTGAGGGGCTGGAGCGTGTCCAGAGAAGTGCAACAGAGCTGAGGAAGGCTCTGGAGCACAAAGCTGATGGGAAGTGGCTGAGGGAGCTGGGGATATTTCACCTGGAGAAAAGAAGGCTCAGGGTGTATTTTATTGCTCTCTACAACTGCCTGGAAGGAGGGTATGGCCAGGTGGAGGTCAGCCTCTCCTCGCAGGGAACAAGTGATACAAGAGGAAATGGTCTCAGATAGTGCCAGGGGAGGTTTAGATTAGATGCTAGGAAAAAATGTCTTCACAAAAAAAGGTTGTTAGGCACTGGAACACTGGGTTGAGTAACCATCCCTAAAAGTATTTAAAAGAGGTGTAGATGTGCATTTAGTGATATATTTTACTGGTAACTTGTCAGTTGTTGAGTTAGTGACTGGACTCAATGATCTTGGAAGTGTTTTTAATCAAAATGATACTATGATTTGGAGCAACACAGCTACTAAGGGTGGGAAATGTTGCAGCAAAGATTTTGACATAGATTTTTTAGACAGATACATGGGATACTGAAATCTTGCCAAAAGTTTCCATATCTGTGAAGATGGGAAATTGTTTTTATACAATCCTTACTGGTTGTTTGAAATAAGCCTTGATCTTATAGCTAATTTTGCTGAGGGCAAAACTAATAGCTGCTTGGTAGTCAATGAACTACAGATGAATATGTTTCTTGGCGCTAACCATTCAATGAGGGGGTGTGGGTGATTTTATGATTTGTGCCCTCCTACTTTAAAAGAAAATGAGAGCGAATGAAAAGCTGTATAATACAGTTAGCATATTCAAACTGCTTCTTTGTTGCAAAAAACCAACCTGAGTTACTGTGTCTTCAAGCGATACACCTGCAGGGGTATTTTGAAAAGAAGACATTGGAAACATGCCAATATTGTCAAACGTGATCAATCTATTTATATGGCTACTCCTGTTCTTTTGGATGTTAAATGAACAAATAGAAGAAGTAAACAAAATTATGAATGATAAAGAATCTTTGGGCCCTAAAGTTGAAATAACCACCCTTAGAGGTTGTGATTAGTTCTTTTTGAGAGTTCTAGTGAGGGACTGTTTGATTGAGCAGGATTGATAGGACCACTGTGTTTAACAGATGAAACAAATCAAGCTGGCTCAGCAGCATGGTGTGACACACCCACTGCGACTTAATTGTTTCTCCTAGAGACATGACTTTTTCCATACTTTCAAGTGAGTGAAAACCTCATATGGTTGGTCTGTGCCAACCCTCACTGATACAAGGGATGATCAGGGAGCATGGACTTTGGTCATGACAGCGCCAAAGCTCCTGCCAGCAATTAGCTGGGAAGGATAATAATGCACCAGTGCTTGAAACTGTATGCTTATCCTGTTTATTTTTTCTAACATAGGAATAATCAAGGTTATCATCTTCTCTTTGAAGTTTTGTCATTTACTTACATCAGGCAGTAAAGGATTGATTCTGTTCCCTGCAGTACCTTGGGTAGATTCAAAAAACAACAGATAAAGTGAAGCCACTGAAGAGAAGAAAAGCAGAGAGCTATTACCAAGAGATCAAGATAAGGGGTAAGGTATATTGTTATGTTGCATCATGTATCTGCAAGTTTATACTTTTATACAGTCAAATTGTATGCCCAGATATAGATAACTGAGATAAAACCTTAGACAAAAACAGACCAGCACATAAAATAAACTGTTTGGTACCTAAACAGTGATACTACCACTACAGAAAATCAGAGCATTGGTTTGGAGGAGACAGCGGTATGCAGTAAACTCAAACCAATTTGGCTGATGGATGTATTTTGCAGCATAATATGTACCTTATCTTCAATTCCACCTATTTGTTGTTGTCTGTCCTTGTGTCTCCTGGTGCTGCAGCCAGCTATCTGATTCATGATGAAGAGGAATGTGGCACTGAATTTCAGTTGTGCATTGATCTTGCCGGGAATTAGTTAAAAAAAAAATCAATTGGAGCATCTTGGTTGCCAGCCAAAAATAAAAAAGGATGTAGGTAACTCATAGTTACTGTGTGATGGGTCAGCTTAGCAGGTGCTCTGGATAACTGACATGAGAGAACATAATGGTTATTATGGAGAGGCAGTGATAGTATTGACAGGAACATGGATGCATTTCAAAATAAAAAAGGATGAAGCAGACTGAGACATCCATGGTGATGTCAGAACCAGCAATTTTTTTAACACTTTCTCAATGAGGGTCACTGCATTTTTCACTGGAAGGCTGGTCTATAGAAGGAATAGATAGATACCTGATATGTTGCTTTTGATAACCTGGACTAAATGCTTATATGTAACCAGACTCTGACAAATAGAGGATAATTTGGGTCGATGAAACAAAATGTTCAGTCATAAAAATAATACACCAAGCAATTGGGCTAGGAAAAACCTGCTATATTTCTCATTAATTCAAAAAACTTAGAACTTGTTATTCATCTCTAGATTCATTTTATTAAATCACTCTGCAGTTTATACATAGGCTTACAGGCTTGACTTGCCCCGGCAGGCATGAGAAAGAAGAAAAAGTTGCCAAGGGCAATTTTATCCTCTATTTTTTGGAAAGTACAGATAATGTGGATGCCTAAAGCTTAATGAGAGAGTCTAAAAGAGATCAAGCTTCACACTTCCTTGCTTTCTTGCTTGTCTGCCTATGCTGATGAAAGTGGGCTGTGCCAATCCATTCCACCATGGGCTCGTTCTGCTTTGTAATGCATTGGACAGAGCCACTGGGTTGCTTTGTGTACAATACCTAACATACAGCCTGATCTAGTCAGTGGCATCCCTGCTTGTGGCAGAGAGGTTGGAACTAGATGATCTTTAAGGTCCCTTCCAACCCAGACCAACCATTCTGTGATTGTATGATTCTATGATTCTACAAATATTCAGAAATTGCATCCACCCTCACTGTACACTGAACCAGAGAACACCAAGGACATCCCATGGACAGCTTGGAATCCTCAATGTTAAATTTTATTCTGGAACAAACTATGAGGATGACCTATGAAAAATCTCTTGCTTTATGTCTCCTCCACATCTTGACAGGGTGATTTTCAGTGGTTTCCCATTTTCTGTGGGTACTGCAGTCTCCCTTATGCCTGGATCTCTTCTCTTCTGTGTCTTTCATGCCTTACCCAGAAACCCAGAGGATCCTTCTGGCTCAGGATCCTCAGGTACTCTTTGGAATAGTGCCTTTGTCTTTTTCTCTGAAGGTGACAAATATTCGGTGAAGTATCAAGGAAAATATGCACCTAGTCTACACCAAGCAACGAAGTGTTACAAGTCAGAAAAACACATCCACCTTCTGTCACAATCCATAGATACATGTTTGTGCAACTCATACACAATATAAGAGAAAAGATATTCTATCTCATTCCAAAATCGATTGGTGTAACTGCCTAAAGGAAAATGTACAGAAATGTGTGCTAATAATTATGAGCTATCTGACTTTCTATATAATCTCCATACATACTGATGCTTTAAATAGCAAAACTGCCTGAGGAATCTGTAGATTTCATCTACACTGTGTATATCTCAATATCCTTTGTCCTTTTAGGGATAACATGTAGGTGTGCACCACATCTCTGTGAACCCTGGTTTCCTTTAGTAATCAGGTTTTGCAAGTGTGCAGGAATGGAAGACAATTTTAGCAAGAAACTTTTAACTGCTCATAATAGAAATCAACATTTAAGCAATATGATGCTGTGCATTTGTTGTTGTTGTTTTAAGCAATAAACTTAGTGTTATTATTGGAATACATTACACCAATTTGATCTGCTGTATAAGTCCTTGATTTCAACAGAATTGCAGCAGATATCAAACTGTCCTATTTTTTCCAGCCAAATGTTGAATTCCAGCCTGTTATGATTTTTTTTCACTCTTTAACTAAGGGTGTTTTTCTCAACAGTAGGGAGGAAATTTTCTGATTGGCTTTTCAAGAAACTGTTTTGAATTCCATGCAACAGGTGATGACCTGGGATAAACTTCCAGTCATGTTCTATTCACATGGCTCAGTTGAGTTGCTTTATACTCCTGGCTAAGATACCAGTATCTCCCAGTGCTTTCTTCTTTCCATGTCCACATGTAACTTGCAACATCATTCACTCATCTCTATCCCCTTTTCCCATCTCCATATTTTGGGAGATGCAAAAGCTTTATTGAACTGAGTGACTGGCCCATTTTTTTCCTATGTATTTCAGGGTGGAGTAGGACCTGTTAAAATATGTCCTTCTTTTATGCTTTTAAGCCACTAGATGTCTCTAATGCTATTAAAAATTCAGAAAAAAAAAGGCTTTTGAACCCTGGTAAATAAGGAAAACAAAGTTGGAAGTTGATAGTTGTGGAAATAATCTGTTTGTGCTACAGTTCATTCCTCCTTTCCCCAATAAATTATTCTTACTTTTAAAAAAAGCCACTCATCTTTATCTCATGACAGTCACATATTTCTTTCCCTTTATTACCAAAGGCAAAATATTAATGTACTAATTTGTCAAGTGTCCTCCTTATCTACTAAATTTTCAACTAGGAAGTGGGTAGTCAGGTCTCACACCTGTGCTCTTGCTTTCATTTTTGAAGTGGGGCTTGTCTATTGCAAGGAATGGATATGCAGACCTATGTAAGACCTCTGTGCTGGAGGGGCAGCTGGTATCCAGACAACATAACTCTAAAACATCTCAAAAGGTACTACATTCTGGGAGCAACAAGTCCAGTCCAAGATACCTAAATTGAGCACTGGTGTCAGGATTAACTTCACCCAAATTTAGCCATCTAAAGTTTAGCCCAAGCTAATCATTCATCTAGGGTGGGCTCTGCTGCCCACATATAAAGTGTTTTCTGTGGTGGGACTGTAAGTAGAGATAATTTAAGATATTCCACCTCTCTACTATGTTAGAAGAACTTGCAAGTCCCACACAATAACTGCCAGTTCCTTATGGACATCTTATGTACTCTAGGGTTTCTGAAATGAGAAGAAATACATATATGGGCAACTAAGCATTTTTCACTGGCTTCCTCTGTAGGCAAGAGAGAGGAAAAAATAGGGTAAAGTGAGCTCCAGAGACCTATCCATTTCATCTTAAGTTTCTTTGATGGTAGAAAGAATTGTTCCATAAAGAAGCCCCTGATTCTCCAATAGCGTAGACCAAGTATACATAAATATTTAATAACAGGTACCTAACATTTAGAATCTAGATGGAATGAATCTGCAACAACCTCATATTTCTAGAGCCAAAAATCCTCCACTAAATATTTTTGATACACACTTGTGTATATTTTGGCTGTAATGCTGAATATTTCCAGTCTAATTCCCACCTTGTTTGCTTTTACCTACACATCAACGATTATGCCCTCTTTTCCCCCAGTATATAAACACACTTACTTTCTTAAAAAGTGCCTTGGACCACAGCCAGCAGTGAGAGCTAGGTACCTTCAAAGGGCAAGCTGGAATGTCAGAATCTTAGGTGAGTGACTTTACATGGAATAAATCAAAGCCAAGAGGGCATAACTTGAAGATTCAGAGTGAGTAGTTTAGAAATGGCTTACCAAGTTAAGTTTCACAGCTCAGCAAAATTCTGGGACAATCTGGGACAGGGAAAAGTGAAAGTTTCTCTGATACGTGGTTTCCACATGATAAGAGAGTTGTGGCTGACCTCTGGGATACATTGAGCTGCGCAAGAACAGCTTATAATACAGCCCAATTAAACGGAGCAAACCCAAGTTAAGACAAGGAGGATCCTTGGTCTCCTTTGTCTTTGGGGCAAACTTGTCTGAAAATGGAAAACTGGGGAGCTGCAAACATCTGTATGTGGAAGTTGATTGCAGGATAGGAAGCAGTAATAACAGGTATAAACAAATTTTTGTAAATCATAGCTGTCAAATGATATTAAAGTCCTTTGGAGGCAGGAGTGAGAACAGCTGTCCTAATGTCCTTTTTACAAAGTTCAAAGACAAAGCAGAGGTTGAAGACAAGGCAGCTTATGCCTGCTGGCTGCTGATGCTTTCTTGGCTACCCTGCTTCCTATCATAATTGTTGTTTGATGGTGTTAATTCCAACTACTATTTTTTGTCTTTATTTAGATAGTGGTTTTAGTCAACTGACAAAGATGAACAATGGTCATCCAGAGAACCCAAAAAACTTTTTCACTCTGGTTTTTGTTCTGGTTTAAAAGAAGTTCCAATAAGTATATGTAATTGTAATTTTCTTTTCTCTCTCTTTTTTTTTTCCTGATTAATATCAAGGACAAGCTCAGATTTTTAGACTTATTTTTAATTTAAAGAGAGTGCAATGAGCTAGAAAGACTGCATGTCTCAGAAGAAGCAGATGCAACAGATCCAACCCTATGAACACAATTTTCTAAACATCTGCTATGACTGTAGAGTACTAAAACCAAAAGTTGAATATATTAATGGCTCAGTGCACTCAAGAATATAGCTTAGAATCTATTAAAAAGTTGCACCAAACATACCTACAGAAAATAAGACTTGTCTACTACAATAGAACTAGGCCAAGTGCTTTTCCACTAAAAGTCTATGGGAAAAGCTGAAGCGGGGCATAGAACTGACCTCATGTTTTGGTTGTGTGCGATATAACTGCAGAGAATTTCATCTGATTACACTTCTGAAAAGGTACTGCAGAATGGGGATGTAAGCTATAAACTGCAGGATGTAAGACTACATGACCTGGGACTACCTGGGTTTCAACATCCACACACTTGGATGGAGAGAGGAGGATTACACCCAGCACCTTATTCCATAGGCTGCACTGGGAAAGTAACTAGAAGTTTGTGGAAAGTCATGATATTTCTCTGTGACTCAGCAGTTTAGATTTTGCCACCCAAAGGCACATATATGCTTCCTCCAAGCAAGGTACCATTTCTTGGCTGAACTGGCTAGAAAGAAGACATCTGAAATGGCAGGGAAATGTCCTTTCTGTGTATTTCCCCTTACGTCCTATGTGGGGCTTGTCAAATCTCTTGCCTTTGGAACCTGTTTAGATCAAGACCTGAATTCCTCAGTCTGAATTGCAGACATGGAGGATGTGTTTCTGGTTAGCTGTGAAGGCCTCTCTAACCATCATTTGTCCATAATATATTATAACAAAGAAAGAACAACACCACAGGGAGATAAATAATGCAGGAAACTCTGTGTCTGGGCTTACATTAAATGGGTTTGCGTCACAATGTATATGAAGCAAATGAAGGAAGAGACTGGTTCAAAATTGATTATTGTCCTCTAGATTTTAATAAAACCCAGTAACCTTCCTGGAATTTTTAACCATATAATGTAATACTCCCCTCATACACTCCCTACACAACAGTAGAAATATTACCTGTCTTCATTAATCTCAATACAGATTTTGAAGTAATTTGCTGATCTCACTGGACAAACTTACAGAGGTTCATTTGACATGTAGACATATACATTGAAGCCAGTTTTCTTGGCTTCCTTCATACTCAGCTCAGAGTAACTTAAAATTATAGGGTGTGATTAATTTTGCCCCAAAATGAATCACATGTGTCTGACTGGCTCTACTTGTTCCCAGTTACTTTAACATGAGATAGTTTGAGGTACTGGTTCACATGTTCATGCCAATGTTATAAAAGTCTCAGGATAGGTGAAAAGACTACACTTTTTCTGTCAATCACTATGAGGCCTTTAGTTTTAGTAACATTTTACTTCTTAAAGCATCCTCCAACACATTTAGTACAGTTAATTGAAAGGAGTTGAAATGTTCTGTGGAAGACTAAGTACCTATGATTTATAAGCGATCTTTAATAGGACAAATGGCCATATTTCATCCTCTAAAAGAGAAAGATAAATAACTCAAGAATACTTGCTGATCATGTTTAAACTAGAGAAGAGCAGAATGAAGGGGGATCTCATCAATACATAGAAATATCTCAAAGTGAGGTGCCAAGAGGACAGTGCCAGACTCTTTTTGGTGGCGCGTAGCAACAGGACAAGGAGCAATAGCCATAAACTAAAACAGAAGAAATTCTACCTGAGCCTGAGGAAGAACTTTGCACTGAGGATGGCAGAGCACTGGAACAGGCTGCCCAATGAGGCTCTCTGGAGAAGATCCAAATGCACCTGGACTCATTCCTCTGTCACCTGCTGCAGATGGCCATGCCTTGACAGGTGGTTGGACTGGTGGATCTACAGAGGTCCCTTTGAACCCTCTCAATTTTGTAATTGTGTGATATAAAGCTTAGAAATTACTTGTGTGTTCTCCCTTTTTTCTTTTCTTTTTTTCTTATTTTTCCCCCACTCAAAGGTCTTCTTGATGCATCTTCCTTTCTCCATTTAGATTGAGTGCCAATCTGTACTCTGTTACTTCTTTTCCAGCTTAATTTCATATTTGGAAGTGAATTTGACTCAGTATGGAGCACTACACACTTAACCATAGTACAGTGCATTTAAAACAATTATTGTTGTTCATTCCCTAAAAACTGTTAAACCAAAGATAAAATCCTGATATCTACACATAAAATTCACTAGATGACAAGTAATTTTCATGATTTCTAATGAGGAAGAGGTTTTGGGGATTTTCTTCTCAAAGAGAAGAGTGCAAGAGTAAAGGCAACATTGGGTCATCCAATAAAAATACATTTTTGCATCTAAAATGTCTTCATTTTTCATAAAAATATTTTTAACCAGTGCTTATTTTTTACTTCTTAAGAACACTATAATTTTCCCAAGTTCTTGACTTTGTCTCCAAAATATGTGTCAAGGGTCAGAGTGCTGTATGGCAAAGGATTTTCTCTGAGGGCCAGGCACAAGCAGGCAGGGGACAGAAAGTACAGAGTGATGATGCTAAGGAATGAGATCAGAATTTATTCACTTGTTTTCAGAATAATGTTCCTTGCTTAAAGGGCCTGAATTGCCAGAAGATAAAAAGACTCAATGCAAAACTGGTGACAGTACCTTTGGGGAAAGCCAGCACATGTCTCAGGAGACAATTCCATTGCTTTGGGATGGCTGTGGATTAGGCCTAAGACTTTTTTTTTTTTTTTTTAATTAGGAAAGATTTACAAGAATGCATTTCATGATTACTTTTTCTTTTTTGTTTTCCTTGTCAGTGCTGGATTTTTCTCAGAATAAGACATTCTTGTGGCATTCATTTGCTGGAGTTAGGAGTATGATTTCTCCATCGCTTAAAATATATGTCTACAATCAGACAGAAAGGTGAAGAAATGCTGGTGGTTTTCTAGATGACTTGTGTCCTAGGGCAATAAGGTGTCTGGAGGTATCCCTGAAATCATTGGATCAGGACAGGAATGAACCCCTGCTAAGTCAAATGAAAAAAAAGAATAATAACAAAGCTCAAGTGAATCTGGGAACTGTCTTCAGGGTAAAGTTCCTTTCCATAAAGCTAAATTTCTCTGTCTTGTTTATCTTAGCCTGCAAATCCTAATTTCAGCTTGGCTCCAGAAAAAAAACAGCCTTCATTGTTTCTTTCAACTAACTGCCTTATATATCATAGTACATTATTATCCAGAAAGAACCTTTGGTCTTCTTTTTTGGGTTTGATTAGCCCTGTAGTTAAATCATAACAAAAGTTGATACAAAAAGCAGCTTTGGAGAATGAACATAAATGCAGGGGGTTTTTCCACTCTCAGGAGATTGTAAGTGATCTCACTACTTTCTCAGGCTCAAATAAGCCTGCTGGCATTGAAGATGAAAACTCTGAAGATTTTTAAAGTTACTGCTAACAGTGTCTCAAATGACCTGTTCAATATCCTTAAAAATTAAACACAAGTTGGGACCGAAGGGAGCTGTAATAGGCAACTTAGTGCCTTCATTGTGCTACACTTCAGAGAAGGGATTTCCAGGTGCATTGCTTTATAGCTGGGTGACTGCTGAGAGCACAATCGGTAACAAATTTCAGCTTTTTTTCCCCCTCTGTGTAACACAGTAACTAATCGTTTCACAAAATGGAAAGTCTTGCTGAGGACTGTAAGCCACTGGGAGTATTAAGGAAACCTCATGGCTCTGATTAACAGGCTTCCAGATGCTAGATTAATGAGTGGATCTGAAAAGTTTGCATCAGCATAAAGCTCCACTCTTGCTGAAAGCAGTAAGCTTTTTCCCTAGCATACTGCAGTAAAGATGAGTCAAGCCATAGAATGTGAGAGACCATTTTGCAAAAAAACCCCTATATAACAGCTAGACACTGAAATGTGTGCTTTCCCCTCCATCAACAAAGCCTCTCCGGGCTGAAATAATTCCCCTTTGACTGCTTATTTTGGTCTCAGAAGCGCAGTGTGTTGCCCTATCTCTATGGCTGTTTCATTTATGGCTGTATGGTTGAGAAGAATAATCTCATGGAAACAAACAAATAAATAAGTAAACAAACACCCCCTCCAAAAAAAAAAAACCCAAATAAGATAATAAATTCTGCTTAGTAGTGGAGAGAAACTTTGCTCCATCTCTTTCCTTTCATGTGTGAAAAGACCTCAGTAAAGCAAAATTCTGACTTTAAAAGGAAGCAAAGTACCCTAAACTCAGACACTTCAGAAAGATGCTGGATGAGACAGTTCTAGAAACGAATGACAAGAGGTGACAACAGAGAAGTCTGTGTAAGGTTGTATCAAAATTAATCTTACCCTTTCCTTTTGATCGTGTCATAGGAGAGCTCTTAACTGAACATACGACAATCTTATTATTATTTTTGTCCAGAGGCCAAATTTATGTTTATACTTAGAGTTCAGTGGCTCATCAATCCAGGACAATCAATGGCAGCCAGCAATGGAGCACAAGTTTGGTGACAGGTGTCACCCCCAATGTCATTTCTACCCATTGCCAAGTAAAGAAAACTGTGCAGAATGTACCTTGATGTTCTGGTCATTTCTCTTAGGCCACCCTGTATGGTGCTGTGAAAGGGCATTTAATGGGGGTCTACTTTTCCTTGTGGATTTTTCTTCTTGTCCCTGGTCATTTATTTTGCTGGGTCCTTAAATGAACTTTAGCATTGCTGCTTATGCTCAGGTGCATTTATCTGTCCAAAGAGGCAGCTTTGGCTGTCAGCTCACACTTTATATATTGCTGAACCTGCTGCAAAAATGTTTTATCTTTAACAGTCAAACTATTCTGTTGTAGAAATGAAAGATTTACCAAAAAAATGGCAAAAAATAAGACACGCTTACCCTTACAGTGATTTATTTCCTGTTCAAGGGAAATAAATTTACTGGCAAGCAGATTAACGCACTGCCATTTCTGGGCTAATTTTTTTTGGGTTCATAAATGTTTGGCTGGCATTATTTGCCATTCTATACTGAGTAAGATTAGGTCCTGTTACTCCTTGTTTGCTGTACTGTGAAGTCCTTTAGCTAACCAAGAAAATGCTGTTGTGGTATCAGCAGTGCTGTTCTTTGTAAAGCTTCAGGACAAGCATTCAATGCTGATTTTTCCATTTAGGATGAGAGGAAAGAACATTGCAGACAGCAAGTGATAAGACTGGCTTTTGAAGGGTACTTTGTAAATTTTGATGTCAAAGTGACTCCAAATTAAAATAGATGGGTAACAATTCTGATAATTCCTAAGGGGAAGAACACACACAGCAGCAAGACTCCTACTATGTGAACAACAGAAGAGCCTCATGACAGATAAAAGGTTGTGGTTCACATTTACAGCATCTCTTAGCAGCTCCTGTCTCCCAAGGCTGTCTTTAGTCCTGTGAGGTTCCCAAGTGGATCTGTCTCCAGTGCCCCTGGGAATTCACTGTCTTATAGTTCACTGCATCTGTGTCTTGCAAAGTGTTTATCCAATCTGCCTTTCCCCAAAGAACTATTTCTTCACAAGTAAAAGAATGAAATAATATCCTCTTTTGACCTGGACTTTAGAATGCAGCAAGACTTCTCTCACCCTGTGTTTTGAAACTAAAGCTCCCTAGGCTTTGTGCTGTGAACTTGTTTCCCCTCCTGCAGGCCCTCCTGCTGCCTGTGCCAGCTTTGAGGCAGTGGAGCTACACCAGGGTGGAGGGAGGAATGAGAAAATGAGTGTTTCCAATAGCTCGCAGGCAGTGTTCGCAGCTGACGCCGGTGCTCTGCCATCTGTGTGCTTGGTGTTTACAGTACTGACTGCGGTGAAAATGTGATCGAAGAGCAGCTCAGTAACATTTTCTGTTGGTCGATTTTGTTCCAGAGTAACTGCCTCCAGGGCAGATTTAGGATTTCACCTGAACAACTGAAGTTATCTCAGATTCTAATTTTATCTTCTCTCCTTCAGCCAGTAGCTGTAAATGGCATTTTTCAGTCTCAAAAGTATCTTAGCCCTGAAGCTGGCAACAGTCCTCTAATAAATAATGATATAAATCAAAATTCAGGGGCAAAAATCTCATATTAAATAAAAACTTATTTAGTACAATATTTGAAGGCTGTAAAACCTTGTCAGCTTGCATATATGTCAGACAATTTACCATCTGTCGATTAATCCCTCTGGTCTCCAAAAGTACTAATATGTGTAGTTGTGGGAGAGTTTATCTAACACCCTTACTCCCTGTCAAGCATTATTTGCTCTTTTTATGTAAGTTCCAGATATATTTATTCAAATACAAATGATATGGACATCTCTCAACAGTTACAGCACTAGAAATTTTTTAATGGAATAATTTCTTGATGGACTTTGCAATTACAGTCTCTTTTTCACGTACCAGTCTTTTTCATGTACCAGAACCTACCTGTAATCACCTATTTTAATGAACACAGGAAAACAAGAAAACCAGGCCATTACAAAGTAAACAAACTGCTCTTTGATATGAGAAAACTAGATAATGCTCCTAACTTCTGTTGTAAAAATTCCTCTAATTATTTGCTTATTTTGGAATCACTCACTCCTAGAAAATATCTGTTATTTGCTGTTTACTACCAGACTTCTCAATGCTCCTTTCATGGCTTGCTAAGCTTAGTTGAAGTCACCTGGAGAATAGTAGGAAAGAGCAGGGAGACCTAAACAGTCAGTGGTTTCTGTGTTGGAATAGGGAGCAGCTGATTCTTTTGCTTCTTGAAGCACAAAACTGAGATCCTGTCAAATGTGACAAGAGAGAGCCATCCTTAAACAAAGAAGTCTTATTTTGGATATGGTTGAATTCTAATTATGAACCCTGTGAGAAACAAGTTAAACATATCTGAGGATACAGAAGGCCCTCTGTGCCTTTTAAGGGGAAATTCTTGAGTGGTTTTTTGCCATGTCCACAGTAAACACAAATTCCAGATATACACTTGAGCAATGGGAAAAAATCTTTCTCAGGTATCTGTGGATAGACCTTGAGAGCTGTGTGAAATCATAATAAAACTAGACAGTATCTATTAATTGAATGCATTTTTCATGAAGAAAAGATGAAGCTTTGTCGATGATAAAATATTTTTCTCAGTTGTCTGTCTTAGCAGCTTCAGATATAAAAAGCAGCAAAAGCCATTCTGATAATGCAAAATCAGTTTGATTCAAGATGAAGTGTTCTGCTTCAGACCCACTTTCATTTCAAATAAACTTGAATTTGAAATTAAACATTTTGCTTTAGTCTTGAATAAGCTCCTGAGTGTTAAAAAAGGAAAATTTAGACAGATAAGAATATATATATAAATGTAAATGTAAACATATATCTAAAAATACAGAAACAAACAAACAATTTGGCAACAGTCAATACAGCAATTCACTCTTCTGTGAATGTAGGTGAGTCATCTGATTCCCTTGCCTTTTCTGGCTTCTTGGAGCTGTTGTTTTCTAAAACGGTGCCCACATGTATGACTTCATGTTGTTGCTTTTCTTATGTCATAATCCAGTTCACTGCTGTCTTAATGGTGCTGTTAAAACTGTTGATGAGATTGTTTCATACATCAGATTTATTTACTGCTTATCTCTCCATAAGGCTTGCAGTGATGGACAGTGGAAGGGAAAGACCAAAACAAGCATACTGGATTAATTAACTATATGACCCAATGGGAAATACCCAAAATAAAGATAATGAAATTAGATTTCTAGGTTAAGACATTTTCTTTAAGCAAAATACAAAATTATGTTTATATTGCTAGTGTAATTGAATTTCAGAACCTGAAAACATTCCTTGGCTCAGGAAAATAAGTAATGGTTTTGGTATTAGGTATCTGAAGTCATGTTTTCTGTAACTGCTAAGTGGCTGGTAGGTTGCTACTCCACAGAGCCATGTAATAGCCTTGCAGTGAGGTAGCAAGATCCATGAAATGGATCTGTTAGCATGTTAGCATAGGAGATAAACATTTTCTTACTCCTCTCCCGAAGATGAACAACCATGTTGTCAGAAATAGGCCCAGCACAGGAGATGGAGATGAAGGATCCTGAACTCCACTGATCAGTGCCGTTGCCTGTTCCCTTTCTCCAGGACCTCATATTCATTTTACATTAGACAGAGCAGCACTGGCTGCGGGAGCAATCTTCACCCACAAGTACAGAAATCCTCTCTTTGATTCTGTTCTAAGCTAAATAGAGAAATTGTGTAAGGGGAAACAGGGAAAATATTAATTGTTGATGGCTGAGCAATAGGCTGGTGATAGGCCTGGGAATACAGCCCAGATTTTCCTGTTTCCAGATCAGTGGTTTGCTCAGTGACCTATGCTGTTTTTAATTCCCAACCATATTCCACTGTGTTAAATTACCATCAGTCAAGATCTGAGATAGAGATCTCACTAAACATTGTTTATATCCTAGATATAGCTTTAACATTAGTGGGTACAAAGGTGTATCAGAACATTCATCTTTACCCTATCTCTTTCTGGTAGATATCAACAATGAAAGACTCTGGGTTGATGGTTAAATTATTAAGAGATTTTATTCTGAGATCCTTGATATATTATTCAAAGACAGACATGTGCCTGGGGTTTAGATATTGGAACATCTGATTTTCTTTTCCAAATTATACAGCAGCATTTCTGGTTTTCAGAGCCAGAAGCTGAAGAAGAACCTTATCCAACCTTATAATCACTTTGAAAGCTTAAATATTGGATGAACACATTTTGGAAAGAGCTACAGCTTATATTAATTTTATACAATTTTATACAAGGGGGAATTTCAGGCATTAATGGCTGAGAGACATTCCTGGGAGGATTTCTTTGAGCCATAGAAACTGGAAAAAATTTTGCAAACCCTACTCCTCACTGTTAATAAATTCAAGGATGGAGAAAAGAGAAATTAAAGTCCAAAGGTTATCTTTTTTCTTCATTATATTACTCTCAATTCCCAAACATTCTCTTTCCTTTCTGAGACAAGAGGCAATGGGATTTTAATGACTGAGATGAACAGACAATATGTTGGAGAAGGTTGGTCTTTTTTTATCCTGTAGGCACAACAGATTTCCAAAATTTCAACGTTCATGCTGGAGTTAATGCTTGTAAAAGCACTACTAATTGATGCAGATGTCACTGGGGCCTGTGATGGGCATGTGTCCAATAGCAGCTCTGTTTCTGAAGGAGCTGGGTAGGAAATAAATATCTTACAAATGTGATCAGTTAAAGTCTTCAGTGATACAGACTCCAGAGATCAGTGGATCTGTGAGATGGTTTCCCAAGAAAACTAGTGTTTCTTTCTCTAGTAATAACAAAAAGAAACACCTCTTGTTGAATCTACTGTTTTCTGTCTTTTCTTGGATCATAGATTTTACTGCAGGACGTATTCTGCGAAGAAGCCTAACCTGAAGTGTAGAAGCCTGTAACAATAGAACAGTAATGTTAAGCACAGTGCCTCATTGGGTGTGTTTAGTTGTTCATCTTAAACAGAGATGCATCATCCAAAACTTTGGCATGGTGTTTCAGTGATGATACATGAAGAGTGTTTTTAACACTAATTCTGTATGAAGCAGCTCCTGTGATCCCCAGAAGCCACCCACTCAAATACTGACCACGATTCCTATTTTTGAAGATCTATTAGAAAAAAAACCCAAGATCAATAAGGCTATGGTGCCATCTCTCTAATCGTGTTCACCTCAGTTCATCTTTCTAAAATGTATGTGTCTGGTCTGAGCTATCTGTACATCTTATTATTATACCCAAAGGAGAGAGAGATCTCCACATAGTTCTTCATCCCACAAATGGCAGGAAACTGTATCAGAGGAGGTTAAAGTTGGGTATTAGGAAAAGGTTCTTCACTCAGAGTGTGCCTGGGCATTGAACAGTCTGTTCGGATAAGTGATCATAACACTAAGCCTGCCAGAGTTCCAGAGGTGCTTGTAAAATGCTTTCAGGCACATGGTGTGATTCCTGCAGTGTCATTTTCTGTAAACAGTAGTCTGATCATCACCTCCTAACTTGATTTGTCAGCAAAGAATTGTTCTTGGCTAAAGTAAAAAAAATTGTATCTTATTCTAATCATTGTCTTTTCAAAGCACGTTGTGAAATTCTGATTCTTGTTTTCCTGAGGGCATAAGACAGAATTTTTTTTTCTACTATCTGCCCCCAAAAAATCTTGCGTCTTTTGTTTTCAGTTCATTGCTCCTTTAAAAAAATCTGATTTTTAGGATTAATTTATCTACACACAGGTCAGGGACTTGAGATTCCACCATGCTGGGTGCAGTATAGCAATGACAATAGAGTATGAAAAAAGTAATTCCTTTAATATAGTGGGACATTGAACATAACATTGAACTGCAGAATTACAGAATTTATTTTGAGTTTTGTGATGAGAAATCACCAGGATTTCCATGCATAGATGTCCCTACTACAGACAAACTGTCAGATCTCAGACAAAAATAAATACAAAGGCAGGGGATAATAAACAAATTATAGATAGACAGATAAATTAGATAGATAGATCAATAAATAAATAAAGAGAAGGACAATGAAAAGACCTAATAGCAGGTACTACTTTGGTTTGCAGTGTGATTATAGATTATAGATTATAGATATATCGATTCTAGTTCATGCCATTTGCACTTGTGGACTGATCAGACCTGTAAATGCCTTTGTTCCTGGAAAATATGGGACATGTCTCCGATGTCAGAAAAAGTAACTCCAGCATTAGTTTCTGGCTAATACACCAGATGGGGGTGCTGCAATTCAGAAGCATCTGGGTGGGCTGGAGTCATGGGTTGACTGGCGGTGAGGATGTGCTACAGAGAAGAACCTTGGGATGCTGGTAGACCATAAGCTGACCACAAACCTGTAAGCTACCATCCTGGTGAAGAAGACAACAGTCTTCTAGATCTGGAGAATAGAAAGCTCAGGGGAATCTTAGGAATGTGTAAAAATATCTGATGGAGGCAAAATGAAGAGGAATCCAGAATCTTCTCCATGCTGACTGCTAGTAAAACAAGAGTCCTGGGGCCCAAATTTAAACATATTCCATCTGAATTCCAGGACAGTCCATCTGAAAATATGTTTTTACTATGAGGGTAGTTAAATTCCAGAACAAGCTGCACAGAAATGTTGCAGAGTCTCTGTCTATGGTGGTATTGAAAATCTGATTGTCCACAATCCGGGGAACATGTGAACTTCAAAGCTGAATCTTGTTTTACAGGGGATATTTCTTGTTACAAACCCATATTTCCTTCTGGAGTGAAGAAAAAAAGATGTTGAAGTACAATTAAATGATGGTTTTCAATTTCTTAGTAATTGCAATTGAGGTATTAAAAAATAGTTGTTGGTAGAAAACACAAATTTGCTATTTGCAAAATTATGAAGGTTTCTCAAAGTAGAGGAAAAAAGATTGAAAATCATTATTCTATGTAGAGGCCATGTTCTTTCTTTCCATCATGAGTTATATGTTATTTAAATCTATTTGCTTTAGGATGTGGTACAAGCATGTTGTGAGACATAAGCGAACTCTGCACTTCAGTTTGAAGTTCACATTCTCAGTTTGAAAACAGACCTTTGCAGATCAGCTAGCTGAAATAAGACATTAGTCCTCCTACATAGCAGCTCAGAACTCCAGAGTATGAGTGCAAATCCAGAGGAAGTTACTTTGGGAATCTGCACTGGGAAAAAGATGGATTTGTTCTGGTGTGGGAACACCATCGACATTCGTACTGACTTGGAACTATGACGTATGATTATGCCAGTAGCAGCTCTTGTCCTCTTTCAAGGGTGTTAAAAAATTGATGCAAAAATAAATTATATATGAGAGACAAGTGGAGTATCCCAGGTGTTCTTGGCAAATGCTGCCCTGAAAATGAAATAGAATAAAAGCCCTTTTAGGAGAATCTGAAGAAGCAATCTTTCATGTTTCATAGTGAAGCCATTTGCTCACCATCACCACCTCACTACAGATGAGGAAAGAGACATACTGAGGGCTCTTGAGCTTTTTGAATGATCACAGTGAATCAGCAGAGAGTGTTTTAACACAGGTGTTCTGTAATTGGGCTGCACAGGAAAAATTCTGAGTTCATTCAGTGATTCTCAATGTCACCTTTTCAGTGGGGAGTTCAAGGGAAAAGTCTGGCAGAAGAACAAAATGGCTAAATGTGGTGAATACACACAACTTCAGTATCTCCTCTCCTTATTGTGGACCCTTTTTATGGGCCTATTTTTTAGATGTATTTATTTCATTTCTATAAAGAGCATTTAACATGTGGAATACTTTAAAAAGTCACAGCTAGTTCTGAAAATGTTACTACTGAAGCACTTCTGCTCCCTGCGTTCATTCTGAAAGGGCACTGCCCCTTTGCCTGTGCCTTGTGGCAATTCTCAGCACTTTGTCAGGCATCATTAAAATCTTATATGAATTTTATGATCGAATTTCTAAGGCTAGTTTGAGAGAGAATTAAAAAAAAATAATAGGAAAAACAGAGGGCAGAAAAAATAGCTGCATGAAAAACTGATGAATAGATCCATCAGAGAAACAAATGCATTGTCTTGGACTGTTTGCTCCATGGGATATTTTTGACTCTCAGAGATGAACAGACATTGTTTTTTTTTACAAATTCGAGTGAAACCAAAAGCAAAGTCATGAACTAAATCTGGAAACAAAATGGGACACTTATGCTCTGCAGCACCTGGAAGAAATATGGTGCACTGGAAAGAAGTGGAGTTTCTTTAGCCCCTTTCAGTCCTGACACTGAAGTGTGACTGTACTTCTAATTACTTTCAGTAATTAGAACATACTGGTTTTGTGCCAGGAGAGACAGGGGTCTGTGAAAAAACATTTTCCCTTAAAAATATTTCTCAGCAGCTTCTGAGACTTAGTTCTTTTTATGTCATGTTGCCAAAGCTATAGAGTACTAAAGATCCCTCCTTGTTAATACATTATTCTCTCAGTGCTTCATATGAATGGAATACAATTTTCCTTTGTGGAATTTTCCCCTTTAAGCACACAGAGTTACAATTAGATTATGCTCACAGTAGTGAGGTGCATGTTGTTCCTTAAAAATAAATTGAAAGAACTAAGACGAGGGGCTCTTTGCTGCTGGTAAAAACATGGTCCAAAGACCCTGCTGCACTGAAAAAGCAGTTTCCAGTCTATATCCAAGCCTGGCAAGCCCTACCTCCTAGTCACTATGCTGGCTGTAACCCTCCAAAGGACAGGCCTGCCTGCTCCAGTGTGCTTGCTGGAATACCAGTGCATGGGTATGTTTGGGTATGCCAGATTGCAAAGCTCTGGAGAGTGCACTCTGACCACAGCTCATCCATGCAGGCAGGTTTGCTGATTGAATGACATTAAATCCAGAGTATGGCATATAATTTTTCAAAGGCACAGGGAATCCCAGAACAAGACACTGACTTATTGTCCAGTTCCTATTGTTGAAAATGGCATTTTCACCTTGAAACGGACAAGTAACCAGGCACTTTTCAAAGCATCCCTCCAAAGGCTTTTTGACATCCACTGAGTATGCACTACAGTTGGAACTACAGCTGGTATTTCTATGCTATCTCCTAATTGCCAGACTCATTAGAAAACAGCTTGCTGAGATTCAAAACAAAGGTTGTCCCTTTTGTATTGCTAGACTGGCTGATAGCAAGGTGTATTGGAGAGAGGCCAGAAAAGAGTTAGCTCTAAAGAGGTACATCCAGCAGGTTGAGGGAGCTGATTCTCCACTTCTACTCTGCCTTCACAAGACCCCACCTTCAGCACTGCTTCCATTTCTGGGGTCCTCAGCACAAAAATGACACAGACCTGTTGAAATGAGTCCAGAGGAGGGACATGAAGATGATTAGAGGGATCTCTCCTATGGGGAGAGGTAGAGTTGGCTTTGTTCAGCCTGGAGAAGAGAAAGTTTTAGTGAGATCTCATTGTGTCCATCCAGTACTTAAAGGTGGGTATAAAAGAAGAGACTGACATTTACACATACAGATAGTCATAGGACAAGGGGGAATGGTCTTTAACTAAAAGAGGAGAGGTTTAGATTAGGTTTTAGGAGATTCCTTACTGTGTGGGTGGTGAGACATTAGCATAGGCTTTCTAGAAATGTTGTGGTTGCCCTGTTCCCAGACATATTCAAGGCCAGGTTGGATAGGGCTTTGAGCAATCTGGTCTAGTGGTGGTGTTCCTGTTCATGTCAGGGAGAATGGAATTAAATTATCTTTAAGATCCCTTTCAACCCAATCCATTCTATAAATCTATAATTATTTGGGAAAGACATCTTAGACAAACACTGTGCTAAGAATTTATGTTTTAACCTGGATTATTGGGTAGTAATCATGTGCAAACACTTGAATTTATGCACAGGTCCTATTTAATTTATGAGTATGGATATAAACTATGACAACATTTTATCCCTGGACAAGATTTTTTTGTGAAATTTTGTTTCTGTCTTTATGTGAAAGAAAAGCAACACTATTTAAACATGGGTTTATTTGCACTTAACACAGTGCCAAAATAAATGACTTTGTTTAGATTCCATGGAATGATTATACAACATTATCATTTATTTATGGAGTAACAGATAACTTTTTAAAACTTCTTCTCAAAGAAAAGCTTTTTAAAATATTTTTTCTTCAGGGTAAAAAAGCACACAGAGAAGCAAAATGTAGAGAAATGGTAAACTTCTTTACAGAACTGCCAGAAATGCATAACTATAACTTGTGAAATCCATATATTTAAACAAATGAACATATGCTTTTCTTTCATGGAATAGAGACAGAAGATGAAAAGTCTTCCTGCAACTTACTTAGTGTGGGAAGTAGAGGTGGTTGCACTAAGTAAAGCGGTATATCAATATCTTAAACTTCTTATACATAGGAAATATTTGACCTGATCTCTTTGTTTCACCCAGCACACACACAAAAAAACAGACTTTGAAATGGTCCTTTTGTCTGCTCAATTTTATTAATCCCAGAGAAAAGAATTTTTCCTGTAGTTCTGAAAAGCTCTATGAGATAAAGGTTCCAGAAAAGGGATTTGGGATTTTCATAGGTCATAAGAAAAAAAAAGAAGAGTATTTTAACTCACCTGTCAAGTTCAGGCTCCGTATATTTTATTTTCCATCCTCCACCAGCTGGCTGGTACAGACATCTCAGACTCTCGAGACTCTGCACTCCTTCACTAGACATTTCCAATCTGTATGCTAGGATTAAGGTTTCAAAATAAATCATATTTGTTTGCAGGTGTTTGGTACTGGAGCTTTGAGAGGATTTTTCTATTGAGATATGCAGATATTTGTATCTAGATTAGCATTTCCTGCATGTTCCAGCAGAGCTTGAGGCATTACTGCTTCAACATCACAAAGGGATTGTAATGAAATTCTAAAAAATCTTTCCGAAAGAATTTCCACTTATCACATCTCTATTAAAAGTATGTGAAGAAGAGTTTAAGAACAAAAAATAATAAATGTAGAAAATAATAAATTATGAGGAAATCAGTATGCTTAACATCCCACTATCAGGAAGTCAGTATGCCTAACTAGTAATGGCTGGACGTAGCTTACAGTATGCCTAAATCCTCTCCATATATAGGGTTAGGCCCCTGAACTGACCCGAGGTCTAAAAGGGTAATTTACCTCACTTTATTTAATCCTATAAGCTACTATATTTATAAAGATTCTCCCTACTTATTCTGAAATTTCTAATTTCAGCTGCCCACTGAGATGAAAAGTGGCCTCCAAAGAGGATTAAAGGACTGGAGAATCTCTATTGTGGAAAGGCCGAAGGAGTGGGGCTGATTAGCCTGGACTAAAAATTGAGAGGGGTTCTTACATACATGACATAGAAGTATATACATTGGTATATAATTATCTAAAGGGGGGTGCAAAGAGAGTGGATAAAGGCTCTTCTCAGTGGTGCTGAGCAATAGGACGAGAAACAATGGGCACAAACTGGAACACAGGAAATTCTACCTGAACATGAGGAAGAACTTTACTGTGTGGGTCACTGAGCACTGAACAGGCTGCTCAGAGAGACTGTGGAGTCTCCTGTCCAGGACACATTCAAAAGCCATGTGGATACAAATCTGAGTAACCTGCTCTAGGGGACCCTGTTTGAGCAGTGAGGTAGGACTAGATTACCTCCAATGGTCCCTTCCAACCTTACCCATTCTGTGATTCTGTGAAAAATGCCTTCTGTGGGGAGAAAGGTGAAAGTTTATAATCCCTTCTATAAGCCTCCAAAAGTTGTCTTCCTTTCTGTTTTTTGGAGTTCAGCAGAGTTATGCAGGTGTGCCAAATTCTACAGGATGTATAGAAACATTTTATTCTGGGATATCCCTTGGCACTAAAACACATTTATAAATTATTGAGCAACACGAGTTCAGTCCCATCAGGTTGAATAGTGCTGAAAGGACTGGACCTCTTGCTTCTTAGACTCAATGCTCTTCAGAAGCATCTAATTTACCTATTTATTCAAATAAATATCTTTGATGTTTATTATGGTATGGAATAAGTTGCCCACAGTGGTGCCAGTCTCTGCCTGTTCATTAAAGAAGTATGTTTCCCCTTATAATCTATGTTTAGGCAGTTAACATGAAGTGAAATGAATAATATCCCAGGAAACCATGACTGAATAATGCTTCTTACCATGATACTTTTACACATTGGGGTTGAACAACGATTTGCAAAACCAGTACTAATTCTACAACCTCATTACTTTTAAGTGTCCTAACACTTTTAGTACTTATATTGCATATAAGTACAGTTTCTTAATTTCCCTTAGAAAATACCCATTAAAATGGCATGCTACCTGAGGAGAAAAATGGCTGCTTGAAAATTCTTGTTTAGCTCCCAAAGGATGGCATGCCTGGTGTGTGGAAAACCTAATGGCAGGAAGAAGCTGGAAGCAGTGGTAACCTGGTCAGGGGATTTACAGTGTGTGGAGAACACATCTGCCAAATTGAGCCAATACCCAGACTGGAATTCTTTTAGAGGCAGAAACCTAGGGCATTTTGCTTGCTAGATTCTTGCTGTTCATTCTAAATAGCATAAACCATAGGTATGTCTCTGATATTGGGGTTTTCCTTCCCTTCCCTGCAAAATTTCAGGTTCTTGATGCATTAAGTCAAAGTTCTAGAAGTGTGTCAAATGCTCACAGGATAAATGCACTTTTTAATTCTTTTGATTATGGGGAAAATATACTTTGCACTTGAATATATCTTGCTTATTTTAGTTATAAATTCAAAATTATTTAACCTATGGCAGAATCTCAGCATGAAAATGTAAGCCTTTAGTGTTAAAACTTGGCAGTTAGAATACAAAGTCTCGTGTTGTAAAGCGTGAAACAAGTTTAATTCTAGACATAGCTGCCCATGCTGCTTGATATTCAGCTTGGCTCTCAAATCGTAAAGCACAGAGAGATGGCAGCTTTTCATTTGGAGTGATATGGTCTGCAGAGTGAGTCTTGCTATCTAAAGCTCTGTTGAAGGTCCTGTAATTATGTTTTTCACTTTTCCACATGGCATAGAAAATAATCCATTTTTAACATTTGAAGTTACTTACAGTGAAAAAACCTCAGATATCTTCCAGACCAAATTACAGCCACATGCTCCCGTATTTTGATTTTCTTTTCTTTCTTATCTCCTGTAGTTTTATATATTCTTGTTTATATGTAAGAAAACACAATAAATTAAAAGTTAAAATTAAACATAATTAAGACTGCACAGGCTGATCTAAGTAAAGATATGGTCTCCTTTATTTTATCATGGCTCTTAAAAAATACCATGTAGGCTTTTACTACTGTAACTAGGATCAGAATGAAAAATAGCCAGTTTTGAGTTCAACCAGTATCTCACCTTGCTGTTAGAGAAGAGTCTGCTTCTTCTGCCAAAAAATAGACATCACACATAAGAAGATATATGAGTTCATCTATTTTACAGGCTTCTAGGAAATTCAGCTGAGATAGCTTTGTAGAATAAATTGTTGTGCATGCAGAATTCACAGACAAATGCTGATTCTTCACAGATGTGTTCAAAAACATCTGGTCTCACTTTCAGAAGTACCTACTACCTAAATTTTGCTGTTAAGAAGCGATGATGATAGTTAAACCTTTAACTCTAGGCATAGGAAAAACAAGATCTGGTTTATCTGATGGCACGCAGAAAAGGTAGAAAATGAGAATGTGCTAATGATTCTTATGTAGTTAAAGCTTCTCCATGTATGGAAGTGATCACTCTAGCATTGGTGAAGAGCCAGGGAAGGACTTAACACTGTAGGAAAGACATTACTGAGAAATAAGGATAGAAATATAAACAAAGATACTTGCCTTTTGGTACATGGTCAGAAATATCCAGTTACAAAAATGATTTAAACATGGTGGACAACCTAATCTGTGTCAAAGAACTTTCAGGAATAAATGAGGTCAACTTTGCTCTAACTAAAAAGAAGAAGTTATACTAGAAACCTCTCTTGGCCTTTTAGCAACTCCTGTCCTGTCTGTAATTGTTGCAAAGGTTTGTCATTTTGCCAAGCCATATTAATCACTCATTTCCCTATTGGAACTGCAGTTGTACAATTTGTTTAAAAAACCCCCCAAAACCTAAACAAACATAAATGTCAAGCACTATCTATGTGACCCATGCTCAGGATTATTTTGTCTGAAGCATATTTCTGGTGTAAAAAATCGGATCCTTTTTAAGATCTATAAATATTCAGGGGGAGTCCAGTTTGTTAGGTAAAAATAACTTAGACATCAGGTTCCCCTGGCAATGAGAAAGCACACCAAGTTTTCCAAGCCAATTTCAAACTTGACAAGATGACAGGGAAGCGCACTGGGACATTTTGAGGGGTTGCAAAAAGATGACATTTTATGTACTCTCTTCTGTCTGCTCTGTCCCAAGATGCCAGGGCTTAGCTCTTGGTGGTGAAATAAGAGATGCACACTGCAAAACTGGGCTAGATAACTAAAGAAACATTCAGAACTAAATACAACACTTGCTGCTGCAGTGTCTACCAGGAATTTGGGGTCAATCTACAGTTCCAAATTCTGAGCATAATTCATATTTAGATCTTAACTTCATTGTTTTATCACCTGTTTTTCTCTGTCAAACAAACAGGTTTGATATCTCAAATTCTCATCTGTCAAGGTTTGTCTTTCTTAACTGTAATTCAGGGATGGTTTTCTTTTCCCCTGAAAGCCTTCCTGATAACAAACAGTAGCTGCTAATACTTCCTCACCTTTAAACAGCGCTGGGTGTGTATTGACCCAAAATACAGAAAATCTAGTGACTGTTTTATTTCCTTGATGGTCTATGACCTGTGACATGGACACATTGAAGGTCTAGGGCTTTTCTTTACATTTGAATTATAGGCTTCATGTTTTAGTCATTTATCAGCAACTCTGCTGCATAGAAACACCTACTGATCTTTACTGTTATTATCAAGATTCCTTGACTTTTTCCATCACTGTAGTAAAAGTATCAATCAATTTACCATCACCATGATCTCATGGAGTAGTTTGTCATTTCAACGTTAGAACCCTACAGAATGGAACAAATAGTTCCACAAATATACCGAGGTTTCTAATTCTTACATGCTTACCTGACTCCTCTGGAAGGGAGGAAAGTACGAAGAGTTAGATGTTCAAATGTCATTCAGGGTTTTTGGTTAAATAACTTGTCTGCACAAGAAAGCTGTGGCAGAACTGACCACTGAGTCCAGCCATCTTTCACATAGAGCCTCACTTATTAGAGCATCATTTGGTTTTATAGAATAATACAATTTCATCAAGTTAGAAGAGACTTTAGGTGGTCTTTTAGTCAAACGTCTGCTCAATCCAGACCAGGTTGCTCAGAACCTTGTCCAGTCAGATCCTGAAAACCTCCAAGGAGAGAATTTTTCTGGCCAAGCTCTTCCAAAGAGTAGGGTCCCTCAGAACCTTTTCAGCTCCAGGCTGGCCTAGCCCAGCTCCCTGAGCCTCGCTGCACAGGACATGCATTTCAGTCCTCACCATCTCAGTGCCTTCCCCTGAACTATCTCCAGTTTGAAAACATTTGTTTTTGGACTGAAGAGCTGAAAACTGAGTGGAGTATTCTGGATGTAGCATAGAAAGTGCTGAATAAAAGAAAAATAATCACTGTCCTCAGTCTAGTGGCCACCCTCATAGTAATACAGTCCAGTGTGTCAGGATCTTTCCCACCTATCAAGGCATACTCCTGATTCATGCTTAGCATAGTGTCCATCAGTATGCCAGTGCCATTTTCAGCCCAGTTATCCATGTGTTTGAGAGTGGTAATGCTGAATTTGCAGTGAGACATACAAGGGTGTTGGGTGAGTAAGTCCCATAATCCAGAATGGTTTGTTAGCTTGGATTTACCGTAAAAAGGATCAGTTGTTCTGATGATCAGCCTGTTTATGCATTGCTCATGTGTCTCTATTTCTGTTTTCAAAAGGCAGTCAATAATCACCAGCTGGATACATAGACAGCAACAGGAGGTAGAAAAAGCACCCTAAAATTTTCTTCATGGTGGAGAAAAATTTGCTTCATGGTGCAGAGAAGACAATGACTGGACTAACCTAGTGCTCATTCCCACTAATTCTTTTCTGGGGTTTTCTGGTTGATTTGGACTCTTGCTTGTCACTACAGGTGACAAGGTCACTCTGAAAGGGTGGATCAAAGCTAAAATTTCAGACATCCTCCCTCGCCCTCCATAGCCGCTCCACATCTGGCTATCCTTGTCAGGAGGGGTTGGTGGTGAACGGAGGTCCCTACTGAGTGTATAACTTTGTTTATACTATAAATCAGTGGAGCTTGCCTGATTTAATGTCAAATGTAGCAGGTAGCCAATGGCTCCAGTGTACTGGGATGAACCTAATATCTTAGTGCATGAAGAAGCATCTTGACCTTCCCTTTCTGACAAATTGGCTTCCTTATATATTAGGAAGTTTCCTTAGTGGTACTATTTTTTATCCTACTTTTTCTCCTTTCTCATTATTAATCCATAGTTTGGGACTCTAAATCTTAATGGTCCTGGGATTTCCTAAATTAATTTCAACATAAGTGGGCTAGGACTCAGGAAATGTGAGACTGAGTTGAATTTGTAAAAATCACATCCTCATACTTCAGTTTCTCAATACATAAAATGGTGCTGATAATTCCGAGTATCTTTAGAAGCATTTTGAAAGTCAGCAATAAACTCTTGTAGATTGGGACATTACAACTTGCTTTCACTTCTTCCATTTATTTCAGTTTTGACTTGTTCATGGGTGATGAGAAAGCACCAGAGAACTCATAAAGTCAAAGTTTAAACTGGCAATGAATTCGAGATTCTCCTGGCAGCCCTTCCCATGCCTGCCTGGGAATTTCTGCCAGAGAATATAAAGGTTTAGATGAGGTGAAGTTGTGACCATCCTGCAGGAAAGCAAAATGAGTGTACAGGGAATCAGCCAAAGGCTACTAGCCACAGTTAATGTATTTAAGAAGATCTCCCCTCCCACTTAGTATTACAAGCAGTGTTCTTTCAATCTATGAGAAAACAGTGGAAGAGTCATTAAGGGGTGAAATCAGTTTCTTTCCCCATGTCAGTAGAAGTGGACAAGAGACTGTGGTTTCCCCCTGAGTGAAGTAATTTTATTTCTGGCTGATTACCTTGTTCTCTCAAAAATCATTTTCAAAGCAGCCATAGCAGTTGTGTACCTCAACTGCAAGACAGTGGGTCTGGATTACAAGACCCTGAGCTTTACCTGCCGATACTGGTAACAGATTCACTCTAAGGATGAATGAAACCTCATCCATTATTGATGTTTCTTTTCAGAAAAAACAGTGAGATCAATACATTGGTAAATTGATCTCATCCTCAATCTAATCCAAATCTCCTTTTGATTCCAAGATGACAGTTCCTACATTGTGAGTTAAGGAGTATGCTTATTGCATACTGCCCAAATCAACAGAGGATTGGAATTATCCTTAATTTTCAGATACTTAAACTTCTGGGAAAGATGGTAAATTTCTTAGAAAGTGCTGTGGAGAACTGACATGCAAATCTTTATGAAAATATTTCTTCTATGACAAAACCACAAACCAAATAAAAAAACTTTATAAAAAATAATTACATTTTCATTTTCACTTTTTTAGTCCTTTAAGCCATAACAAAGAATTTTGCATTTTCCTTAATTTCATACTGAAAATGAGAATAAAGCAAAACCAATGTCAACTTGTTAAAATAAGCAGGGGAAATTTTTTCTCTTGCACTTCTAAGAAAAAAAATATCAAATAAGAGAGAATGGAGAAAAAGCTGTAAAATAAACATGCTAGTGGTTACCTTAAGCAAAAATAAGCAATGGTAAAGCTAAGTGAATGGGGTTTTTTCTTTTTCAAAAGTTTTACAATATTTCTCATTAAGTATTTTTTTCTCCCATGAAACTCAAATGTCTGTATTTTCAATTAATCTTCTTCAAGGTACCCCAGAATTTCAGTCCTAGATCAATACATATATAGTGTTTTCATGAAAGACTACAATAGGTTTTATCAACTAAGTCTGAGTAGCAAAGCTCTTCCATTAAGTCAATTATCTCCTTTTTAACTGTGTTAGTACTTAGGCTATCTCTAGAACTCTCTGAAGCAACTTTACTGATAAGAAAAGCATTTTTTTGTTAATATGGTTTGCCAAAAGTTTTCCAATTTACTAGAAGTTCATAGATGAGTTTTGAATAGGGATTTATTTTTAGTTATTGTTTTCATCTTTCTCAGATAAATAAGGAGCTTTAAATATAATCTGGGAATGAACAGTGTATGACACCTACTGAGGATGCTACAAGCATTTTCAATATTGCATGTGGAGGATGAATCTAAAAGCTGAGCTATGTCAATAGAGAATGCTGCCATCTCTGTACTGATTTGTTGGGAAATCTGACTGAGGTGCTGGTGCTTCCAGCTCCTGCTTTTAATGCTCTACAAAGTGTGGAGAAGACATTGATTGTCACATTTACAAAATAAATTATCCCACCATTATGCATGTTCGACAGGTAAAGAATACATGAGGAATAAAAACCCACGATGGTATTTGAAATATAACAGGTTAGATCCTCAGCACCTGGAAATAGACTTCGGTGAAGTTACACCCACTTGTACCTATTTCTGTTTTTCTCCACCATACTGCAGGTTTTATAGGGGAAGCCAGCTCTAAGCCTTCCTGCTCTGTGCTTTTCTTATATACACAGAGATCAGGCACTGCTTCCTAAAAACTGTCATGCCAGGTTAAGCCATTGGTCTGTCTAGATCCATATCACACTTCTGACAATGGTGAACTTTTGGCTTTAAAAAAAGAAAGGTTCTCTACTAAAATATCTAAGCTATTATGGAATAATACACCAGGTGTTGGAATAATACACCAGGTGTAGGGACAAAAAAAACACTCCTTTAACTGACCATCATGACTGAGTTGTTTATGCTTTGAAATATGACCTTTTATTATCTATTTTATTATATTAAGTTGCTTGATACTGCGTATCATTATTAAGCAGTAACTTATCTCACTTCCTTAAAAAATCTGGGAATAGACTAATATTTAAGGTGGGAGTAAATTCTAGAAGGATTCTGTAGGCTGCGTATAGTTCTTATTTTCTCTGTTTCTTCCACATGGACTGCCCTTTCATTTAATCATCTGTCCCATTGTCTTTCTGATATGTAACATTGTTAAGAGAAGAAACTGTTAAATCCCTATGATCTTCTTAATCTAAATATCCACCCTCCACTTAGTATCCTCCTCTCCAGGCAAATACATTTAAGCCTCTCTGATTTTACTAATCTCATCCCAAATATTTTACTTTTTTTTTATTCCCCACACAGTTCCTTATAATCTTTACTTCTTGGTGTCTAGAGGTTTAAGGCCCTGAAGGATCAAAATCTTACCAGCTCAGTTGTCATCAAAAGTCTTCTTTAGTCCCTTCTTATCAGCTGTCAACAGCAATAAAGTTTTTTAGAGGTTTACTTCCATAAAAGGCTCTCAGTAAGTCTTCAGAAGTTTGCTCCAGTCTTAGCTGTGAGGTGCTGATTGTACCAATGACTCCAAATGGTGGCAGCACCCAGACTCTCAGCATTTCACTCCTGACTCAGAAAGGCAGATATGTATTATTAAAAAAGATACATATCTTCACAGAAGACACAAGATATCTAACTTTCATCTTCTTAAATCTTAGGCAACAATTCCAACTGACAGCTCGGGGCCATCTGACAATTTTGGTTATTTGCAAAGAGGAATCTTGATGCTCTTTCCATCAAATGTAATTCCCATCTTGTTCTTTATGACCCCTAGACTCAGCAGCCAAGATGGGCAATGCTATATGAAACATGAAGGGAAAGAGTAGAAGAATAGAAGGGGCTATGGAGACACAGGTTTGGGTCTCATGCATGAACCCAAACTTAGATGAACCCAGAGGAGTCTCAGGTCATAAAGCGTAGAAAAGATTAATGAGCAATATCTTTGTTAAGACTTACCTTTTAAAGGCCCTTGCTTTCTCCAATCAAGATAACTTATTGAAGAGACCCTAATCTCACAATGCCTACTTTATTTGTGCTGGGTCATGATTTCAAAAGAACTAAAAGATTATCCAGATGGGATGTTACAGGTATCTGTTCTTCTGGAGGAAATGGGTGTCTAACTGTCAAAAGCTTAGGGGAGAAGACAAGGCAAGATCTGGTCTGGTTTTCTCCCCTAAAGTCAAACCAGGCTCCTTCCTGGTATGGTGTTTAGCCCTTTCTTGTTTTGCTGAATGCTGAAGCATGGGTGCCCTGTCAGAAAGGCTATGATCGTCTTGATGTGCTTACCTTGTTGTCAGTGGTTTTGCTATTACCCAGGAGCACAGTGAATCAGATAATCCAAAAGGAATTGTTGCTTAAGGCCTGATGAACTCTAGGCTTCTGCAAGAGAAAGCTTTTGGCACCATTTTAATTGCAAAGGCCAGTTTGATTACACAGAAGGATTTCTTTGAAAGGTGCCATTTCTTTTTTTTTTTTTTTATAAGCTAGGGGAGGCAAATTCATCTTGGCTCACTGCAGCCTTCTGCACCGTCTGTGCTGCCTGCATATTAAACACTTGGTTTTATATCCCCTTCTTTCATTCCGAATTTTACTTCTGCTTTAGAAGGAGGTTTTTTTCACTTTGGTGAAAATTAGGAAGTCCATCTTTTCCAGAGGTCATCTGAGATTTAAATCTGACTTCTAAGTTTCCAAGTCAAAGTCAAACTTGTCTTTGGATGAAGTGACTATGCTGGACACATTATTATAACTCAGTCATCTGTTCTGTGTGTTCAGTCAGCTCGAGGTAATGGGATTGTAATGGTACCCAAGGCAGTCCGGTCTCTAGGACACCTTCATGTAGGCTGTTTCTCCCTCATGCTGTGTGTCCTAATGAAGACAAAAGAAATTATAAACATAGATGGATAGTTGGATTGCAGAATATTTACTTCATCTTTCTCAAAGACAAAGCTCATAATTATTAGGTCAGAAGAATAATTTTAAATTCTCTCTGAGCCTCTCTGCTCAGATGCATCGGGGCAAAAAATACAATTAAAAGTTTATGCATTGACATAAAGACAGGAGGATTGCTCAAAAATTACCAGCACTAAGTGAAACTAACTTAGTTCAGAGAAATTAAGTAATTTGATTGACAATTAATAACAGACTTGGATAATGAGAAAGAAAAAATACCATACACTTCTTCCCCCAACCTTCTTCCTGCCAGGCTTAATTTCACTCCTGAGTCTTCTATCTCCTCCCCTTCAAGCAGTGCAAAGAGAATAGAGGTTTAGTTCCATTCATAACACTTAATCTCTCCTCCTTCCTCCTCACACTCCTTCTCTGCCCCATGATGGGGTCCTTCCCATGAGACATAGTCCTCCTTGAACTGCTCCAGCATGGATCCTTTCCACTGGGCATCGTCCTTCAGAAACTGTTCCTATGTGGGTGCTCCATGGGGTAACATCTTGCCAGAAAACCTTCTCCTGCATGGGCTTCTCTCCACAGAGGGCAGTTCCTATCAGGAGCCTGTCCCAGTGTGAAATCTCTATGTGTTGCATCTTGCTTCAGTGCCTCTGCTCCAGAGTGGGGCCTTCCGTGGGCTGCAGCATGACTGTATGTTCCAGCATGGTCCTCCATGTGCTTCAGGGGGATGACTTCTATCACCAGTCTTCATAATTGGCTGCAGGGAAATCTCTACTCTTGTGCCTGACAGCAGCAACTAAATTAGAAACTGTTTTAAAAATTATTTATTTACATAATTTTTGCTTTGATAAAACCGTCTTGCAGTAACCAGACATCAACAGGACTACTGTTCTTTCAGTTTTTAAAAGAAAAAGATCAATCAATGTTGTTTAGTGCTGTGAAAGCAGTACAGTAGAAATTATACTGGATTTTGATCCAAAGATATTGTGAAAATAAAGAATATAAATAAGGCTTGTGATATAAATTGTACAGATTTTTCTAGGCTGTCTGTTGTATTTCTTTTACAGGTGGCCAGTAGTCACATTTTGGTTTGGATGTATGACCTCAGCTGTCATCTCATGGACATACTGTTGTTGTTGTCAGATGTCATACTGGGCCCATAAGAAATAATGAAAATAAAGGTGAGTCCATAGGTCATAAGATAAAAAAAAAGAGAGAAATTTCAGAAATACAGTCTCTGAACTTGTTATTGAAATTTTCTCAAAGTATCTCTCAGCCCAGGAATTTGATTAGGTATATGCTTTTTAGCTTTACTGTTCATGCTAAGACAGAAGCGGTGACTTTGTAAGCGCCATCCTTGTTATTCTATCATAATTGCAATTTTCTGCTATTACTGGTCATAAAGGCAGCAAAAGGTATTTGGTTCTACAGATACAGTGACTAATCATCAGTGGAATTGTATGGAAAACCCTTAAAAAGCTGGAGGCTTAGCTTGAAGCACAACATATGCCTCATTTCATCAAAAGAAGCATTAATTGGAGCAGATTTAAAGCTTTAGCTTGTAGAACCTAATCAGAAATTACTTGACTTATACCACTGTCAAGCACAAAATCTATTGAAGTGAATGGATATGAAGGAAAATTTGTTTAGCTAAATGCATGTTAAGTTAAGAACTTCTAGTGGGACTAAGAACCTCTTACAGAAAAGTATACTGTAGCTCTTTAAATGTTATAGTGATCCATTCTTTAGGTTTTTCCTTGGGTCATTTCTCCCCTAAATGTTGAAACTGATAAAACTTCTCTTAGCTCTTTGTTCATCTACTCATAGCAGTTTTGTCAGCTGGCATGTACAAATGAATGCAAAAAAAAACAGACAAGAAGAATGTTCCTCTTAGAGCTACAGAAATCACTCAGCATGCTTTTTTATACTCCATTTACTAAGCATTAATGCATGAAATGCAAGTTTAGAATGCTCTCAGGGAAGTAGCCTTGCACACAGTATCTGTAGAACCTGGAAGGTCTGGATAAGCATGCATGCATGCATGCAGGGTTGTGTGCAAGTATAATGCCCTGCATGACAAAATAATAGACAATCCAAACCTATTCCAAAATATTAGAAAATCCAATGCCAGCACCTTCATTTGGCTTTTGGAATGCAAATTTCAGCTGTCAAGGCTTAATTAAAAACTACCAGTCAGCACTATTTAAAAAGTGGAAGAGAACTAAGTGGTAGGTTGTTGAGGAAAATGTGAATGTTGCATGGTAAAAGAAGTAGCTAGGGTGACAGGTATATAATTATCATCACATCAGGTGAAGGACAAGAAAGAGTCTTTGGTTCCTGAAGAGGTGGGGCTTCAGCAATCTTCAGTGTGGCAAGGGGTTCCTCAGGTAAAGTTAATTTGTCATTTGATTTATTTCAAATAAGAATCTCCTTCTATGTGAAATGTCTGTGCACATTCAAATCTGGTGAGGTGCTGTGTGGGGCAGACATAAATAGGTTAGTGTGAACATAAACACCTGTGTTTCATGTATCAGCAAGGGCTGAGTTTGAAGAACAATTTTGTGTTCAGGTGTTCACCAGTTTCTGCTCAGAAGCACATCACAGCTGTGCTCTAATCCCACACTCAGTGGAGCCTACAAAATATAAATCAAAGCCCCACTGCAGTGATCATTTGAATGCGAGAATCTCTAGCATCTTTTGCAGGTTTTAAATCAGCAAAACTGACTTTCTCTATATGCTACTAAATATTCAAAGCTATGGGTAAAGGATTATCTTTGATATTTAAGAAGAAACAATTCTAAAATATCATGCAGTGCTCCTTGAGACTATGATATTAATATGCCACGAGCTCTAACAACACCATCCTCTTCCCCATAGCTACATAGAAGGTGAACGTCTGCGCAAAGATTTATTCTGATTAAACACAGCAGTACTGTTTGCCCAGGTTTTACAGATCAGATCCTCTGACCTTCACCCATGGCTGTAGTTGAGTCTAAGTGCACTGAGGAGCAGCAACAACCTTGTGTCCCACAAATCCACTTTTAAAGTCTCCTCTTCCCTATATATCTGTACATAGCCTGCTGGCATGGCATGCATGGTGCCAGATTGGGTGCTGAAAGTGAAGAAAAGTTGCAGAAAAGAGGTGTCACTGACAATTAGTTAGAAATACTTTAAGAAAACAGTGCCAATTCAGACTTTGAAATTTCTGAATTTGTCAGCTTAAGGCTGAGAGTGGGGAAAAAAATAAAAGGTAATCTATTTTATATTTAACCTGGGAATTTAACATTCAAAGCTCAATTTTATAAATGGCATTGCTTTAGATAAACTTCCCTCCTCACTCCCCAGTTAGAAAATATTAGCCTTTAAATCTCGACAGGTTTGGAATATCCTATGTCCTGGATAATATATAATCAGTACTGAAGAGGAGAAATGTATTACTCAGACATCTGCCAGAAAAAAAAATCTTTCTTTAGCATTTCCCACATGTATAGAATCTATACTTGACACATTTGACTTGACCTATCTTCCAGAAATAAAAATAGCACCATGGTACTTAGGTATTGTCAGGGTCTTGAGGGCCCTGTCAGGCTCTGCCCTGCCCAGCTCAGGGCCTCTCCTCCTTCCCATGGTCCAGGGCCCCATTTCAGCCCCAGGAATACAATTCCCTGTCCTGGTGACACCGTAGGACATCAATCCCACAGGCCAGCATTCCTGTCCTGGTGCCCTTGCCAGGCCACGTGAGGGCTGTGTCTGACACTGGTGTCCCTCCCTGGAGCAGATTCTCATCTTTCACTGCCGTCCTCCCTGTCACCCTTGCTCCAAAAATGACACAACAGCAGACAAGAGACCAAATTGCAAGAGGAGAAACAGAAGCTTTAATACAAAGGATTCTCCGGCTTATATAGACCGATACGATACATTCTACTTGACTGGCTAGTTAATAAAAATATCTTTCTCACACTCTTTGAGAAGAACAGAAAAACAAAGTAGAAAAACACCACCTGCAGATTGTTTATGCTAACAAGTTATCACATTCCTACAACTCCCTAAAAATTCTCACAAGCCACTGTGAAAAACGATTGCCATTTCTCTCTCCCTGACCAGGCTGGCATCCACACCTCCCCAGTGCTGCACAGCCTCTGGGCTCCTACCGGGCCTGACCCCAGAATAATTTCTTCTCCCCTTGCTCACCTGGTCCCTGGAGATCTTTGGGATGGCTGGGCACTTCCTCCACCATAGTTATCCCACTCAGCTTCCAGCCTCCATCCCCTAGGGAGTAGCCAGCTGAACTATAATAATTAAATTATAGTGCAACACAAATGCTTCAATCCTTAATTAAATTAAATTACTTTTTTTTTAATATATGCTGAGGTTGTATTAGGGACTTAAAATAGAAGCTACTATAGTTCTTATGCCCTGATGTTTGTTGGCTTTACTTACCTCAAAATCTTTGGGACATTTGTGTGGGTTGCCTTGGGAAGATGATTCAAGTTGGAATAAAATTCCTTAGATAGAATGAATGTTGTCTCATTTTTAGCAGAAGCTTGGAGTTTTTCAGGTGACTGATCTCTTCTTGCTACTATCAACATAAGTGCAATGATTTCATAACAACCATAAATCAAAATAAATGTGATTCCACAAAAGATTATCTGCAAATACTGTCCTACAGGGTGACAAGGAGAAGTGAATTCTCACTTGTCAGAAAAGTAAATAAAATCAATGAGCTTTTAACAGATACATTATTTCATTAGGTGACAGTTAAAGCACAGTGTGAAATCTAAACATAAATCACACATGGCACCTGCCAATGCTTGTTGAGTTGTATGTGTTTTTCAAGCTTATGATTTAAAAACATTAAGAACTGGAATAATAGTCCTTCAATTTTGTTAAGTATTTTTCCTCTGAAAATTCCCTGAGAATTGCATTTGCAAACACATGGATTAGTTTTAATTACTCCCATCCTTCATGCTGTTTTGTGGTTTCTTAGATGTTGGTTTCTGCACAGTAAAAGCATTACAAGGCTTCCTCTGAACACCATAGCACTTCATTCTTCTCTTTCATATGCTTTAAACTGTGGTGTTACCTGGTGGCAGCAAATATCTTGGCAAGTCATTGCTTAGTACAGCTCCCTGTTGTCTTTTTCTTTTCAATCAGAATGTGGTGGTCAAGCTGGTGGGGGTCATGTGACATGACATTCTGGAAAATCAAACTCAAATTTTACATGGTACCTACACATGTGTGATCCTTTCAACTTTCTGTTACCAGAGGACAACTAGTTTAGATGGACTCAACACTGTAGAACTGTGATGTTAGATGAGACTAATCCAACACTTAATTTTCTTCTATTCTCTGTCTTTATTCTCCATTCTCCCAGTACCAACACCAGTATCGTTCATCTAAGCAGGAATCCTTTACCAAACCTTTGGGGACATAAAAAAGCCATGGTGAAAACAGACTTCTACAGATGTGCATCCTGCACAACTGTAAAAAGGTGCAGGATCATTTTCTTGTCTACATTCTGACTCACAATACTCTGGTTTGGTGGTTTTGTTGTTGTTGTTTCAATAGTATCAGAATAAGCTACTAATTTAGTTATTGATAATGAAAATTCTGATGATACTAGCTCTCCAATGATTTATTTTTTATTGCATAAAATAACTTTAAAATAATAATATATTTGCTCTTATTTCAGCAGGTTGAGTAGAAAGAATGAATACATAAGTGTTAGGTCCTGCCTACACTTAAATCACACTGCAGCTTTCTTTTTATTTCTCTTTCCTGTGAAGATCATAGAATATTTTCAAAATTATCCACTTTCCTAAACTCCCAAGCTTTCAGTTAGAGACCTAGAAAATACACAACATAGTCTAGATGTTATGAGAAAACAGCACTGTTTTCTAGCTAATTTACATATTGTTATAACACTTTTCACAGAATTTAAATTTGTTTAAATTTGTTTAAAGTGTCTGACAGTGGTGGGTGGCAGTGAACTGAATTGCTCCATCACCTAGACAATATGACAGTAAGGATGACTAAATTGGGACTACTAGGGAAGATAGCCACAATATAGCCCTTTATCCTCATATGCTGGTAGGAGCAGGGTTTTTAGATTTATGTCAAGTTCCATGGCAGCCTGTGCTGAATAAAATCTCAAATAAGTAAGAAGAAAAAAATGACCTTATCCCAAAGGTTATTAAATCACTTTTTCCTTATATTGAACTGGTAGGGGAAAAAAAAGTGAAATGCAGGTTTCTGAGAATCAAAATATTCCTCAGAGGACTTTTTGACCAATGTTGTAGTGATGAATATCTGTAGTGCTGCATCTTGAGGAAAGCCGCATTGCTGAAGAAGTGGCATGTAACAGGAGGGACTGCAGTTGGCAAAACAGGCTTCAACATGTCTGTGTCTCATCTCCTTGTCAGTTTGAAAGCTGGAGATTTTTGAGTGGCTTTCTAATACAGGCAGTCACATAAAAAGAAAAAAATTCCTAAGCTAACCATGGCTGAGGTTCTTCCCCTCTTAGTCAATGCATTGAGGAAAAGCATATATAAGATGATGTGATTTCTAGTAAAGAAAATATACCTAGGACAGCTTTTTGATACTGATGTGCAAGATACATCTGTGCCATGCATTTGGTTTTTCTCCAAAACAGGTTGGCAACATACAATTGCCCACTTGAACTCTGTCCAAAAATTACTTTTGGTTAACTCCTTTGACGTAGCCTGAAATAGTGTTAGCTCTGTATGTAAAATGACTTCCTGTGTCTGCGAATATCTCCTAATACAATTTCACTGATTAAAATACCTGTAACTACAATGTGTTTTTACAGAAATGGATCTCAAATAGCCTCACTTTCTGAAGAGAAGTTGTCTTGCCTTAGAACATCACCATTTTGAAATTAGGGCCTTTTTTTGGTGCCTGGATTTGTGCGGACCTTAGTGTGTGATGACATGCTCACTTTTGAGGACACCTGGGAGCTACCAAATTCTATGGATGAAAAACCAAGAAGCATTTCTGGTAGAAGAGGCTGTGCAGATTTCTGAAACAGCCATACTCACCTGTTAATATTCTTATGAGAAAGAAACTTATGGGTTCATATTTGTCCTTGGAAAGTTTATTCGCATCTGCAAGGAATGAAAAATAAAAACGTTAAAAAACTATGAAAAAGAGGATTAGTTTTAATGACCTGTTTGTTGTTATTTCCAGCCCTCCGCAAAAACAAATTAGGATCTGTTCTTTTACTGTTTCCCTCCCACAGAGAAGAGAAATATTTAATTCTATAAATATTTGATCAGGGCTCAGCCACCTGGAAAAGATTGTAGAGGAGGAAATAAACTCCAAGAGGCCAGATCTTCTTTTGGTGTCTGGTTCACTGTGTTGGACACAGAAATATTGGGACAGATTTCCCAGGGAAGCTCAGGGATCATTAGTAGCAGCTGGTGTGCTCCCACACTGTATGACATAGCTCTGTTATGGAGCCTGCACCTGCCTCTGTGTGCAGCCAGGTTTGTGGGTGGGATTGAACACACTCCAGGTTAAGTACACATGTTTAACCTCTGCAACAGAGAAAAGTCATCTTAGCTTCCATTTTTCGCCAATGGATAGTAACAGGCCTTTAAGGGTATGATTCATCTAATTTGTTTCAAATTCCTATCCAGAGCAAGCCTAATTTCACTATAGAGATGCCTGATTTTCTCTGTTACAAAGAAAGCTTGGAGTGGCTAGTTATGTATGGCCATCTCTCCTTCATCTATCAGATGCCATTCTGTTTCATAAGAAATATTTTAGATGTTGTCATCAAGCTCAACTGTGGTGACCTTACTGTTTTAAAAAGTGATACGCTATCAAGACTTGGTAGTAGGTAATATTTGTTTGTCTATATGACAAACTTTTGTGTGGGATTCAAGAAAAAGCAAGGCTCTATCAATATTTTTCTAAAATAGCAGCTGTAGGGAGAAATTAGAGAATCATATCAATGTATCACACCTATACTACGGTCACACGTGATGGGTGTGGCCCTTGAGCAGAAGCTGGAACAAGAAAAGTGTTAATTTCTCTGTAAGGATATTCAGGTATTGTATTCCTGCAGGATGAAGTTCTTTGATATGAGTTGGGACAGAGGCCCTGATTGCTCAAGACAGATTTTCATCCTGAAAAACATTTCCCCTTCAGTGAGCTCAGCTTCTCATTGGTTCCTGTTGCTGAGGTGACTTAAAGTCATGAGAAAACTATGTCTTGTTATTCAGAGCAGAACTGTCTGAAAACATTCGGTTGCATAATTTACTCAGAGCATTCTTTAGTCTTATTTGTATGCATTATTCACTGGATTTCCCCTTCCTCCTATCATTCCTCCAGTTAATGAAGAGAATAATTTGGGGTTATATAGAATAGTGCAAGGCTTTGTCAACAGGTTTCAGAGAATATTTCATGTAAAGTCATTGTATGTTGTTTGCTCAGGTTTAGTAAACATGCCAGGAAATAAGGAAAGAAAACTGTTAAATTTTTTCCTGCTGCTTAGATACTAAGAATAAAAGGCAACTGAAGCAAAGCCCTGCTTCATTACATGAACAAAGACATAGTATTCTTCCTGTCATGATAATATGCCAATACTTAACCAGGAGACAGAGTTCATACTAGGACCATTTAAGTATCGTTTGCCAGTAGGCAAACAATAAAAATCAAGTTTATTTACTTCTAATCAATGTTTCTTCCATGTTTAAAAGAGTCTGGATTAGCTGTGTCAGAGCTCACACTCCCTGGTGAATCTTAATTCATCTTAATATTTTGTTTTGTCATATGTGGTCATGTGCCCTTATCAAAGAAAACATACCTATAGGCTTCAGATTGCTAATTTTTTAAGTCTCATAGGTTTTATAGTGGACTTTGGCTTAGGTCCTAAAATAAATAGGCATGAGGCAGGACTAGGGAAGCATCTGTTGTGTGTGCACTGCAATACTTCAGTGGGTGGAGGCAGGCAGAGGACAGGGACATCTTCCTGAAAGGCATCACCACTGTTCTTCCTCTTTTGTGTGCTGCTGGGGGAGCAGTTTAACAAGCAAAACATGCAGGCAAACAGTGCAACAGATGGTGCAACCTACTATTGAGGAAACATTTCAAAGGGTAACAAAATATGGTTGAAACCAGCTTACAGTTTACACACTGAATGCAAAACTGAACATGCTGCTTTTCAGCAGGCTGTAGCTGTTTTCAGTTGTTGATGCCAAGAGCTTTGGGAAGCCACAGCTCCAAAGTGGTTCGTGCAGCAGCAGGAATCCCTGGAACTGGATAGACTTGACTCAGCTGGATAGGTAGATTAGGACTGTATTCTTATCTGCAAATGAACTTTAGTGCAAGCAGAGGGGTCCTTCAAGGATACTTCTAGTGAGGTTCCTACAGTTTGTTCCCTTTCTCTCTGGCCACTAATAATTTCTTGTCTTTCTGTCTCTGGCCACTAATAACTTCTAAACCCAGGAGATTTTGATAGATATACATAAATAGTATGGAAGATCTCATAAAACTTTTTTAAAAAATGTCACAGTTTATCAAGAAACTGTCCAGTATTTCAGTGAAGAGTATAAAAGATATTTAAAACTTTTGGCTAAAGTATGATGCATTTATTAATTCAAAATAGTGCAGATAAAGGAGAGACAAGCAGAGCCTGCTACACACACACACATAGATCATCAGGAAAAGGTAGAACACAATTAGCATGGACAATACAAAATGAACTGTAGCTAGAAAGAGAAACTGAAGGTAATAAGAAATCATTCATTGAATGGATTATCGATAGAAGACTCAAAGAAAAGTGTTGGAAATTTATTCAGGGTAAAAGAATAGCTATCTATAAATGGTATAACCAAATTGGAGAGGAAAAGGATTTTTTTTTCACTATTCATTATAAAGCTTAGTTATGAGAATGGGAAAACAGAAGCAATGGATAACAGCTCAGCCCAGAACAGAAACAGATCTTGTTTGAACATGTTTTGGTATTTTCAAGTTTTGTGCTTGTCTGAGCCTTCTAATTCTGACCTCTGTATGGGCCAAAGTTCATGCAGTAGTAGTTGTCTTTGAGAACTTGTGAAGGACATAAAATATATTACTGGGTTGGAAAGGAGTACTTAACTTATACCTGTATAAAGGGGGAAAATAAAGTGTGAATTTACAGACAAGTTAATTTAAGTTCAAAGCCTGGTAAAATTCTAAAACAAAGAGTTAGAACTTGGAAGATAACAAGAAAAGTAGCAGCACAGATGAATTTGCCAAGGAGATATCTTTTCAAATCAATCTAATTTTCTTTTATGAAGGAACAATGGGTGATATAGGCAAAGAAGAAATAATAATAATGTATTTCATTTTCACTAAGGCTTTTTATATTGCCTTACAGTGCATTCCTGAAAGAAAACTGGGAAGACATATCAGAAGTAAAATTACAGTGGGGAAGAGTGTAGAGTGGCACATAACCAGGTAAACTTATCACTTTTTCCCCATCCTTCTGGAGGCAGTTTTCTTCACTATGAATTTTAATAAAACAGACTACATAATCAAATCAAGACTATGCTTATTAAATCCACAAACATCATCATACTTATAGGAACTCCAAGTATATTAGAAAACAATACTAAAATTCAAATTAATAATTAGAAAAACAGTCTGAAAGAAACCAGGACAAGGGCAGAAATATTCCACCATTCCTTAATAGAATTTTAACCTAAGTAATCAATAATGATAAAAGTTCACTCTTTAAAATCAATCACAGGCTGAAAACTTTGGACAGAGAAGTTGCAATGGCAAATGTGAATTAGTTAAAATTAGAGGAATGGAACTATTGAATGGCATAGAGATGGGATAAAGAGAAAAGTTCTGAAAAGATAAAAATTCTGAAATTATCTAGAAATGCTAACTATAAATAAACACTAGCAGAAATATTAATACTATATTTTCAAAAGGAAATAAACTGAAACCCACCCAATGTCATTTTAGGGGTCAGCACTCCAGTTTTAATGTAGAGTAATGGATTAAAGGCCACTGTCAGACCCTGCTACATTTCTTTCATATTTTCTATTTTTTAATGTTTTCTTTATTTGAATTTCTTTTATTTATCTATTTTTATGCATATATAAGTATATAACGATTGAACTTTGTAGAATGATCTGTAAAGTACATGGGTACTGATGGATTTTAGTCTACTGTGGTTTCAGTCATCTAATGCTTTTAAAATATGCTTACTTTGACAATTTTCTGAGCATTGCTGTGCCTATTTTCTATTGACAGATTCTCACAGGGCAGAATGTCAATAATTAAATCTAATGATGGTATACTGGAGGCAATAGATAAAACCACAGATACATATCAGGACTTCTGTGGATATTAACAACAGGATTATGTCCATCAACAAAAAAATATCACCATGGCTGCAATTTGCATATGCAAATACTAGGAGCTTCGGAGAATGGATATAGTAACAGCAGGCATGCACTCTAGGAGAGTATGACATTATGGGTTTATGGACAACTTCAATGGGAAGACAGGAAGAAAGCTAATGAGACACAAAAAGTGTAGTGATTTTGAATGCTTTAAAGGATATAACATGAACTGTTATATCAGTTTTATTCTGGGTCCCTTGCTAAAAGAGCTGTGTGTGACTAGGACATTGATAAAATTGTGCTATGAATGTGATTAAGGGACTGCTGGTATTTTATCCCTATGATGTGTTACTAAAAAGTAAGTAAATATACAGACTCCCTTTCCATTGTTAATATTTTGAAGTAAAAGGAACTTCTTGTAACACAGTTTTGTTGCCAGGGTCCATCAGAATATAGACTTACAGAGAAGTAGGAAATAGCAAACTGTCTAATTTTAAGTATTCAATATTCCTACTTACAAACTGATTTTGTATCTTGATGGATGAAGTGATCATTAGAAAGGTATCAGGAAGAGATCATTACAAGAAAAAAAATCATTAAAATAATCTTGTTTTGAATTTTGGCAATTTACTGAAATTTTTTTGTGTTGAGAGAGGAGGGAGCTCTGAGAACAGGAAATGCCATGGCTAATCTCTATGAAGCTAAATAAGACAGCCACAAGGACTAAATCCTGTCCTGCATGTCTGCAGCCATGGGCTGGCTCAGGTCCACACATTTTTTTCTTAGTCCTACAGACCAGACAGACTGTGGTTCTGCTATTAAGGAGTTGTTACATACCACTTGGGCATGTGTCTCCTCTGGGCCCCACATGCATGTCATGCTCTTCTCAAGCACTAAAAATAGTACATGAGGAAAAGCTAAAAATGAACTTTGTAATGATTTTTTTTCTTTTAGCAGAATATTATTGCATAAGTCTGGATGTTAGTCAGAGATGCCAGTTTCCTAATTAAAGGATTTCTGTTTGGAGTTTGTTTCCTCTGCTTTCTCTATTTGCTTTTTCAGATGGAGGAAAAAAAAAGGGAAAATTCACACAAGGTGATTGTCAGTTCTAAGAGAAAATAAGTCAATTTTGTATTGTGTATAATGAAGTTTTTTAAAAGTGATTCAGAGGGTTGTTTGCTTGTTTGTTTTTAGAAACATGTCACTCAAGTCCTTGTTACCCTTATTATGTGTAACACAATGCTGCACAGTTTAACTGCTCAGTCTTGGGAATGAATAGATGGCAGCTGTTAAAAGGTAGAAGTTTAGAAAATAAACATGGTTATGCACCAGACTATCCTATAAGAAGAAAGAACAACTAGACCATGAAATAGCAATAGAGGAAAAAAAAAAATCAGTAGAAAGTGTAGTAATGTAAACAAAAAATAACTTTGGTAAACTTATAATGCATGGAGGGAACTTATGACTGATGTGAGTTGAGTTGGCCCTGGCTGAATGCCAGATGCCCACCAAAGCTTCTCTATCATTATTCTCCTTAACTGGACAGAGGAGAGAAAATAAAATTATAGGCTTGTGAGTTGAGATAAGGACATGGAGAGATCACTTCCCAATTACCATCATGAGCAAAACAAACTCAATTTATGGAAAATTAATTTATTACAATTAAAATCAGAACATGGTAATGAAAAATAAACCCCAACCTTAAAACACCTTTGCCCCCACAAGCCCTCTCCCTTCTTTCTCTTCTGGGTTAATTTCCCAGGGTGCAGAGGGACAGGGAGTGGGGTCTGTGGCCAGGTCATCACATGTCTCTGTTGCTCCTTCTACAGAGGAATAACTCCTCATAGTCTTCCTCTGTCCCAATGGGGTCCTTCCTACTATAGACAGTCCTCCACGAACTTTTCCAATATGAGTCCTTCTCATGGGCTGAAATTCTTCATGAAATGCTCCAGCATGGGACCTTCCCAAAGGTTGCTGTCCTTCAGGAATTGGCTGCTCCAGTGAGAGTTCCTCAGGAGTTCAAAAGTCCTGCCAGCAAACCAGCTCTAGCATGAGCTCCTCTTTCCATGGTGCTGCAGATGCCAGAAGCCTGCTCCAGAGTGGGCTTTCAATGGGGTCATAACCTCTTTCCCAGCCCTCTGCTGTGGCTGGCATCATCCAGGGGCTGCAGGTGAATCTCTGCTCCCCAGTGGCCATCCATGGCTGCCAGGGTACATCTGCTTCACCATGAGCTGCACCACAGGTTGCAGGGGAAATCTCCACTCTGGCATCTGGAGCACCTCCTGCCTCTCCTTCTGCCCTGCCCTTGGTGCCTGCAGGGCTGCTCCTGTCACATACACAGACTGGCTGCAGTTGTGCAGGGTTTTCTTCTCCCCTTTTCAAGTACTTTATCCTAGAGCACCAATACATTGTTGATTGCTTGGACTTGATCAGCAGTGGGTCCATCTCAGAGCTGGCTGACACTGGATCTGTTGATGTGGGAAGCTTCCAGCAGCTTCTTATAGAAGCCCCCCCTGTAGCCCCTGTGCTACCAAAACCTTGCTATGCAAACCAATGAAATGGGATAAAGTAATGAGTGGAATTTTGACCTTTCAGAGAAGAACCATGTTGTTCAGAAACATTAGTTATCTAATAAATATGGAGACAAAACAGACCCATGTGAGTATTCTACTACAAAAGGTTGTAACAAGAACAGGAGGAAGAAATAATATTTTCAGAATCCTAAAATATCATAAAGGAAAAGTATCAAAAATGTTTATTGATCACAGCTTAAAACTATTAGAATGAAATAAAGTAAGATTAAGCAAAGATGTTATAAGCCTTATATTTTGAATTGCAGTTGTTTAGTAAGGACTTGGACAGATAGATAAGAAATCCTGCTCAATCATCAGCCTTACCAGTCTGCTTGTATCCACCTTCTCTCTTCTCTTTTATATTGGAAGATCAAATTCCTTAGGTCAGTGAGTATCTATCTTTGTGTTCACATTTCAATAGTACAAAGAGTTGTTGTTCAACACTATTTCTTTGCATCAGTATCTTATAAATAAAAACATACAGTAAAATAATCAAAGGCTGGGATTTCCAAAGTCACGGTAGGCCATTCTCAAGGCAATCCTGAGACGAATGCTGAAATCAATATTTTATCTTAAAAGGGAAAAACTTTTAAACTAAAACAGAGTAGTTCTTGAAGTGGCAGAATGGATTGTTCTGAATGTCTGATTCTGATGTACAATAATAACAGATATAACTCACAGAGCCTTCTAGGTACACCTGCAATTATTATTACTTAATAATGAACAAAAAAAGCTATGAACCTAGCTAATGTCAACCTTTTCAGAATGTCAACTTAGTCTTTGTCAGATAACACCTTGGGAGAACAGCTCATTGAATTTTGATACACTGCAGTCCCATTCAAACCTTGGACAGGCCAAAGTGATGTCTGCTCCCTACATAGTGCTTCCCCTTTAATACAATTGGGATTTTCACAGTTCCTTGGTGGCTCATGCTCAAGATTAAATTGATATAACATGTGCTAAAATCACTTCCCAGGACAAAGCACATAATGCCCAGACTTACTATCCTTAAAAGTTTTCCTTTCCGTTATATTGAGGCTCATGTTTGTTTTATAGGAGCTGTAGTGCACCTGTTATGTTTAAAGCACCATGCTGAAGACCGAGGGTATAGAGCTGACAATCAAAAGGGTCAAGCAGATTCTCCATCAGGAAACACATTTTTGTGTCCATGCTTCAGACAGACTCTAGATATCAGCTATTTGTAAGATTAGCTCCAGATGCTGAGGAGCTCCTAAGCTTGTATGATTTGTCTGTAGAAAGCATGCTGGAAAATTTGATGAGTTGGGGGATTAAGCACCGTTTCAGAAATGTTTAGTATGATAAAGAATAGGCTTGTGTTCAAAGTGGGAAACTGAGTTCAAAGAGGAACTCGTGTTCTTTGAAAACATTTCTGAATAAAGAGGCAAGGGTTAAACAGTGACACAAGTTATTAATATTTCAGTAAAAGGGTTAGAATTTGAATAGATAAAAGTTTCCATCCCTAGCTAATACTTTTGCAAAATATATGCCAAAATAATATGATTTTTTAGAGAGAAAACATCATTTTTAGAGAGTTATAAAGAGGTTCACAGGGAAGATTTAGAAGAGTGAGTAATGGTACTCCTGCACAGTGCAACATCTGTCAGTCTTCCAGATTTTAGTGTAGATAGCTCAATCATTTTCTTAGGGAAGAAGATAACGTGTAGCAGCTAAATTGGTGGAACTTCCACAAGACATTGCCTCTGAAGGCTGAAAGACCAACCAAGCCTCCCATCTGAGATAAAAGATGGTTGTGGCTCTTACACCTGTGTACCCAGTACACCAGTGCCTTCTTGGGCTTGCTCTTCCTACTGTTGGAGAACGATACCAGTGGTGAATTAGGAGGGAAGGGAAGCAGGAAGGGATGCATATTAAATATTTTGCTTTTATCCTTAAGTCTGCAAGTTAATTTTTGCCTATGCTGGAGAGAAGTTTAAAACCATATATGTTTTTTCTTATGCCCTGCTATGGCCATAACAGCACTGAGCAAGTCAATTCTGAGGCCAGGATAAAAACATCTGAAGGAAATCAGGATATATTGCCAGTATCTTGCAACAGTGAGCTTGAATGCCTAATGCAAACCTTGAGTTAGTGGTAGTGTGACTTCAGCCTCAGCACTCCTACCTCTGTATCAAGACAGGTAGCAATCTGAGCAATGCAAAACATCAGTTCTGGGCATCTCATTCTGAGTTGGAGACAAGAAAGTTGGCTTTCAGCATGAGATTAAGAAACCTAAACCTAAATGTTCCATATGTTTGGATGTACACTCATCTAAACTCTCCAGTGGGTATGGTTAGTGTAATCTTCAGTGGTCTGCACATAGGCAGAGAATATCTAAAGGTATCAGCCGGCCTGTGTTTTACTCCACGATGACAGATGGCCCCCATAGATCTTGTGTCATAGCTGTCAGTATTGTACAGATGTTGGTAAGTCTCTGTGGAGGGTTAAATAGTGCTACAGACATATGTTTAGGCAGCTGTTTTGCATCTCTTGTCAATACAATCAATGGAGTCTAGAAAGTGACTGATCTATCTGATCGAGTGTAGGTGTCTATATTGATAGCAGTTGGAGCTTACGTGTAGAATAAAGTGATTTAGACATCTGAAGTCAACTGTGTATACCTACTGTTGAATCTCATCTTTAAAATTACATCAGATTAATTGCTTCCAAGATTAGAATTCAAATATCTTTTCAGTCTTGGCTCAAATTTAGGTCAGAAATACCAGGAATGTAAATATGGTTGTACTTGAGCAAAAGGTTTCTGCCAAAACCTCTTTAACATCTGCAAAAAGTAAATAAATGTATCTGACACATTGAATCTGAATTTTCAGAGATGTTCTCATTAAGGAGAGATAGTTACATTACGACCTCCAGCTGGAATGGGTTTATTATGCAGTAATAACTACACAATTGAAGAGAGACAATAGGACATCTAGAGTGACTGGGAGTTTCTTAACAGGTTACAATATTTTAATGAAATATGAAAAATATTGTTATCATACAAGTTTTAAAATGAACTACCTTGTTGAATTTTGTTGTATTCAATCCCTGTTAGGAGTACTGTTATGAAAGTCTACCCTGTATTTTATAATAAATTACTAAAAAGACACATAGTAATATTTTTTTGTTTCAAATTCACTGTTTTGCAAAACTATCTTGGCAATGATACAAAGGGTGTACAATGGGAGATTCTGCCCTTTCATGTAGTATGTGTTACTAATGACTGTGTTACTTCATGCGTTTTGGACAGTGATCCCTTAAAGGTCAGTTGTGGTGTATTGAGAACTTAGAGAAATTACTGTTTTCTAAAATAGCTGTATTTAAAAATCTTTTTTTATAGATTAGGAAAAGAATGGAAAGTAAACTGGTGCAATATTGCAACAAAGGGAGCAACTCTAGAAAGTACTGGAGCAGCTAAATATGTGGGGAGCAGTGAGGGATGAAACAAAGAATAAGACCTAGTATTTACAGGGAATAAAACAGAAGAGCGGGTATGAAAAAGAGCAGCTTACTGTTACCTATGGATAATATGCTGAAAAAACCATCTGCAAACAATGGCAAGAGAGAGTTGAAGTATAGGAGAAAAAAGGGAGACTTGGGTCATATTTCCACAGGCTCAACTTTACAATGCAAATCATCAAGCCGTCTCTGGTTTGACAATGAAATACTACTGATTAAATCCAGTACTAAGAGTTCATCTATGCTGGTTTTGGCTGTGGTAGTGCCAATGTCCTTCATAGTTGCTGGTGCAGGTCTGTGTTTTGTATTTGTGCTGGAAACACTGTTGATAAAGTGTTTTACTTTCTGTTTAGCAGGACTTACACAGAGCCAGGGCCTTTTTTGCTCCTCACACCACCCCAGCAAGGAGGGTGGGGGTGCACAAGACTCTTAACTGATCCAAGGGATTTTTCATGCCATTTTTCATATAGCATCATGCTCAGTAAATAAAGTGGGGTGAAGAAGAATGAAGGAGGACATTCAGAGTGTTGGTGTTTCTTTTCCCAAGTCACTGAAGCCCTGCTGTCCCAGAGACATCTGAACGCCTGCCTGCCCACAGGAAAGAATGCTTTTTTTGCTCTGCCTGTGTGTGTGTGTGTGTGTGTGTGTGTGTGGCTTTTTCTTTATCCATAAAACCGTTTTTATCTGAATCCAATTTATTTTCTCATTTTAGCCTTTCAATTCTCTCTCCTATTCCACTGAGATGGGCAGAGGGCAAGTGAGTGAGCAGCTTTGTTGGGCTCTGTTGCCAGCTGGGGTTAAACTGTGACATAATGCTACCAAACATCTGCTTAAACAGATTTTTCCATTGAAACTAATCAGAGTGTTGAGCAAATAATCATGCTATCTTGGGTTTTAAGGACTGTGTTGTGTGCCATGGTCCAGACTCATCTGACATGTCTGAAGGAGTTCCTCAACATTCTCCTCAGACAAAATCTCAAGTCTGTTTTGTCATTGACTTTCTTCAGTTCAAATAGTTCTACACCAGGTTTTCAAAGATGAAATGATCATGGCTATCTGTGTGGTTCACATTCTGTCTTCTCAAAGTCCAATAAATGCAAAAAAAATACAATAGTGTGAGTTTATATGAAGAGAGGTCGATGCAGATATTCTGAGGGACTGCAAGGAATTAACATGAACAGGAAAAAGAAAAATGTGTGTACGATAGATGTTCATGCCTGAGCCCTGAGTTTGTCTCCATAAGCAGATAACACCATTTCTCTCTGACCTTGCGTGTCTGTCCTGGTCAGGAGGTGGCTCAGGCAATCAGCACAACAAATAATTTACACTTCCTAAGGTGTAAATGTGGCCTAAGAGCTTGATCTCAACTAATGATTCCCCTGAGTTCACAAATTCTTTTAATCAGTGTTAGGAAAGTATCTCTATTTTAAAGTACTGTTTGTATAGCCTCAGGAAAGAGTCATTTTGCTTATAAAGCATTCAGTGAACATTCTCTGACAGTTTCAAAGCAAAACAAGGTTGGAAAAAAACTGTTAAAGTGTATCACCATCAATTTAAAAAAACCATACATTCTTTTCCTGTTCTCCAGTTTGAGTGTATTTGTCCCACTGAGGGATTACTTTTATTTTTCAGCTGTGACTCACTGAATGTATGACAGAGTCTTGTTTCAAAAAATTTATTGAGGCTGAAGAAGATGTAAAAAACAGACAGGCACCTGGAAATGCCAAAAATGAGAAAAAGAACAAATGCAATTTTTTTCCAAGGAGAAGCATGGCAGAATCCCTGATTCCTTCTGTGTATTAAAAAATTATATTCATTCTCCTGCTCCTGTACTTCCCTCCTCTTAAAGTTTCATCCAAGCTCAGAGGATAAAGTTTACTTATCAGTCTGGTAATAAAATTATAATATCCCCAAAATGCATTTTTGAGAAAACTGGTGGGAGGTGTCGTTCATGATTTGATACACTGATTAAGCTGTTAATTTTCCAGAGCTATAATCCCTAATTGTAACATTTGCATATGGATAAACCAATTTGTATGTTTGTGTGTGTGTGTGTGTGTGTGTTTGTGTATCTGATGGTTTTCATCTAACCAGACAGGAAATTGATAGGTTTTAATTTCCTGGAGTCAGTATCACAAGCTATTGTGATAAAACTTTTAAAAGAAGTATAAGGAGTGCCCTTTGAAAAAACCAAAAAAACAAAAAAAGCCCACAAAAAAAAAACAAAACCAAAAAAAACAACCCTCTGGATGAAGTATTAATATGCTGTGTTACTGTGTGGATATTTATCCAGACAGTTTAAATGTAGGATCCAGATATGTGATCAATGAAATTGGGAGTTATGTAGTGGTCAAAAGTTCTGATACAATAAATCCTTAAAGTACATGAGTGATCCAGTCTTCCTACAATATTTTTTAAGTACCTTTTTAATTATTACTGTTTTCAGTGGAATTTAACCAAATGCTTAAGTTAAGAAAATACACTTTGCTGAAACTGATGCATTTTATAAGTTGGCCAGATCTCTTTATTAATAGGAGCTAAGGATGTCCACCATCATAACAGTAGGCCTTTTAGTAAAACATTTGTCCTTTATCCTTTGCCTCTTCATATACGTGCCTGTGTTGCAACCTTCAGTAGAAGCTGATAGCTTCTAATAGCTATACCAAGAAAGAACCCTTTTTTTCTTTGTATAACTATGAGAAATAGCCATGTGATGAGAGGTGGTCTTTGGCCAGGGCACAAAACCCCTTAATGCAGTTGCAGTTATAATAGAAAAAAAAAACCTTTTTTTTTTTTTTTGCCCATGTAACAAAATGTGGAATAAAGCAGCTGACATTCAGATTTGGCAATATGATTAGCACAGGTAAGAAGGATTTTGTAGCTGTCATTTGCCAAGATCTTTATGATCAATAAAGTGCCTTTACATGGGGAATTAACTTCCATAATTTCAGGTTTTAAAATATTTTGTGAAATAATGGAGCAGCTAACTAACAAAGAAAAGAATACTCTAAGTTATTAAAGGAATACTCAATGTTCTTTAAAATTGTGAGACTGGTCCCATGTGCAAAAGTAATTCTAGATGAACTGTGGTAAGTATAAGGAGATTTGATGCAACTAGGTGGTTCAGAAAATTGAAGATGATTTTGAATATCAACCTGGAGAGGGAAGCATCAATTATGTGTTTACTGTCTGACATATGTATATATATATATATATATATATATATGATGGGTGAAGAATTACTTCTCTGTCTATACTTAAAAAAGAGGAACTTTGAAAGTAATTACTGAGGTCCCTAGAAAAAAATATTTTGACTAATAACTAGACAATCATGTCACTGATCTTGGTTCATTTAGAAATAAGGTGACTTCCCTTAACTGATTATCCACTATTCCTTTGAAGTCACTTGACTTTGTAGTCCTTGTGAGGTCACTCCCAAGGAACCTTTCCTGAAAAGAAGTCATCCTGTGACAGACAATTCCTGAGAGGTAATGAACAGTAATATGAAAGTGCTACTCTCTCTTGAGAAGCAAAGAGGAAGTAGAAGTGCTTCCTTTAACTTGATTTTTAGGTTTATACATGCCTATCACTTTAATTTTTAGTGTCTCTCTGGAATGCCCTGTGGGATGCACCTGCCACATTAGCCACAGAATAAAGGAAAGGAATATATTTTGATGGGTTTTTGGATCTTGATTAAAGATACTTTCTGGGAATTTTCTTCAGGGCAAAGGTATTTATGGAAATGTGTTATAGTTTGCTTTCAAGGTATACTTTCCTGGTTATACTAAAATATTTATTGATTGGTCTGTTGAATGCTTAAAGTCACCTAGATTCTACTGGCATAACCAGGAACACTGTGCATATTTGTGGATTAAAGGCAGCATCACTGCCATAAGGTGACTTCATTAGAAAGGCATGTGACATGGAAAAAAAATGGAATCAGAACCTTTGGATTTTTTAGTGTTTTATTGGTTTTGTAAACAAGGTTTTTTAAAATTATATTTTCTTCCTCTATTGGTATTACAGAGAAATTTAAAAATGATCTGAATACAGAAGAAAGGAATCCTAAATGAAACCATGTTCCTAAAATACTGTTATTCTTATTTGAGCACCAGAGTTATTTTCTGTTAGTGTCTCCTTGTTTTTAATATCACTGTGTCCTGTGATCCCATATTAGTTATTGCCCATCAAATATAGACCATAATAGAAACAAAGAAGTTTGGGGCTATTTTGGCTCCAATGAAAGATGGCATTCTGGAAACTGCCTTCACAGAAAAAAGGATTTCTAGAAATAAGAGATTACTGTGAATATAGCTTTACATTGTAGGTATACTTTGCAGACACCTTGCCTGGTTATACTGCATATTTATTAATAGGCTTGGTAAACACTTTTGTCAGCTAGCTTTTATTTCTGTGCTACTACATAATAGTCTCTAGCAGAGAAAAGTAAAAAATCAGCCAAGTGCATCTTTCTCTCTAGCCTACATCACGACCCTGATTCTGCTTCCATTAATGATATCTTCATGGGGCAGAGATGGACAGAGAGTTTGGTAAAGTGTTTGACATTTTGACACTGTCCTTCATGACATCCTTCTTTCTAAACTGAAGAGGGATGGCATTGATGGATGGGCCACACAGTGGATAATGAATTGGCAGAGAATAATGAATTCTGGTCACACTCCAGAATTGTGGTCAAAGACTCAATATCCAAGCATAGACCAGTGACAACTGGACTTCCTTAGGGGTCAACATTGGGCCTGGCACTTTTTAACGTCTTGTTGGCAACAGAGACAGCAGGATCAAGTGCACCCTCAGCCAGTTTTCCAATGACACCAAGCCGTGTGGTTAGGTTGAGATGTTGGAGGGAAGGGATGTCATCCAGGGGGACCTGGACAGGTTTGAGAGGTGGACCTGTACAAAACTCATGAAGTTCAACAAGGCCAAGATCAAGGACCTGCACATGGGTCACAGCAATCCCAAGCAAAAATATAGGCTGGGCAGAGAGTGGCTTGAGAGCAGTCCTAAGGATGACTTGGAGTTGGTTGACAAGAAACTCAACATGGCTTAACAATGTGAGCTTGCAGCCCACAAAACCAACCATGTCCTGGGCTGCATCAAAAGGGGATGGTTACATAATAATTCTGGTCACATTCAGAATTTCAGATTCTTAAATAGTGTGATTTACTGATTTGCTGCTATAAGTAAGAGAGAGTTCATTAAGAACTTTTGTGATCACAGATTGACAAATACTGTGCGCATTGAAGAAATGGTCTACAGATTTTTGTGAGATTTCCAGTGAAAAATACACTAGACCTAGAAAATGTGACTGTATAGTGCTGTGTACGAGTATTTCCAGGTACACTCTGATGGAGCTGGATGTGTAAATCTTACCAAAGAGACATCCCTTCCTTGGGGGAAGAGAGAGAAACAATCCTGTCAACTTGTCTTCAGGGTTGCATTCTCATCCTCTACCATGGAAGATTTCAAATGCCAATTTATACTTCAGGAGAAGTGGATGCAGGACTGTAGTCAAATAACCTGTTGCTACGGTCACTTTATATGTAAATTAGGGATGTTAAGAGTTACAACTTTCAGATTATTATGAAGACTGTAGGTCTTGAATGAGGATGGAACAGAAACACAACCTATCAGCCCTGCAGCACACCATATTTAACGGAAATCTCTCTACAACTTATCTCACATCGTGCCTCATAGCCGTAGGACTCATTCCCACAGCATGTAGTGACAGGACAAGAAGGAATGTCTTTAAATTCAAAGAGATTTATATATTTATATCAGCCATTAGGAAGATATTCTTTACTCAGAGGATGGTTAGGCATTTGAACACATTGTCCAAGGAAGCTGATGTCCCATCCCTACAAGTGCTAAGGCCAGGTTGTGTGGGGCTTTGAGCAACCTGGTCTAGTGGAAGGTGACCCTGCCCACAGCAGGTGGGGTGGAACTAGATGCCTTCCAACCTAAACTGGTCTAGGATCCTATGAGTCTATACAATTTCCTTTCACATCAGTGGTAGAAGAACAAGGCCCTGGTGTTACTCCTGTGCTCTGAGGAAGGGTGATCTTCAGATGGTCGTGCAGATGGTACATTACACCTGCCACTCTCATCCTGTCCACATGGACTTTCTGTGGAGTGCTGGCAGCCAGCCAGCCTCTTGGAGTATGCTGTAACGTGCAATTTCTTTTAAACAGGCTAAAAACACAGAGACAAACCATTTCAGGGGTGTGAGCTGTGACAGCAATCTGATCAGAGGCTTGGGTTGTTTGTGTGTTCAGCTTTCATTCTAGTCATGAAGATGTCCTTGATACAGTCCTCAGAGACAAGTGCGAGTATCTCCAGAAAACTTGTCTCAGCTCAGCATGTACAAGGTGGGTACACCTGTTTACAATTTAGTTTATTTTTCCTAGTCAGAAGCAGTTGGATACAAGTCTTTTCAAGCTGTTTCTCTTAGTATCCAGGCTTGTTTTATATTAATTTGGGAATGCATGTTCCTATCATGACTTGGACACTATTGGTGATTTTCTTCTCCAATGACCTGGATTTGGATTTGATTAGGAGAAGAGAATTTTTGAACAATGCCATTCCACTGCATTCAAAAACATTCTCACAAAAGAAAAAATAGTGTTGAAAGGATGTTGCAATTCAATTTGTTTTAAGCAAATAAATGTTTTCAGAAGCCTCAATTTTCTGTGCATTTTCCTTCCTTTTCTTGGTTTGGATTTTTTGTGGGTTTTTTTCCAGAGGTGCTTTTTCATCACATTATTTAGAATAGTAGAAGAATGATTAGAATTTTTTGTCTGGCTATCAAATGGTACTTACAGCAATATGATTCAGACAGCTGCATCATATTCAAATGTCATTAAGAAAACAAAATTAAGTCAGGTTTTATAATAGCTCAAGGGGTAGATTATCATGGCATAATTCAATCACTAAGAAAAGGCTCTTAACTCTTATAAGAGCAAATCTCTAATATTGATCTCAAAACAAGAGGAAAACAACAAAAAGACCAATCATCACAAAGCATGGAATATTTCCCAGGCTGCCTCATGGACTTTTGAAGCTAGAACACAAGTATTTATATTTGAAGGAATAACTCATATTGAGTCGGGCCAATTGCCGAAATCAATAGAAAACTTCTCCGCATACATCTTTGACTAGTAGTGCAGCTGGTCCATGTCAAATAATTATGTATATTTTAACAAGTTTGGAAATCATAGCTTCTGAATTGTGGTTTTGCTTAGATTTCTGACTCCTTGGATAGTATTCAATATGTCATACATAATTTTCTGATCTGTGAGAGCTGATTAGACCTGGGAGTCCCAGGGCACGAGACCCTTTCAAAGTTCTGCAATATATTCTGTCTCCACTTATCATGATGAGTTCAGGTTCTTGGGTGATAATTCTGTATACACTGATGGTGAGCATTGTTTTTCCATTACATTACTAAACCTGACCAGTTTTGATTGCTCTCACAGGCACCAGTGCCATTTGTGAGAACCTGAGATATACCAGACTGCTGCATGTGAATGGAAGCTGAGGCCTGAGGAAGAATGTCCTTCTGAAGATACAGGTGGAGACCAATGCAAGATTCCTTGATGTTATTCAAACAGTAAAAAACACTTAGGGAAACTGAATCAAGTCCTGAGTGGCATTAATATCATCATATTTAGTTGGCTGAACAGTAATTATGCAGTCTAGTGGTCCAATTTTCTAAAGAAATTCCTTACACTGTGGTTTTTTCCACCTCCTTTGTCTCTGTTACAGAACAAGATGAATTGTCCTCTGGAGGGAACTGTGTCTACAACACAGAAGACCATTGACAATCAGTGCTGTTTTCATATCTGGACAACTGGGGCTGGACTCACCCACAGACCTACTGCCATTTGAGAGGAACCAGTGAATTCTTTGCCTTGTTTGCTGTCAGTTTAGTAGGGCACAGGTCTCTGCTAGCTCCTGTGTAATTTCTGCCAGCCTCATGCAATAGTGTTTGATACCTGAGTATCCTTCATTGCAGGGTTGCAGGGATGCAGCAGCATTGAGAGCCATGGGAGTGTGCCCAGGGTGCTGCTCTATAGCACTCACATATTTGCTGGCAGCATGGTCCCAGGAGGAAGAAAAGGTGAGCACACCCCGGAAGTGGATCATTTTACCTCCCTTTCTCCATGGCTAGGAAGGTTGTTGGAATCAGCCTTGTGGACTTCATCTTCTGTCACCTCTACCTGTCCCCTTCCCACTCCTCTGAGTCATGGTTCCACGATGTGGTGCTGAAAAGCAGCACCAGTGTGGGTAGTGCCATGTGGAGCCAAGTGGTGGAGGTAAGCCTGAGCCCTGCCAAGTCCAAGGAGAGCTGAAAGGAGCCAAGCTGAACCAAGCAGAGCTGAGCCAAATGGAGCTGAGCTGAAGGAACCCAAGCTGGGTGGAGTAGGGTGAAGGTGCCAGAAGCAGCAGCGCTGGTAGCAGCTGCGTGGAATTGAGTCCAGCATCTGAAGCAGCAGTGCAGTGCAATGTGGCAGATCTAGCTTTTGGGGATTTGTCCATCACTGTTTTCCAATGTCTTCAGCCTGGGGAGGGTGAAAGCTGTTTGTGGGAACAGCTGCCATCTTGTCATTATTTGTGGAAAGTCAAGTGGCCCTAGGTGCAGGAACAGCCACCATCTTGTCTTTGTTCCAGTAGCCATGCGGAACTAAGATGAAGTGGTGAACGCCTTCTGTGTGTAAAGCACCTTCTCTTATGAATATTTTTGGTTTTTTTAAGATTAAAAAAGTGTGTTTCCTTTTTTCATAACTTTCAGGAAATTGTTACCTCAACCCACAATTTCCACCTTTGTCCCTCTCTTACCAGAAGGGACAGGGAAGTGGTTAATTTGGAATTTAATTTTCTGATGGTGTTAAACAACATGTTACTAGATTGCTTTACGTTGCCAGCTATATCTGCCTCCAGATATTTGGGGAGATATATTCCACTTCTTCTTTCTGATTTAAAGGACTTACCATAAAAAGACTCCTTTTCAGAGGATTAGCACTGAGTATAAATAAGGAAAACAGATATTCAGCAGATTTGAAATTTATAGGTTTTTGTATAAATTTAAGTGTTTAAATATCTGCAAATCAGGTAAAGAGGGAGAGGAATGTTTATGGTGCTAACCCTGAAATTTTTTATAATTTGTACAATTTAACATTCCCGGAGGAATGTTCTCTGTTCTTCTGTAATTGCTTTCTATGCCCAGAAATACTTAACAAGGTTTTTTGTCATTCTAAATTGTCATCACTGTAATAGTTGCAGAAAATAATTAATTAATTAGGATAATTTAGGGTGCATTTGGGCTATAAGTGAAGATTTTCATGATTGCAGGAGTATGTTATTGATTCAGGGACTAAATTTTCTGCTGGAAGAGAGTAAAAAGAGCAAAGAGAACAAACACCATGAAAAAGAGTATAGCAGGATTAACTTTCCTTTTACAGTTTCAGCGAGATTTCCCTGTGAAAGCACCAGTGACAGCTACGAGTTTTCTTTCAGAAGCACTCTGTGTAGTTTTTGTTTGTTTTCAGTTAAACAGATGACTAAAGCTAGGCCTCCATTTGCTTTGCATTTCTATCTAGTCTTAGATAAGCATCTTAACAGGGTTAGTAATTAGCAGAACTGGGTGACTTGCCAGATTTTGGCTTCATACATTACCCTTGCAGACCTTTTCTGTTGAACTTTAATCTCCTGGCCCTGACTTTCTCTCACCATATGTTTTATGATGAGCAGTAATAGTAATGGGACCCTGACACACAATTACTGCAGATGGCTTGAGACTGTAGTGATGTCTCTGTCCACTTCATCTTGGTGCCAGGGATTTCTCTTTGAACACATGCTGGTGCTTTACTCACTGCAGATAAGCCCATCATTTTAGCTTCAATTCTTGAATTTTCAGTTTAAGACTGGAAGAAAGCAAATGCCCCTTCTATTTTCAAGAAATGCAAAAAAGATGATCCAGGGAACTACAGGCTGATCAGCCTCACCCAGATCCCTGGGAAGGTGATGGTTCATATAATCCTGGAAGCAAGTTGAATGGAATGCAATAGAATGGAACAGAACTGAATAGAATAGAATAGAATTTTTCAGTTGGAAGGGGCCTACTGTTGCAGTGTGTTATAGCTGTGCTGATTGTGTCCAGAGAGGGGGGCAGCTGCTGGCACCAGGCATGAGAATACACGAGACGAGCCTTTGTTTCAGAAAGCTCGAGAATCCATTTATTACCCCCGGGGAGGAGGGGAGGGATGGAGAGAAAAGACCAGGCAAAGGCAGGGTCGTGGGGTTTTTATAGGGTATTGCAAGGGTGGAGTTAGGGTTCCAATCAAGGGAGAAGTTATTAGAAACACAAGAGAGGTAAGATGAAATTCCTTTCTCTTAGGAACAGGGGCATTCTACAACCTACCACCTTTCTCTGTAAGCTGTAGAGGTTTCCAAAAGCATGGAGGTGATTGGGACTAATCAGCAAAAGTTTATGAAGAGGGAAAAATTCCTTAGAAACCTGACAACCTTCTATGAGGAAGACCTGGGTAGATGAGGTGAGAGCAGCTGATATTCTCTAGCTTGACTTTAACAAGGTTTTGAAAAGTTTCTCCCGCAGCATCCTCATTGAAAATGTGACAAAAACCAGACTAAATAAGTAGGCAGAATGTTGAACTGAAAAGTGGCTGATCTGCTGGGCTTAAAGGGTTTTGACCAGATGCAGGAAGATCACCTGTAGGTCAGTCACTGCCTATGCTTCTCAAGGCTCTATACTGGTGCAACATATTCATTAATGACCTAGAAGATAATACACAGTGCACTCTCAATTGGCTTTTAAGTCTTGCAAGACTGGGAAGAGTGAGTGATGCATCAGATAGTTGTACTGCCTTTCAGAGGACCTGGACTAGTTGGAGAATTTGGCTAAAGAAAACATGAAATTTAACAATGGGAAACTCCAAGTCTGGTACTCAAGGAGGAATAATCCTAGGCACCACCAGGCTGGCACCAGACGACTGGAAAGCAGCTTTATCAGGGAGAATCTGAGCATTCTTATGAACAAGTTGAAAATGAATCAACAATGTGCCCTCATGGCTGACACATCCACAGCCTCCTGGTCAGCACCAGGCAGACTATCAGCAGAATGTCAGGTAAGGTGAAAAATCCTCTAGATTATCATTACAGCCTTCTGGCTCACTTTGAATATGGTATGTCATTTACCTAGGTAACAAGTGTCAAGAAAACACCATAGAACATTCTCAGTCCCTGAGGTTATAGTCAGAAATATTAAACTTTACCTTTAAAAGATCAGAAATAAGACATGCAATATATAAAACAGTTTTAACTTTTGGTACTCAACAAAATGGATAATTAAAAAATTATCTCCAGATCAGAAGTTGCAACAGAAGTGATGATGAAAATAAACAGAAAATTTTGATTAAAAAAATTGCAATTACGAAGAGAATTGTCTTTTTGTCTTTTCTGAAGTTCAGTTGACTAATATTGACACATTAGTCATCTCCTGGAGCACAGAGGAAACTTTGTTCTTTCTCTGCTTCCTCTCTTCATTGCAATTAAACATGTGAGAGATTAGCTTAATTTCACTTAATTTAGAAGATTACAGTGTCAACATCATATCTGACTTGGCCTTATAACTCATCTTAAGTAATCACATGAGAAAAAGGAGGCATTTATGGGACATGAGTAATGTCACTTTAAGGTAGATATCTAAGAAATATCAGAGGACTTTTGCTCTAAAAATGCATCTTTCTCTCAGTTAGCCATTCAGATATGGATTCAAACATTGTTGACATCTAAAAACAGGCATGATGAATTTAAAATCTTAGGACTTTGACAGTTGTCCAACCAAAGCACCAAGTATCATTTGAGATCCTGAAGGTTCCCCTCCAACTTCAGGTTCCTCCTTTTAAACAGTGAAGTGCTCTATGTCACATTTTATATTCCTTAGAGGATGCACTAGTATGTTTCTGAATTAAAAAGCAGAATAGAATCCTACATTTATGCTATTAAATGGAACTTTAGGAGTCTAGCTTTCCAAACGGGGGTATTTCTGCTCATGGACAGATTTCCTTTCACCAGAGTTTAAAAATTATGTAGCTTTGTAGATGTAAAGATTTTTAAAGACCTCCAGAATTAGGCACACTAAATGTCTCCCTGTAACCCTTCTCTGAATTAATTCTTGTTTCTGTCAATAAAGATTATTCCATGGGAAGGGAAAGCATGGAAACTACGTTTGCATGCTTTCTGTTGAACATAGCTTTGAGATTGAAAAAAAAGAAATAAAAAAAGGAAGGGGAGTACAATTTCCCTTTCAAAATCATAAATGTTGATATGTTGGGTTTTTTTAGCACACCCAAATAGGCTGCAATCTGATGTTTAAGGTAAGTTGTTTCAAAGAAAACACCTGTGCAAATTATATACTGAGTTTGTAAAGACAGCTGTGATAGTGCTAATTTTCAGGGTATAACTCTGCTGCCAAAACAGAGGTGTGGGTCCCTATAAAAAATTCAGGAAGCTCCATAAATAGCACTCCCAGTGTGAAGGTGCTGCTGACAGAAAAGGAGCTGGAATGACAGCCATGTAAAGCACACTGTGGATACCCCAGAGTCTGTAGAAAACTGAAACTGCATGGTTAGTGCTGAGGAAAAAGACTGGAAAAAGAGATTGACTTCAAGCTGCATGGATGTGTTTAATAAACTGATTAAACTGTGACCATCTGGGGACCTGGGGGAGACTTCTAAAGAACCTAAATGCTCTGAAAAATGAAGAATGCTTGCATCTCCACCCAGGGCTCTGCTGTCACACAGTCCTATAGGTTTGCATCTGTCTTTACAGGTGCTGAAAACAGATCCTCAAGATAGATATGTCTGCATACTTGGAAATAAAATTTCAAGAACACTTAGACACTGTTTTTTAAACATTTCAGCAGCTGAAAGGAAGTATGAGTTTCTTCTGACTTTTAACATTTTTACTGTCATCTCCATTAAGGAGAGCAGTATTCTCCTTTTGGGAACCACTCCTGAAGAAGACGCCCAACTTGGCAATGGCACACCTTTGAGCTCTGGTGTTTAAACCTGGGATGTACTTTGTGAGTCACAGCCCACTGAAAAGCAGGATGCCTTTTGCACTTAATCTTGACATATCAACATCAACTGCAAAGCAGAGATTGCTTCATTTGAGTAAGGTTTTTTAGCTGGGGTCTATTTTAAACAAGCAGCTGCCAGTCTGGAAACTGATTCATGTGTACCACTGCAGAGAGTCAAGATGGTTTGTAGACTTCAACTATACTGATGTGCAGCAAGAGTAAAATCTATGCTAAGAACAGGATTGAGGTAAATTATGGAGGATAATGGCAGATTAGCTGAAAAATAGCAGATATGTCAGTGATGAATAGAATTGAAATGCTTGTAAACTAATTTACATAGCACAGCTGCTCAACACAGCACCTGTTCAAAGTGGCTGTAAGACACTAATAGATGTAGTTAGTGCAGAAATTCTGTCTGGTGAATATTTTCTATTGATCTGAATAAGTGCCCAAAGGATATGAAGTAAATTGCAAGTTCTGTGCATATATACAAATGTTTACTTTGACTACAAATAGTATAAAAATAATGAATATTTGTTTTACTGTTAATGAATATTTTCATCAGAAAAGATAAATAGTAAGACACAGACCTACCACAAAACTTTATATAATAGTGATAATTCAGTTTCTATCAGGATAAACAATATTAGGAGGCAGACACTAGGCTCTTCCACAGGAATTTTAGAGAAGAAGTCTATGTTGTGACATCTGACAATGTTCTCTAACACCATGTGCACTATGAATGGACCCAAATGCCAAAACAGTGATATAAGAATATCCTGTTCTATTTAATTTCTTCTCTTTGGTGCCTTGGTTTATATAAAGAGAAAATTCAAGGAGGAATCTCAGGTCTGATAGGAAAAATACACTGCAACAGAACTAAAAACTGAGAACATATCCTGATATGAGTCTGGACATGGTCTGAATTGCTTCTCTGTCTCTCTTCACTACACAATAAGCCTGGGATCCCAGCTTAGCTGTCTGAAGGGGGTTGCCCAAAGTTAGGCTGTCTGACTACCTCAACAAATACAAAGTTTTGCAGAGTTGTACAGTTTCACAGAAGGTGATGGAACTAGAGTGGTTGAAGTAAAGGACACCTAAATATTCTACCTGTAGCAACATACAAGTTTTTTGGAGCTCAGGCTGGATACATCATCCTGTTAAGAAAAAGCCAAGGTGTAAACATGAAGTAAATAAATGGATAAATAAATAAAGCAAAATTTGGCAGCTTCTGAAGAACCTCTAAGATTGTGCACAGTTTGCTGAAGAGATTTAAATGGATATGAACGAGCCAGTCTAGTTTGGGATTGCTCTAAAAATTGCTGAGATAAATTACTACTGAGAGGGGAATGCCTTGAAAGGTTCATGAGATAATGATGAAGGAACCATTGTAATGTGCCTTAATGCTGGGCATCACAACCTTCTCCCTTGTCTGCATGACTGTAGGCCATTCAAGTCCACTCACCTCTGGAGACTGAAATACTTCAAGCTCTCATTGCCTTCAAAGTCTTATTTATCTTGACCTTCCTCTCTAGTTTTAATAAACCTGCTCTGTGAGAATCACAGGACTGCTTTCTAACCTGTTGCCTGAACTTCTGTTCACTGAGGAAAGGGCTATAACCTTGCTACCCACAGCTGTGCTAACATATCCGTGATCATTCATCTTCTCCATGGATCTGCTCAAAGCTTCAAACATATCTTGGCTTTTAATTAAATTAAAATGGGAGAAAAAGTTTCCCTTTTATGAGTGTGCTCTGAAGGGTACAAAATCTTGCAAGTGAAGTGCACACAATGATCCTGTCTATTTACAAGTCTTAGAATTAGATGAAAATAGGAAAAAAGGAAACTTTGTTCTTCTCAGAATGACAGTTTGATATAAAACAAAAAGGGTGGCTTTCTAAAACATTTCAAAAGAGTTTTCTTTTTTTCTGAAGATATGTTTGTAATAGAAACTCTGAGGCTTCTTCCACAGCTTTGTACAAGCCAAGAAAGAAAAATGGAATTGTAGGATCTGAATCAGAATCTTGGATTCAGGGAGTAATAAAAGTTGAACATGTTTTGCAGTTTTTTGTGTAAAATAAAAAAAAGACATGATGATCAACACACCCAGTTTGAAGACAAAACTTTGCTGCAAACTGGATCACATTCCACCAAAAAGAAGTCTGGTTTTCTCTGTCTGACAGTCACCCGTGGACATAAGAATCAGACATCAATGAACCACACAAAAGTTTTTTCACTTTTTTTTCTGTCCTTCATTCACTGAGTTCTTAGTGTCTGGTAGGGCACTAACAGAGGCCTGAAGTGACTTCTGAAGTAGGATTCATAATTGGGTGAATGTTTTCTTTGTACACCGTAGCCCAGCAGAGAAGATACAGCTTACAAATGCACCTTGAGAAATAAATATCCCCTGACTACTTTTCCTGTGGCTCACTCAGAACAAAGCTGCCTTCTAGAAGAAGATGTCCCTAGCTTGTGGCACTTGGGTTGGAACTAGATAAAATTTAAGGTCCCTTCCAAGACAAACCATTCTAGTATTCAATGAATATCACTCCTGATTTGTTGTTTGTCCAGTGTTTTCTTATCAATGGTACATCACAGATAAGCTTCACATCATCCATGTTGCTGGTGTTTAAAACCAATCTGGAGTTTCACAGATGGCTTATTTCACTTTAATTACATTTTCTGATAGTGAATACATCTGAACAAATAAAAAAATGATGTGATGTCATATTCTGCTGCAAGGCAGAAAACAATTTGATACCAACAACCATAAAATCTTCATACAGGAGCTGTAATTTATTAGCATCACTATTACTGTTTACTCATCAATGAACAGCCAAGAGTGGGGTGGAAAGCTAGAAGGTGTCACCTAAAACAGGAAGAGATAACAAACTGACAGACAGTATGGTTTGAATAGATAAACAGTCATCCCAGATGTTTCTTTCTTTTTCTCCATGAAAAACAAGATCAACAATGAAAGTTACATGGGACTTAGATCACTGCAAGCAGGAGCAGAGAATTGCTCTGGCACCAAGTCTACAGTCCTGACAATTCTCACAAGTGCCTACTGAAAGCTATTGCTATCTGACATATGTTCCTATAAGTGCTAATTAGATCTCAGTGCTGTGTTCTATTATTAAAACAAGAGTCCTTATTGCCACTAAACAGAGCTGCCTCTCTGCAGGGGCAGAGCTATCAGCTGCCTGGGTTTCCCTGATATGTCTTCCTTTTCTGTCCTTGGAGCACCATCTAAGCAGATTTTTTGAACAAGTGCAGCTCATGGGTTTTGGGAATTTCCAGCAGAAGCTTGGCAAAGAGCTTGGCAGGCTGCAGCAGGGAACGGCAGGACAGCGGTGAGTGGAGGCAGGCAGCAGGAGAAGGAAGGAGATGTTCACACAGGGCTGGATCTGAAGTGCTGGCAGCTGCTGCGCTTGGCCTGGGTCCCCAGAGCCCCAGGTGTGAGCAGGGCTGGGGCTGGGGGGGGAGCAGGGCTGGGGGTGAGAGGGCAGGACTTCAGTATAAGAAAGGGATTTAGGTCAAGGTTGAGGGAGAAGAGGGCTGTGGGGGTGTAAAGAGTTAGATGGGTCTGGGGGTGAGATGGGAAGTATGAGAGCTGGTGATGAGGATCTTGCGACAAATGAGTATAAGACTATTGGGGCTCTGTGTTGGATTTGGGAAATGTGGGAAGCTCTAAGCCAGAAAGCCTGGGACATGGGAATTTTGAGACAATGGAGATTTGATATGGAGGTCTGAGACTGGTGTTCTGTAGGTGAAAAATATTGTGATATGGGGAGGGCTTACTTGGACATGGTGATTTTGTTCTGAATATGATTTGTATTTCCTTTCAGGAAAGAGCATTGGACAGCAATGCATTCCTTCTACGTCTTACTTATTTTAGATCATTCTGTCTATTTTGCACTTACTTGGAGAAGAAGTTACATTAATCAGGACAGCACTGTAAGATCTGAATATACTTCTCTCCTGTAGAGAAGTACACACTCTATATGGGGCAAATGAAAAAGAACTATAGAAAAAAAAGTGCCCCCCTCAACCTTATTTTCCTGGTTAGTGTTTATATTACTGGTTTTTGTGTAGTCCTATTGCAAGGACTTTAAGGTCAGTGTGAAGCAGATGTTTTTTGCACATCTGTAAGAGTGCATGTAACCTATCTCTAAATGATAATGATGGATACATAAAAATTCCTTGCTCTTCTGCTTAACAGAAGGTTTATCACTACTGAATGTTGGAGTCTTGTGCACCTGTTTCTCTTGTAGATGCTTAAATTTGGATGTGATCAATACATCCCATGTGTGCCTTTTGTGCACAAAATTCTCAGCCAGACAATACTCAGAGCAACCAGATCTAGCTGAATCTGTTCCACATCTACAGCACCTTTTGCACACAAAGTCAGACTCAATTCACATGCTTACTCAAACCTGGAGAACCTAATGCTCACAGCTTCTTGTTGGAAGTAGGAAACCAAAATTTTCTGCTAGTGGAATAGTAAGAAAATCTCCTGTCCTTTCCAGACAACTGATAAAAATATCAAAGTATACTAAATATTAACTCTTCTTTCCCCTGCCCATGAATCAATTGAACAATTCTAGAATAAATATCCTGTAAATATAAATACTGTTTAAAAATGAAGAAATTTGGTAAGATAATTGCTGTAAAAGTTGCAGCGTGGTAATCCAGTCTGCCCACACATAAGCATCTGTGAATAGATGTAGAAACATGCAAGAAATCCTATTCTCTATGTACAAATTCCACTGTCCATTTTTAATAAAACCCTAAAACTTTTTGTGATGAGTCTCATGTAGCCAAAAAAGATTATATAATCCTGGAATGGTAGGAATTAGGATGAGGTCACAGGCAGAAGTCTGAAAAGGTCTGTGGATGAGCCAGCTTTCTCTTCTCCCAGGCAGCCATGCTGCAGAATTTCATTTACAAGCTAATTGCACCCTACCTTGAAAGCATGTTGGTTTCTAGCTTCTAATATTCTGACAAGAAAGTTCCAGCGCTTCATTCTTTTTCTGAGCAGAATATATCTTCAAGTTCTCAACCTGAACTGGTTTGTGCCCCATTTGCCTCGTGCCAAACTCAACATGAATTTATTTGGTGATTTTAACCTCCTTTTCCAGCTGCAGTATTCATTCTTGGCCTTTTAAAAATCATCAGTTATCTTCCCTCCTGCACACCCTAGTTTTGACAATGCTATAGAAATTGCAATATAATTTTTTTCAGGTGTGTTACAGAATTTTATTATTTTTTTCTAGTTTCTTTCTCATCTGAGTTAACAAGATATGTTCAGGGTATGTTTTCAAACTTTTCATAGAAACTTAAAGAGAAGAGAAAGACAGTGGGATTACCTGCATTCACATGTGTACTGTATGGCTATTCCTGGCATTGGTCATTTAAGAAATATTATGTTTGGTTATTTTCATAACCAATAATATCTGAATCAGCTGAGCCAAGTGACAAAAAGGCATAAAGGACAAATCAAGTGGTCTGGAGGAATTCACTGTAGCAGCTTCACAAAATGTGTTTCTTTAAAAATTGGTTGTTTTCAATGACAACTTGAGTGTTCTCACGTAGCAGCATTTTAATGGCAGAATAGACATAGCCAAGATGAAATGTCTAGTTCTGCTGATTTTTTTTTCCTTTTTCTTTTGTATTTTAGGTTATCCTGACCCTGTGTCAAATAGCTGTCTCAAATCTTAATGCACCTAAAAGGTAAAATCAGCTGTTGTTTTTTAGGTCTGCATGTAGGTCTCAGCTTTTATTTTTTGGTATTTTGTAACCAGATAATTTTTGCCATGACTCCAACAATAGCTTCTTTGAAATCTTGCTTTGAGTCCACTAAAAGTTGCTCAAATCTGAATCCCTTGAATTCAATGTTTCTATATAATTACACTGATATTCCTATGGAAAAAAAAAAAAACTTTCAGAATAGGAACTATTATTATTATTACTAGCAGTATTAGTACAACTGGTGTTATTATTTAAATTCTGTGATGCAATCTGTAAGACTGTGGTACTTAGCTATAGTCAAAGAGATGGACAGAAAGACAAATGCTGGGGACAGGATGAAAGAATTGTGATGAGTTCTGTCTGTAATATAAGTCTCTTATTTCCAAAAATCTCTGCAGCCATAAAATAATTATCTTAAGAGAATAACATGGAAACAGTGAGGAAAAAAACGCAGCATTCCTTTTGACCCACACTCTGAAAAAAACCCACAAAACAAAAAAGCAAAAAAACCCTACAAAACAAACAAAACAAAAAAAAAAAGAGTATGAATGAAATATTTTTCCTTTATCCTTATGTTGTGATCAAAATATAATTATGCCTGCAGACACATATAGAGAAATCCTGATGTCCTGGCTGATACCCTTCATAGGCTTGAGGAATTATCCTAACAAAATGTTTAAGCTAGAGCAAGGGTAAAATAATCACTGAATGTACAGAGGAACCCATGGGAAGAAGTACTGAAACAATAGCCTGCATGTAACAGCTTTGAGCAACTACACACAAATCCAGTCCAGTGCCCTGGAGAAAACTCATGCTGGAGTGGAACCAAGCATAAGGAAATCGAGGTTACAGCCATGTACCTTGGTTCAATATGTTGCACTGCATGACAGAACATTTCTTTCTCCTCAGGATGTTTAGAGAGTTTTGCAGTATCCATTTTATTGTCTCCATGGTGTAAATTAATGACAGGCCAAGATTTGTGCCTGTACCATGTTTTCAGGCCCTCAGGGCCAACCAAAAATATGCAGTGAATACTATATCAGACACTTTGGAATAAATTTATTATATGGCCATGTGGATATGTGCACATGGATTAGTGTTCATTCTCCCTGTATTTGTGGTTCAGGGTCCTCCACAGAAGGAGGGATAAGAGCCGCTGGGGGTTTTTGGTTGCCTTCCATTGTGGTGCACAAGCATTCAGGAATATTTCTAGACAGAAGTTATCTCTCTCAAAATGCACATTGCACAAACTGATAGAAGTGAAGGTTTTAATCCTGTCATATAATTTCTGTGTCTCTTTAATGTGTTGAAGGTGTACTGCGGCCAGCAAGATTACAGAGAAGAGCAACAGCACCTCTCAGTAAACACCCCTGCAGGGTAATAAAGTGATGTATTAGAACATTTTTTTTTTTTTACTTTGTCTCTGTACTGTGTCTATTATGTTATAAGAATCTGCTGTAATAAAATTGTATAAGGAATATGGCTTTATGCTTCAGGGAATTAGACTTCTGTAGATTCCCTCTGGCTTGAGGGAGCTTTTCTATGTCAGGCATATGTCTCATCAACTGCCCTTTATTGAATTCCTCCTGCAGTTACTTTTAAGAGTTTCAAAAGCCTAAAAGTACCATCTATTTTGCCCAAACCAGTAATTTTGATTTCAATGCTTGGCAGTTATTTTTGCCATTTATGAACACACTGTGTCTGTAAGGAACAATGTTCCAATATTCATCCCTCACTCTGAATCTCTGGTGGTGATTTTATTTAGCCTTTAGCATGTGCAACAAGTAGGCAACTATTAACCCATCTCTGTAATATGAAATTGCTAGAAAGGTTATTTTGATAGAGACAGGTTAAAGTTAAAAAAAAACATCTTTACCTCTGGCTTATGTGATTTAATGCTCACTGCAATACTGCATGAGATGGTCTGTGTCTTTCACTCAATGAATGAGTTGTGGTTGTTCTTTAAAGTTTGACAGCCCCTTCATTTAGGCAAAGGTCCCCATGTTTTACTCAGAAATTTAACTTTTTTTGGTGAAGTCTAAGTGTATCTTTCCTTGTTAGTGTATTGCACTTTATGCTAACTAAAAAAATGAATAATGGAACTTGACATTTTTCTCCAAAGCACCGAAGAATTAAAGGTCACACTTTCAAAAGGACCTGTAAAAAACTCCTCTAACAAATTATGCAATAGTATTTAAGTGCACAAACAGTTTTTTCCAAGACTGCATCAAATGAAGAGTGAAAACAATTCTGGTACTGTGCTTCAAAATTTGGCAATGAAGCTGAATTAATGGAATTAGGATAATTTTTCAAAAACACGTATGTCAGGTAGGAGTCTAGATATTATTCTTCAGGTTTGGAATGAAAAATCAGTGAAGTATTTACAAGCATACAACCTTTATCATGGGAAATATGGAAAGTAGGAGTAGAATTTCCCTTGCTAAAAACAAATGCCATGGTTACTGCTTGGTATATTCAAATAATCTAGTGGGACTTCCACAAGACAAGAAATTTGTTTTACTAGGCATTATTTGGGCACACTGTCAGTCCATCACAAAGAACTGTCCAGAATGAGAGATGAAATAAAATGTTAGATGGGAAATGGAGGTTTAGGGAATGAAATGAGGGCATGAAGTTCTGCAGATGTTCAGGCACAGTAGTTTCCTTTGTCCAATAGATTTTTTCTTACCGTACAGGTGATGGTCTCTCCTCAGATATCTTCAGATATTTGAGTAAACAAAACCCTATTGATCAGCCTGCTATTGAAAAACTAGACAGCAGAGAGCTGTAATTGTAACTGAACAGCCAAAAGCTGTTTGAGTAATCTCTAACACACTCTGAAACCTTTGTCAACCAGAACTTCCAAAAATTGCTACCTTGGCAGGTGGGCTTATGGCCATTTATATCTTGTGCTTACAGAGTGTCTTGGCTTGCAAAAGATACCTATTGTGAGAAAGTTGCCAACAAAATAAACCTAACAAAGAGGTTTAAGAACCAAGTCCTAAGCTTTATTCTAAAGGGCCTGTCTACTGGGACAATAAAGAAGGGTATTACTTTGCACCGATTTGCCTCAAAGGATATGGGGACTTTTGTTACATAGATTACCTGGCAGGTAAGTAGGGTAGCAGTGGGGTTTTTTTCCCCCTCCTTTTGGGTTGCTGGTATTGTGAGATTTTTCTGTGATGCAATGTGGAAGATATTGGAAAATGGAAAGACTTTGGAAAAAGTTACCTCAGGTCAACCTTTAATTTTATTGCAATTATCCTTTAATATAATTTTGTAGCTGCTCTATTAATTTATATTTATTCATCTACCTTGTTTTTATTTGTTCCTTTCCTAGCCACTGTTGAGGAACCACGGGGATTGTAAAACCTTAGGAGAAAACATTGCTTTTCACTGGCAAAGAAATTCAGAAACAAAAGTGCAGAAGCTTCTCTACCTAATGTCATGTGGTAGGAAATGATGTTCCCACAGCTGCTGGATTGTGTAGGAAGTATCTCTGAGACTTGTGGAACCGTCACTACTCAAATCTGTGGGCTGAAGAGGGAAGTGGATGGGGAAACGGTACATTAAATATTCTTTATAATATTGGATATTTGCCCAAATTTTTTATGTGGTCACTGGCACTACTTCAAGATCCTTCTTTGCTCTTTCTTAGCCAAATTGGTGGCTATGACAAAGACCATATCTACTAGTTCTTAAGACAGTCTTAAACTCTAATGCACTTCTCTTTCCCACTCCATTTTTAAATTACAAAAAGGGTAGAGTTTTCAATATTTTCAATATTTTTCCTTTTGATTTTTCCCTCTACTTTGTTAGATCATGCAAAGATATTGAGTGATATCTAGTTCAGGTGTCCTCAGAGAAAAATAAAAATGCTAGTCTTGTCCACTAAACACCACAATAGGTTAGAGGATGATTTGTTTTGCTGTTGCAGGGGCAGAGGTTGCCAGCCAGCCTAAAGATAGTGCTGCGACTTCTTTCACGCAGGAGTGAGGAACAGCCCATTATTTTTTCCAAATATGTGTGTGCATGGAAGGAGTCTAAGTGCATCAGTCTGTCTAGCAGTGGCTGTAAGCAGCCAGAGGTGTCCTGCACTGCCAGTTCAGAGGTGTTCTGTGTTGCAATCAGTTGGAGGACAGGACTTCAGGCATTCCTTAGAGAAAGCAGTCTGAAATGGGGAGCTCAGTGGTTCCACTTTGCCTGTTTTTTGAGCCATTATAACCCTGAAAGCCATTTCATCACTCTGAGGGTTGAGGAAGTACAGAAAATGGAATTGCAAGTAAGGAGAGGGGAAACTTCAAGTTATGCATTTGTGTTATCCACCAGAGAAGTCACATGTCTGTGCACTCCTGGAAATGGATAACTACTTTTCTGACTGAGGTGAGAGACCAATCTAGTTTTATTCTGCCAGTATGAAAGTGGAAGTTGTAAAATGAAGGAAGGTGGGAAAATCAGTGAAAGAGAAGTAGCCTCCTAGAAGCAAACATCTCATCCAGTTGTTCTGCAAGTCCAGGAGAGTTGTAGCTGGTTTTATTACTTGGAGGCAGGGTAGAGAGGACATGAGGTCACTCAAAGGACACTAGCTTTTATTCACTGAAAATGCAGCAACTGAAGCATGAATACTTCCCATGAATCATAGCAGGAAATAAAAAATACACATGATTAGATAATGAGACCAGAAACAAAGTATTAACTGAAACCTCTGTGGGAGACTGAAGACTGCTTTTAAATAGGCAATGGGGGGATGGTGATTAAGTAATGTTAAATATTAGGGAATCCTGCTGTATCCATCCATAAGTTTTCACAATGAATGAACATTGGGCTTGAGTAGATTTTTAAGGTCTTTGCTTCTGTATTAGCACTGACAGTGTGATTATCCTTTGATGAGGAACACCAGATTACATGAAGAAGTTGTCCCTGCTGGTTCACACTACAGACAGGTGGCAGGAAGAGCACTAGACTACTGCACACCACATTCTTAGTTTCTTGGGAGAAGATTTTGGATTCTGCTCATTATCTACCTTCAGGTTATGCTTTTTCAGGCCATACCCTTTAATGATAGCCTCAAAGTTATCCTTCATCTCCAGAGCTTCTCAAAAGTTTGTATCCTCTGAAGGAAGCACGGACCTGAGACCTTTATTTTGTAGCTTAACTCTGCATCAATATTTAAAGATGGAAATACCATTGTTCCACTGTGACCCCTGAACAGCTGAAGGCAAATGAATAAACACAGCTGTTGGTCCTAGATAGAATACAAAACATCTCAGAATGATGGCAAGATCACTGTCAAAATGCTGTGTGCTGGAAATAAACCCACATGCTCATTTTGGTTTCAAATAGGAGCCCACTAGTGCTCTTATCAGTTCATCCCTCCTAATTCTTACGTCGATGACTGAAAGATGAAATGTTACAATTATCTCAATTCACAGAACATCTTGCTGCATGGCGAAACTGTTTAAGGAAGTTTATACCTTTATGTAGTTATAGCTGCAGCTGAGATTTGGAGAAAACCAAGTAAATATAGGCAAATGCCTAAGCAAGTCATTTATTGAGATATTCTGAGTAAAGAAAGGTTTATAGGTTTCTATTTCTTCCAGGTGACAACAGATATGTTAAAAGATACCTAAAAATAGGATGGAATCATCCATATCTTGGTAGGGGGCTTGGAAGAAAGACACTTCTGAAGGGTAATTTCAATATCTACATAGGCCAGAAGGTGAGATTTATCCTCTGATAGAAACACCAGGAGGGTAGTTCAGAAGTGGGTAGTTAAAAGTATGGATTCTGAAAGAAATTTTTAAGAGCACAAAACCTGTTGATATTTTAGTATTTTCTTGAATTAATCTACAGATCTGAAGTGCTTTATGTGACATGTTGCTTGAAGAAACTTTTTATAATTGGAAAAAAAGTAGAAATATAAGGATAGAGGAAGATTGATGCATTCAGAATTTTCAAATTTTTTTAATATGTTGAAGAGCTCTTCTTCACATGACTGTTTGAATGATAGTGGATTACCTGAGTGAACTCATACATATATTTGAATTTCACCAAAATTTCTATGAGGGTAAGGAAAAAAAGTTGGAAGTTTCAACGTGCATGAAACCATGTTTAAAGAATTAAAATCTTTCTGCTGCATGACTTTATTAACTTCTTTTTAATTAATTAAGCAATGCTTTTATAAGTACACAGTTAACTCATAAAAAAGCCTGTTGCAATAATCTTCATTTAAGATAGATTTTATAAACCTTTTCTTGCATATACTTCACTAGCTTTGTGTCTGCAGTCTTATTTCAGTGAATGTGCTTTAAAAAAGTCTTTATTCTTTTTTTTTCTGATAAAAACTATTTAAAAGTAATCAGGAATAACATTAGAAAGAAGATGTATCTCCACTATTAGATGGAGGAGAGTCAGTAAGAGATCTTTACTTTCCCATCTTCAAAAAAACTTGTCTATAAAGAGGGTTAGAAAAGCAAATGGAGAATAGCTAGTACGACTTGCCCTTGAGGCCAGGGTTTGGTTCATAAGCCCTTTTCATCTGTAACTTAGTCTGTAAGTCATGGTGGAAAGGCTGCAGTGCAAAATGCAAATAGATAAATGGAATTTTGAAGTTTTGCTTTGACTAGTCATATCAAAAAGAAATAGACACAATGCAAGAAAGCAAATTATGGAAAATTATGTTGAAATATAATCTGAGAAAGTCTTTTCTGAAATGACACAATAGGGACATCAGTACTGAATACTATTCTAAGTCATAGAAGATAGCTACAAGGTGTTGGAGAAAAAAGAGGTGGAAATGTGCCATTAGTTGAGATACAGCTTGAATTACCCTGAGGTTCTTGGAAATGTTCCTAATCTTAGATATCACTTTTGTGATCTCTAAGTTTTTGTTGTACTACTGGATAAGTGTTAATTAAGAAATTTAATTAAGCAGGTTTTTTCCTTTCATCATTCAATAGTAGAAAGATTAACCTGATTTTGAGAACCTGTAAGTCACTAGATTCCATATAATGATCTTACCTACCATGTTCCTTTTATTATTGCATCACTTCTAATTAACTCCCCTGTTAATGATTTGATACTCTTCATTTTGCAGTGTGAGAATGTTATCAAAGATTTTCTGAAATTTACTACTATTAGTTCTATTCATTCCTTACTTAATCATTGACTTTTTTCAATTGTTAATAGCTTCATTAAGAGAGCACAGCCAGAATACTGTATTATCCTGTTAAGCACTTGTGTGATCATCAGCATAGGACCTGGTGTCTTCTTATTCATTAACAATTTTTCTTCTCATATCCATGGGAAATAGTGAAATATTATCCCTACTCCATGTAAGGAGAGGTGAAACAGTAGATTATGTAGACCGTTCAAAATAATACGGAAATTAAAAAATCAAAACTGTATCTTAGTTTGTGATAGACCATGTATCTCTTGACTATCCTGTTATTCAGCATTCCAGAACTTAGGAAATGCTGAATTTTCATCAAAATATCATAAAACATAGGTTCAGATTGAGGAATGGCAATATTTTTAATAATTTTTTCAGTACTGTATAAACATTCAGCAGAAAGGTTTTTTTTTTTCTGTGTCCTTCTGACTGGTTTGTTGAAGCAAGATGCAAAACAAGCCAGCAAGATGCAAAATAAGCCCTTCATAAAAGGGCAGTAGATATATGAAATCCCTTGCCAATGAATATAATGAAAAAAAATGCTTTGGAGGAAACTGGAGAAACAGTGGGAGGAGCGATCCATTATTATGCAGTGTAGAAAGCAAAATGTTTTTAATGGACAATTTTAAAAATTTTTTTTTCCATAAAATCTGTTTTCACACACAGTCTAAACCAAAGACAAAACAAAACCAAACACCCAAAAAGTAAACAAAACCAAACATTTTTGTTAAGAAACACTCTAATATGTTTTGGATGCCTTATGTCCCTGTCCTCCTTGAAGCAATCTGTTTGGACAAAGTAGGGAGTCTGATACGTTTTGACTTCTCTCTTCTTAGTTATTTGGTTTTGCATCTTGTTTCAACTAACTATGACTAATAGCTCCTAATATTCTTCTTCTATTAGCAGGCAAAATCAATAACAAATTTTTATTCATCCTCTTTTTGCTTTTCATATTTTTATAGATTTGTAATATATTGCCTCTGGATCACCTCTTTTCCAGACTGGAGATCCTTAGTGACTCAGTTCATCTTCATCTTCATCCTCATCTTCATATGGGAGGAAACAAAGGTATAGATCTTTGATCATGTTTTGAATTCTACTATTTTCTTAGATATTAGGGGGTTATAGCTGTACTCAGAGTTTAAGATAAATTTAAACTAATAATGAATTTATGTAGATGCATAATTATGTTTTCTGCCTCATTCTCTGTACCTTGAATTTGGCCTTATGACTGAGAGAAAATACTGAGCTGGTGTATTTGTGGAAACAGAAAGGTTCCTTCTAAACACTGTATGGTTTTTCTGTGTATTTAAAGCAAAAATTCTTGCCTAGCACATTAGAAATTTAATTTCTTAGAACAGAAGAATAGTACACATGGAAACTAAGAGCTGAGAGGATGAAGGCAGGATCTCAAGATGCACATCTAGCCTGTAAACATGCAACCAGGATTTTCTCTTCTGTGAAAATGAATGACAGGAAAAAACCCACCAAGTATTTATTATATTGCAAGTTAAACTTTGGATTTGAATTACTTCATTACGTTTATGGTCCTTTTAGATGTAGCCTTTAATGGGTTTTTAAAAAGATGAATCTTCCCACCATGCTATTTAGAACGTAGTCCCATCATTAGGTAACCAGAAAGCATCTAGGAGGCAGCCTATTTTAACACATATGACATTTATCTAAATCAGTCCCGTATAATATGGCAAATAACCCCTTTCACTACAGTTGTAACATTCAACACCTTTTCCATGTAATTCAGCTCATAGATGTCTAATTAAAGATTACTGAACCAAGTGTTTAAAACGCAACCAATTTAATTGCTGTAATTGTATGATTTAGATGAATAATAAATGGGCTAATGATACTGTAATATTAAGTGTTCAAGTTGGTGATCAAGTCAATTAAGATATAATTGTAAAGCAGCAATCTACAAATAATGAGTGAAATCCTTCCTATTCATTATTATGTTGGTGGGAGTAATATACATTAACTTTATTACATTTTTGCACTTAATTTGATAGAAAAGAGCATATAGACAAATTTGAATCCTGCTGATCATGTAAAAATTATTGTTCTCATTGTTCTCCATCTTTCAAACAGATATAACCACTTGGCAGTTGGAGGCAAATCATAGCAAGCGTTTTAAAAGATCCTTATTTGAATTTTTGGATTGACCTGTAGTAGAGAGATCTTCCAAATCTATTTAAATCTGGGATGATTTCTCCACCTGATAGCTGATAGCTCCAACAGCCAATTGCAGTGCAAACTTCAGCTGCTTGTCAGAAATAGCCTTTCCCTTCCAATTTCTCAGAGACTGAAACAAATATTCACTAAATTCAGATGAAAATGTTGAAGGGTCCTGTTCATCCTACTAACACACCAGGTGTGCGAGAGAAAGAATGTACAGCAATTCAGAAAAACTGGAGATGCCTTGCCCTCAACTCTGGATGTCAATGGTCACTCTTGATATTCTTGAGGTCATACCTGGCAGTCTATTGGTGGCAATCTCATGGATGACCAGCAAGAATTGCCAGCCTGGGGAACTCCAGGCAATCAGTAATATCCCCTGAAAGGTCAGAGCAGGTTTGCAGATGGCTGCTTCCATTCTCTTCCAGATCTGTCACTTCAGCTTTTCCCTCCTGATTTGAAGGTGGCTCAGGCTCAATTGTTTCTTGTTCTGATCATCTTGTTCCTTCGTATTCCTATGAGTCCAAGAATTGCAGCTCTGAAGATGAAGAAGCCTGAATGACAAATAAACTACTGGTTCTAGTATAAAAAGCAGCCAGTGATAAGAATAATTGTGTGGTATTTTTTTCCCTATTGTCAGTCACCGACAGGAGACATGTCTAAGTGACTCTCGGCTATTTGAAAAAAACTTCAAGATATATTCACAGTGTTGTATAACAGGTGTGTGAGCTGGACAGGAAAAATTGGCCTCTTAAATTAATGCTCTCACCAGTAACCCTAGAGTGGAATTGCTTTAGATTAAGCATTGAGCTCTCAGGTATCTTGGGTTAAAAGAAATAAATTCTACCAAGTTGGACTAGTATTGGATTTTCATATAAATTAATCCATTTGTCAATTAAAGGTATTTGAGTTCTCTGAAGACTTTACTCAAATTTGTTTGCACTCTGCAAATAGTTTCATGCAAAGAGTCAGATTTTAGAAACCAAAATTTGGAATGTGGCCTAGGAGTTAAAGCAGTTTCCTGAAAACCTAAGCTCAAGTCTCCTTTCTTTCTGATTCATTAAAGCAAGATCTCACTGTCACAGGAGAAGTGCTACAGCCCCTGGACTTCCAGGTCTTTTGGAATGGATTCAAGTGCCACTTGATCCAATCCATACCCTCCTGATTTGCTGATAGAGATTAAGGCAAGTTTTGCTTTGCAGGTGGCTTGCATTGATTGGATTGTAAGTCTGCATGGTTTTACTTTTTTGGTATTAATACTTAGGTGTATTGTACAAAGTGGAAACTCACAGAAGACATTGCTAGTCCATCCTCTGTGCTTTCACTTGATTGTATGACATTGCTGTGGCAAGCCTTTATTTGAGTTTTCCCACTGAGAGAAGAAACTACAGACTGTCTTGCATGGAGGATTCCTTTGTTTTTCATGTCCCAGAAATGCTAGGAAGTAGCTTAGAGTAGGAAATGTTAAATATTGATTTTTGAAAGACTATGTTTTACTCCATTCACACTTTTCAATTTCTTTTGCTGGCTACAATACATCCTAGACTAAGTATTTAAGACATGCTGACATCCAGGCATAAGATATGGATCAGTGGAAATAAAGTTTCTACAAAAGCATATTTTAAAATAATTTTATGTAAAGTATGAATTATAGAACACTGAGTAATTAAAGAACATAATATAGTGACCTTTCATGCTATCTTGCTTCTTATTAGTCATAAGTACATTAATGTTTTTCAAGGTGTCTGTATTGTGTGTGTTTCTGAGTATGCAGTTGTTTCAGAAACTGCTACCACCTCTTTATGTAAGGCTGAATGATCAAGATCACACACCAGGGTTATTGGTAGGTCTACATGAATTCACTTATAAACAAGAAAAACAACCTTAAAACTGCAACACAACTAAAGAGTATGCATATTCTCCCAAGCACAGCAAACAAGTGTGGTGCCTGAACCTGCTGCAAGGAAAAGCTGCAAGGAAAAGCTTCTAAATCTTCCAAGGCCTAAGGAAAGAGATGTAGTAGAGCCAAATTAGCTCTGTGCTCAGCATGAACTCATCACAGCTGTCAAGAAATAAGGCTCGTCCATGAGGATGTTGTGTTACCCACACTTAAAGGCAAACCAGCTTGTCCATAATGATCTAGTATCACAGTATCTCTGTGTCATGGCAGGTTAACATACCCAAACTGCCAGTCCAGGTTCTTTCTTAGAACTGGTTCCATTGAACTTGATAAGAAATTGAGACAGATGTTATCTCTTAAAAGAGAAATATTTTCCCTTGACTGTTTCTTGTTGTGGAATGAACTACTGTAAAATAAATACTCATAAGCATTGTGAAACTTTTCCTACAGACAGCCAATATATCTTAGCAATAAATTTGTATGCTACATAAGCAATTTTCTACCCAATAAAATTAGCATAATTTTTAATTTAATCTTATCATTTTCCTTTTTTATTTTTTAACTAATGCAGCTAAACTATAATTACATTAGTCTCTCTCATAAAGCATGATAAAAGAATACTAATCAGGCAGTAAGGAAGCATGATGCAGAATTACCTGGAGAATGGATAGAGGATATTAATTTCTTCCTGGTTTGGAAGCCCTGATTTTGTCCATTCCTTCTACAATTTTTTGCTTATTCCTGATATTATCTTCCCAGATCTCGATCAAGATCACAAGACAAATTGCTGACTATAGTGCCAGGGATATATAAGAACAGGTTTGAAGTTAGGCAGATTCATAAGCATTTTTCTGTATAAGGGTAAAACACAACTCTTATCAGTCAACAATATCATTATTATTTCAATGAATCCTAAGGAAAAGTGCTTGTTTTCAGGCTGTCATTGCAATATCTCCTCACAAATGTTCCCTCCTGGTAGAAAATCAGCACAAGTATCTGGATATTTTTTACCTTACTGAATTTGTCCATTATTTACTCTTTGTCAGTAGTGCACACACTCTTAAAATATAATTTACACTGCCAATGACTCCAGTAGTTGACCTTCCTTTTGGAAAGGGCTCTCTCAATGATGATGACTTTTTTCCACGACACCTGTAAATGTAAAAATTATGCTTTGCAGGCAAAGTCTCTCATGTATATGCATTTGCTTTTCCACCACTACAGCAGGCTTTTCATTGACCCTCTTACATTCACTACATTGAAGCAAAGGTCATATTCTACCCAGTCCATGTATTGTTTTATCTTTTTTTTTTTTTTTTGCTGTCATTTCCTTTTCACTGTCACAGAAAATAAAATCTCCTTTTGATCATAATTTTCAAATACTTTCCTGTATCTTTCCTTCTTTTCTCCTGTTATCTCTTACCATTGTGGAAGGCAGCATCAGGTGATTTTTCTCCCATCTCAAACTATGTAAGATACTGTTCCTTATTCTCTTCAAATTACGTTTCTCAATTTTCTAATTCTCACTGTCACCAAATTTATGTTCAGATAGGGAAAACACCACCTGTATACCTACATAGCTCCCACAAATTTTCGCCTTCAATTTTCTTCTAGAAATGCTCTATATTCTTCAGTCTTTAAACCCTCTGTAACCTTTTAGTTCTTTCTATGGCTTTGTTTCTGTGGTCTAAGGATCCAAGGCTGGGGTCTGATGTGGTCCAGCTGTGCAACTTTGGCTCAGACTTCAGAGGAAATAGCTAAGCTGTGAAAAGAAACTGTGAGAAAAGCTCTAGAGCTGACCCATGGAAGACAACAAAGTTAAATTAGAGACAGAAGTTGTTGCTGAGATGAAGATTGCAGAATTAAGACAGAAAACATTACAAAATATGAGATCCCAAAGCAAAACACAGGGAGCTGACAAAGCTGGTGGAAGATGGAAACTCAGAAACATGGGAAAATACAATTCAGTGAGAACTGTAGGCTACCCTTTCTCCTGATGCATGCCTGCCTGGCCATCAAAGAATATTCAGGTAACTTACTAGGATGGTGAACCAAAGCTTAGGCAAGGAGCTCCTTAGAGTTTAGCCACTGTTAGTGTGTTAGCCTATAAGTAACTGCTTCATTATTGAAATTGTATGCATTATGTCATGGTTTAGCCCTTGTAGGCAGCTCAGCCCCATACAGCCACTTCCTCAGCACCTTCTCTGTCCCCAGTGGGATGTGAGAGATAATCAAAAGTGTAAAAATGAGAAAACTTGTGGGTTTTCTTTCAACAGTTTAAAAAGGAAGGTAACAGCTGCACACACAAGCAAAGAAAAAATAAGTAATTAATTCACTACTTTCCATCAGCAGGCAGGTTTTCAGCCATCTCCAAGAAAGCAGGCCTGCATCATGCATAATGATTACTTGGGATAGACCCTGAATCTCAGCTAGTCATTTTAGGCTTGCTTTACGAAAAAATATGGATACTTGTACGGAGTAACACACATCACACTAGAGTTGAAATTATTGAAATTACTTGTATGACTCAGTCTTGATATGCTGGTTTCTTGTAACGGGCTGTGAAAAAAGATGTAACTTTCAAGTTCAAAATTGCGTGTCTAAATTATATGAAGTGAGATAACACCAGTGCCTTGTGTTCTTAGATCCCTATATTATTCTTTCATTTATTCTCATTCTTTCTTCTGTCAATATCTACTTTTTGTCATTTTTTTTATTAGATATCAGTTCTTTGTTAATAAGAGTAGTCTTAAAATTGAAATAGTCAGTATTGTTTCAAGATACTTGCTGCTGGCAGATGGAGTAAGCATCTGGATGATCCTTACATTATCTTCTAAAAAATTCTTAATATAGAACAGTGAAGGGGCCTGAAATTTAGTATGCTATGTAAAACATCTAACACAATGGAGTATTCATACATGCTGAAAGCCTCTGGCTTTTATCACAAGAGAAGTAATAAATCATCTCTGAATCTTGATCAAATCATATCCTCACTTTTTGCCTATTTAAATGTCACTTGCAGATTAAATTGGATCATGGGGGGATTTTTTGTTCTTTCTTTTTCTCCTTTCTTTAAACTTTTTGTAATATTATATTAAAGCAATAACCAACTGTTGAATAATACAGGACATTTGAATTTCCATCAGAGAATACAAATTCTACTTCCAGTCCTTCAAAAGGAGCAAGGACATAAAAAGTTTAGAGAAGAAGAGGTTAATAAATTAATATTATTTGAGTGCAGTTCCCTGACCATGTAAGGAATAGCCGAGGGAAGTATTTTTGTCAGTATAAAAGAAAATCAGATATGTTTGTTTCCACATCCATAAAAATGGTTGTTTATACACTGAAGAGCCTTTGACAAGAACATAGGATCACATTATTAAAGGCATTTTTAAACTAGGGGGATTGCTATGGGATACATAGCAAAATATGGCAAAATAATATTTTGCATTATTTGATATATATCTTTGATTAGTTTATAGATTTTCAAGACAAAAGGTAACATGTATAAGTACTCTGCACTTTCAGTAAGAATTTGATGTAGTGACCCACAGGAGAGAATTTTAGCTGAAAGAAAGATCAAATACAGGTTTGATAACTAGAATAAAGGCAAATATTAACTTGAAGAGAAGAGAATAAAGGATTGATAAACAAGGACTTAGCAAGTGACGATAATTTTTTAAAAATTGTAAATATTAGACTCAGCGTGACAAAAGGCAACAAAGTCAAAAAGCAACAAGGTTTATCAATATGAAATTACCATGGAAGATGTCAGGCTTCATGTTTGTGTTCAGGAAAAAGATAGTATATAATACATCCATATGTCCTGTTGAGAGAATTAAAAATAAACTGGGACAGGTTGCAGGAGGAATTCTTGAGAATGTAGTACTGTGAGATTTGCATTGACAACTTAGCCATAAATGTTCCAAACACATGTATGATTTCAAAGAACAATGAAGAGCTTCTGCAGGTAGATAACTAGAAGCCCTAGGAAGATCCTTTCTTCTTTTTCTCCCACAATAATTTTCTCTCCATATATTAATACTTTAAATTGTTTTAGAACACTTAATTAATCCTTACACCGTCAGTATTCTCACATGGGGTAGTTTTTGATGAAACTCCCAGCTGGATCAGGAACTGTAAAGAAGGAGTGTAGCTTTACTTGAAAGTCTCATTTCACATTTTATTGGAAAAAAAAAATCAATACAGGCAGTATGCACAGATAAATATCATTAAAAGCAGTTCTGCTCCTTTATTCTGGGAGATAGCCAAAGCCCTAGGGGAGCTATTATCTCATGCCTCTGGAAAAGAGAAAGTCAAGAATCTGCTAGAACTTAAAGATAAAAGAACCTGAGTCTTGACCCTAAAACAACTTTTCAGTTCTTGTTGTCAAGTTCTATCCAAAAAAATTGCTCCTCTCAAGAAAAAGTAAAAACAACAAAACCCAAACAACAGTATTTTTCCTAGGAATAATTTATCTCTTTTAACAAATTACTGATCCAGAAATGTTAGATAAAAAACTCACCAACAGTACACTTAAGAAAATATTGAGGTGATACAAAGATACATCTTTATTTGAATTATGTATCAAACAGTTTGTACAGCTATGCCTTTATAATTGTTTAAGTAAATAATTTGAAATACTGTCTCTCTGAGGGAATGCTTGAATTAGCATAGAAAGCCCATCTAGTTTAAAGAAAGAACTTATTTTTTCAATACAGGCTGAAAAAAAATATCATGTTTGGACATGACCTACTGATGACTCATATAGCTAGCAACTTTTATTCTGGCTTTTTGCTCTAACTCCTCTATTTTATTGAAAAATTTAATTGCAAGTAGTTATCTCACCAAATATAAGTACTTTCAAAAGTAAAGCTCTAAAGATCCAAATTATCTCTCATAAACCCAGCAAATATAGCTAAAAATTTGGGGTTTCCACTCCTTTCTCTAAACCAAATAGAAACACAGAAAACTGTAATGGGAGGGACCTTAGAGACCATTGTTTTATGAAACCCCTGACATGGGCAGAGACACCTTCCACTAAACCAGGTTGCTCAAACCACCACCAATGTGTCCTTGAACATTTCCAGGAACAGGGGTAGGCACAGCTTCTGGAATCCTGTTCAATGCCTAACTACTCTCTGAATAAATAATTTCTTCCAAATAGCTACTTTAAATCTAGCTTCATTTAGTTTAAAGCTGTTCCCCCTTGTCCTTTCACTACACATCCTTGTCAAAAGTCCCTTTCTAGCCTTGTAGCCCCCTTTAGGTACTGGAAAGTGGTGTCAGGTCTCCCTAGAGCCTTCTGTTTTCTGGAAGGTGCTAAAAATATCTCCATAGTGTCTTCTCTTCCCCAGGATGAGCAACCCCAACTCTCTCAGCCTTGTCTTCACAAGAGAGGTACTCCAGCCCTCTGATTATCATAATAGATAATTGATAGATTTGGAGATACTGAATAGAGAGATAGTTTTGAGCCAGTTGTCCTAAAGAGTGTAATATCATATTGATCCAATTCTCTGTAACAAGCTTGCAGCAGAATCTGGTCAGATACATTTGAAACACAAAGATTTGGTTATTTCAAATCTTGCACTACTAGTAGCACATAGCACAACACCTTAAGTGCAAAGACTTTTGAGGGATTAAGAAAAGATTCGAAGTGTAACAACAAGATTATCTCAAAATTATTCTCCTCTTTCATGGTAGCAGGGCATAAAAGCTAAAAACATATTCTTTAACATGAGTAGTGTCAGTACTTAGCCATATGGAATCACATTGGCATGAAGTACTTTCAAGAAAAGAAAGATGTTAACACAATGCTCATTTAAATTAATCTGTAGAAATTTACTTATTGTATCCATTATTGAGTTGATAAAACTTGTAAATTTGTCTCTCAGCAGTTTGATGTGGCTTGATAAAGGCAATATGGGACTTCTGTAGACTTCTTTCCTGCCACAGTGTTAGCAAGGAAATGTGGTCTAAGTTATTGCGGAAACACTAATGCACTTATAAAACATACAGTCAATATCTTTATGATGATGACTGGAACAGAGTGTATAGTGGGAGGAATGGGATTTGATCAGTTTCACATACACTTCCAAAATATTTTGTCTATAATGATGTGTTGTATCCTGCTATTGTTTTATATGCTGCTTAAACATTGTGTCATATCCTGTAACAGTCACAGAATTTGTAAACTAGCAAAACACTGAGGTTTTTTTCCATCACTAAAAGGCTCCAGATCAATATTAACCTGAAGTATTTATTTTCTGCTGGGGAGTGTGGTGCACTTCCTTGTGGTTGCTGCATCCCCACAAAAGGTAATAATTGCTACCATCTCTTGACTTAGTCCATTGGGTTTTAATGTATGAATGATTAAAGCAAAAAAAAACTGACTGCTACTTTTAAAGCAATGATGTTGGTTCAAGTGCAATCTCCAGCACAGTGAATTCCTAAACTGATGAAAGATGTGAAGGTATCACCACAGGGACAATGATTCTATACCTGTCACTGGATTCCTTCTGTGCCATTTTTCTTTTTATGCCATTGATCTTTACTTGATTTCTGGCAGTCAAGTCTTTGCTATAGTGAAAGCAAGTTGGGAGAAGGAGGAGAAAGAGTATAAAGAAAATAATGCAATTCAGGGTCATTTTTTTAATGGCTGTCCTCCTTGGTACCATCTGGCAAATGCAGAACAAGGTGAGGTTAGTTCTGAGGTATTCTGTATGAATACAAAGGATCAGTGTAATGATTCTTAACATCTTAAACTTCTTCTCACTCTCCTATCTTGGTTTGAGCTTCCCATGCACACTGAAATTGTTGACAGAGAAACCAAGAACGCAATAGTCCTGAGACACCATCTGGGGAATAAAAGCTGTTTCCAAGTTAAATTTCTGCAACCAAATACCTTGTGAGAAGAAGTCATCCCATGGCCTGATTCTCTCTCCTGTGGCCTGATTCTACTTTTTCTTGCACTCCTTTCAGCTTTCATTCAACATCTGACTTGATGAGAAACACTTCCTTTCTATTCTTCCCTTGGCACCTTTTTTTATCTGTTAGACTTAGCTAAAAGCACAACACAAGTAAGATCTTTTCATCCTTTCTATCAGTAAGTTGCATTGATAGAGATTTCTATAAATAATTAAAGGCTGATAATTAACAGAACATAAATGCATGAATATTTCAGGATTTTGACAATAGCTGACAAATGCAAGAACATGCAGTGCAAAGAACTGTTTGTATGGGTCGTTTATGACCACTGAAGTCTCTAAAATATTAATTTTTTCAGGTTTGAACAATATTTTCCCATGTTATTTTAAGATCAGTAATGACCCTGAAAAACCAAAAGGTTCTGGCGAAATATCCAAGCTGAAATCCAAGCATATGAGTACTTGTGTCTACATTGGAGCCCTATCCAGTCTTTTGATGAAATATTTTCAGGATAGGTCCCCTAGGTACAGATAGATCTGCTAGAAATTCTTAAGAAGAATTGATTCATATTCTTAATCGCTGATGGGAAAAAAAACTTCATTTGCTGAGAACTAGAATTTAATTGTAGTGCATAGTGATCGCATTTACTAACAGCAGACTCTCTGCTGTGACAATAATTCCTCACTGTGATATATATATATCAAGAACCTTTTTGGGCAGTCAATAGCAAAAGACACTACAAAAACTGACTTCTAGCTGACCCAGAACAGCTTTTAAGTCCACATGAAAAGCTTCCTCCTCATTTTTAATGTTCAGAGAAAATAACCTGAGTCTTAGCAGATTGCTACTGGACTGGGACACTGGAGTTTTTCAATCATCTCTCATTACTTGCAGCATATTTCCTCAGCTGTCCACATGTAGAAAGCTGCATATAGGAAGAGCTTACTGCATATATGATTATGGTTTGGATGTTTGTCTTCACAACAAGAAAAATGGACAAGAACTTATTACTATTTATTATTATTATTATTATTATTATTATTATTATTATTATATAAGCAGTGTTTCCAAAACTGTGTCGCACTGGTTTTAGAATAGCGTTCATTGTGTCTCATGGTTTGGTAGACACAGAATGGCAAGGTGTCTTCACAAAATGAAACAAAAATATTTAAATACTGAATGGAGAAATATACAGTAAGGAATAATAAGGATAAGAAATGGTTAGTATTTTTAGATTCAGGTGGCTGAATCTGGCATTTATGAAATTCAAGAGTATGTGTGCATCCTTTGACCTCAGTTACTCATTGATTGAGGACTAATATTTATTAAAGAGCTTATAGATTAAACAAATTACTTTCCATATAGTTATCAGAACCTTAAGGCAGCTAGGAATGATGGGATGAGGAAGACAACCCATAATCAAGTGAAGAAGTGGGAAACTGGGTTGGCAAGCAAAAGGTACAGATGATTTGGACAGAAGAAACACTGAAAAAAAATACAGAACAGGAATCCCAAGAGTTCTTACACAAAGAAAAAAATTTCTGCAGGAAAGGATTATGGGATAAGATCCAGATACCTTCTGGAAGATTTTGGGAAAAGGACAGCATGAGTGGATACGTCTCTGAAGCGTTTGTACAGTAATCCATGTACCATAGGGAAAACCAGGAGGTCTATGCACAGTTTTAGGGCTGCCATCTCCCTCAGTGGGTTGACAGAGGCCTGGTGGGGTAGCTCACACAGCTGCAGTACTGTGATGGATTGATTAGGCTTTTTGGAAGGACAGAATAGGATGGCAAAGAGGGGGATTTCTCCTTTATTAGAGAGCAGAAGGAACACATGAAGCTATGTCTGTGCACAGGACAGGAGCCAGTCTAGAATTTATGGGTCAGGATTACAGCACAAATCAACAAGAACAACACTTGTTGGTATTTTCTTCAGGGCACCTCACCATGCAGAGATAGATGACGCCTTCTTCAGGCAAAGTGGAGAAACCTGTTTTTTACAGGCCCTGGTCCTTATGAGGGAATACAGTTAACCCAAAATCTTATGGAGGGACAACCTAACAGGAATGCAATGCAGGATGTTTCTGGCGTGCACGATCAACAGCTTCCTGGTGCAAGTGAATTAATAGCCTATGATGAAAGATGGCCTGATGATCTGATACTTACAAGCAAGGAAGAATGGTTCTGGCATGTCATAGCTGGATACAGTCTTGGATGCAGTGATTTTTTTAATGGTGAAGTTCAAGATTCTGAAGCAGATTAAAAAGCAGGAGCACAATTATGAGCTTAAGGGGAGTAGCCTTTGGCCTTTTTTAGGTCCTCTTCCCTTTGTCATGGCCTTGAAGAGATTATAAATAAAGGGGAGTTGCTTTATTTTCAAGGATCACTCCCTCCAAACTCAAGAATGGAGCATCCTGATGTGCAGGAAGGCAAGTAAAAGTGGCAAAAGTACTCACACTTGATGTACTTGATGGCAGGGATTAGAGAAGGTGGACCCAGACTTCTCAGTGGTGATAAGTGGGCACAAACTGAAATTTAAGGAATTCCACTTGAAAAATACGATTTTTAATTATTTATTTATTACTGGAAGCTTATACAGAGTGCCCAGAGATATTTCAGAATCTCCCTCCTTGAGGTATTCAAAACCCAAGTGGATATGACTTTTACCTGCTCTCTTCTGACCCAGCTTCGGGTTTGCACCAGATGGTCTTGGGGGGTCCCTTCCCACCACCACCGTTCCATAATTCTGTGATCTTGTTCCTGCTCAGGCAGGCACTCTGACCAGCTGCATCTGCTCTGTTACAGCTAATAGAGCTTCCAACTGTTTCATCTGAACCCTGCTCTTCCAGCAATAGCACCTGTTCCTTGGTTATTTCTCATCTTAAACAGCAGTTCATGCAGCATCTGGGATTACTTAAAGACCTTGTTGCTCAAAGGAGATTTCTCAGCTCTTACTTTCCCCAATGACCTTTATAGCTCAGTACTGCAAGCCTCGTTTAGGTTAAAGAGAACATTTACTGAGGTACATTTAGACATAATTAATTGCTCCCAATTTTAATATATATAAAATATATTAAATTTCCTCATTTTTCATTACTTGCTTCTTTTGAAAAGTGATGCCTTAAATATTATCAAATAAAAATTTTAAACAGAACAGATTTTGCACCTGGCTTCATTCCCTTTAGTTATTGAGGCACTAAAAAAAGAAAATCACAACTCTTTCTTTGTTTTCCTTCCTGTGCTTTTCACTGTTATGTTTAGCTATTTGCCTTGCACAACTACAGTTCTTGCCCCTGTACATGTTTATGGCAGTAGTTTTTAAAGTTACACAGTATAACTCATACTGAGTTCAGTGCATTTGACTCCTAAATATTATATAAACACTGTTTTGCAAAATGTTACTGCTTCAGGAGAGAAAGGTATTTTTGAAAGCATTTGCCATCCATTTTCTTCTAAAACTGCTACAGTGCTTTTTGTGGAAAGGGAAGCTGGGTCATGCAATGTAAAACCAGTGGTGCTTTCTGGGATTCCAGCATAAAAGGCTGTGCAAAAAAGGGGATGCTGATAAAATAGAAAATGTGTAGCACAATCAGATAGACATAATTAGCTCTGCCTAGGGATTACACCATTTCACAGTGGAGGTAAAGCAATCCCTAGACATCAGGGGTGCAAAGGTGGTAAAAAACTTCCCTATGTGTTTTGAGCAGCTAGAGACCAGCAATATGGTTTTGCATTATGCTTCATGTGATCCTCCCTGTGCTACTGTGAAGAGAAAGGGTTCTCTTCACACTTACTTTTCCCACCTCCTCCCCTAATTTAAAGACAGGATTATGCTTCAACTGCTATCCAGCTTCACTTCATGGATTATGCTGCTGCAAGTGAGGCAAACAGATCCATGACTTAATATAAAATAATCTTTTTGGTGTTCACAACACCCTGCATTCACCATGCCGCCAAAGAAGTGTCAGCTCAAAGCGAAGTCAGATCTGTGTGACTAACGTGACTGGCAGACAGGAGGAAGCCCTTTTTGGCATGTCTGCCTTAGATCTATTTAGGAGCAAGTATGAAGAACATGATCTTCTCCCTGACTATATATCCTGAGATCCTACATGGTCTGAGATCTGCTCTAACCTGAGAAAACCCAGGACAAGTTTTAACACTCAGTCTGGAGAGCACAGAAATGGTGTAGTGCAATAAGACATTTTCTGGGTTAAAGGAGGCAATTTTGCTGTTTGTAGAATGGCAAACATCACAGCATTCCCATGTGGGAAATTACTCAAGTACTAGGGCTGGCAGGGGTATTTGTGGGAGAGATGTGTGATCTGTGCAGCACAAGCCAAAAGCCTTGCAGCACTAGCACTCATTATATTATCATATATATATATATATATATATATATATATATGATGATCTTGTTTCACAGGTTCTGTTGACTTGACCTGTCATTCAGTAATAGATGCTCTTAACTGATAGACATTCCCCCATGGGATAATATTATTCCCATATGATGCTGTGTCATTTGCATGGTGCCAAAGCAGTCTAAACTTTCCCTGGTCAGTAAATCAAGCTGTCTGCTGACCCAGTGAGAGAGGATTACCTTCTCCACTGTGTTCCTTAGATGTCTATGGGCTTTGGACATAAAACCCAGTATATTTTATCTAAACATTGGTATAAAATTTGATTTGCTATTTCTGTTTCTGAATAGTAATACAGTGGAGGGTCTAAAGACAAGTGACTTCTGTAGTTCTGTCTATGATGATGGCATTTGTGGGAGGCACAATGGGAGGATTGGATTGCATCAGTCTGGTCACCAAGGAGTATAAAAAAGTATTCACCTCCAATACCGACCGTCTTTAAGTAACAGATAAATATCATGTCCCATGCCTGATTTGGTCTTCAGCATATGTTTAAGAATAGCCTTTTGCTCTCACTGAAGAGAGAAGGATGATCTCCAGCATATAAAGAGAATATCTGGAATGACTTTTTCCTTGTCTTCTTCCTTCTTTCCATGTTCTCAAGTGGTGGTCAAGGGCATTAGTCTTTTTTTGGAAGATTCTTGAGAAGACCAAAGTCTTATGTACCAGACACTGAACTAGAACACATGAAATTTAAAATTATTTAGCAATTCTACTACAGAGATCCTGAGTTTTCTGTACCTGAAGCCTTTAAATAGGAGATAGAATAATGAACCTTGTGCCTGTTTGATTATATTTTTTAAATGAAAAGTAAATCAGGCTTCAAGACAAAATATTTTTCCAGTCTACAAATGACCTTGCCTTTCACAAGACTGAGTTTCTGTTTGCTCACCATTTTTTTTTTCCACTGAAGTTCTGCAATGGTAGCAGTTTTCCTCTGCATCTCATGGCAAGACAGCAGTTTGTTCAGCATGCTAAGCAGGAAACATGGTTCTCTAATTAAGCTTTTTCTAGCCAGCAAGGAAACTGAATGTGTATCTGTCATCTCAAGGTAAATTGAACCTTGAACCTTAAATAGGAACCATTGATTCCTGGTGCCTGGCACGGATTATTTTGTGCCATGTAACATGAAGATGAATCTTCCCTTGCAAAATTTATCCTAGCAGAGAGTGTGTGATGGAATGCTTGGAAAAAATCAACTGGGGGAAATATATGTTGTTATGTGCTGATAGAAAAGTTTTAAAAACTAGGGTAGTTAAAGGGAATTTGTTGCATGCCCTTTCCCCCCACAAACAATTTTTAGTCTTATTTTCAAAAGTTTCTTGTATCAAGCATCAGTTGGCTATCATTCTTCATGATTTCTCTTATTTTCTATTAAGTTCTTCCTGTAATTCTGACATCACCTCTGTCTTACCTTTTGGCCCATCTTAACAGTCTGATATCAAAGGCTGATCAAATCCTATTTTAGGTTACAGTATTGAAAATATTTCTGAGAAATTTTATGGAAATTGAACTTTCCTATCCTATAAAATTATCTAAGCAAATAAATATTCAGGACTGAGGCCAAACTATGAGAAGACCCAAAGTTTCCAGTACAAATCCAAGTACACTTTTTCTAAGCAACAGTAAGAATTAAACAGAGCATGTGAAATTCAGATGCCTGGAGAAGAATAACAACCAGACACAAGAAACTCTTTCCTCAGAACAAGGATTGCTTGTAGGAATTAGAAATGCATAGGAACAATCTGGATATGGTTTTTTTTACAGAAAATTACTACTTAAAAATGACCATTAATTCTTTTTTACTTTTCAAATAAAATTCTATTTTGCAGGGCTGAATAATAGATTCAGGTGTAGAGTGAGGACTATTTTGAAAAGCAAAGGAGTATGTGGAAAAAAACATTTTTGGAAGAAAACAGATTATTATCTATTCTAATAAAAATGGTTTCAATGGGAAAAGAAAAACATCAATAATTAGAAGCTATTGAAGTTATCAGTTGTTCAGTTCAGCATTGCTATATATATTATTGGTGGGGTTAAGGCTATTATTTAGCATTCTGAACTACATTTTAAGGACTTCATATTGATATGCCATGCTGTTGAGAAGCATTGTTATGGTATTGAAGCTTACTTAAGGCTTTCATATTCTTTTGTCCTCGTGTGCCATGGCTGTAGCAGTTTCAGCTTTGACTGTGTTTCAGATCCATTGCTGAACAAAGATACTGCAGACAGGCAAGGAACTGTAGTCACTACTGATGAGGCTGTGCTGGGGTACATAAAGCTGTGGAGTCCTACACAATATACTGGGGTGTGATAGAAGGCAGGTAAGCCAAGAGAGCTAATTAAATGACTTTTTCTCTCTATTAGGATCAAGAAAAATAATTATGATTAGCAGGCCTTTGAAATGAGAAGTTACTGTCTATTATCTGGATTTCCTGCAGGTTTGGAGAGAGTTGCAGTATGCCTCTGCTTAGCATGTCATCAACTTGTCTTAACAAATTGAAGCTTAACCCTTCAAATAGGGGAAAGGTAGTTCACTGAAAGTGGAACAAAAATTTAGTAAAGAGAACTAGTATCACAGTGAGTCTGTATGAGCACTTAGGTGACAAGCAACAATGGGGAAAAGAGAGAAGGATTCTGAAAGTGAAAATACTTTATAAAGGAAAAAAAAGCAGTTAAAAAAGAGGCAAACCGAGTAGCATAAAAAAATACCATCTCTGAAGCAAAGAATTAGAAAACAGGATCTAAACCCTGTTTTTTTTTTCTCTTTTTTTCTCTTGTGCCTAACACATGAAATGGAGGAGATTGACAGCTTTGAAAACTAAAGCTTACTTCTTATGATAATAATTTTCAAATTGGATCTCTTTATGTAACAGCCGTTTCTTCCAGAACTGTTGTGAAGTTCTTTAGTAGAGCAAAGGCAGACACTGCAGTGGGGAAACCTGGAGTGGAACAGTACCAGCTACCTCAGAATAGTCCAAAAAAGCCTTTCTCTTTGTAGTATAAAATATCACTTCAAACTCAGGTGCTATTTCCTCCAGTTTCCCCATGGTTTTCTGGACTTATACTAGTAGAGATCCAGATTTCAGCAGTCCACTTACTTCATGTCAGAAGACCAAAGAGACAAGACCAAGACTGAAGACTGCAGATCCAGTCTTGTATTACTCATTTTTCTCTGTGAGACAATAAATATAGTAAGCTCAATGGGAAAGTAATTCCCATCTCTGTTCAGATATGCAAGAAAGCCCTCCTGCTTCTTTTCTTGGTGAAGTCTGTAGCTCCAAATTTAGGGAGGGGGGGAAAAAGGAAGCCTACCAGGGAACCCTGGCTCCAGCCAGACATTCACACTTGGAAATATGAGTGAGAATCTTTATGTCTTAAACAGAACCTTCCAAGACTGAAGGAAATAACTCTCCCCATCACAAACAGCCTCTGATCTGCTCCCAGGATAGACAGCACAGTATCTGAAGCCTGTTATGCACTAAGGTGAAAGACAAGGACAGTGAATCCCCAGGCATCACAGACAGGGAGGTTTATTGGAAAGGAAGAGTTATGAATTTAGATATAATATTATTTCAATTGCAAGGAACATTCTTACAATCCAGACAAACCACAAGTGACATGTGAATCAGCTTCCTCAGTCCTTTGAATGTGAAAGCTATGGCTGCACCAGTTCTCCCCCTTCCAGCCCTGCTGAGTGCAAATATGGCATGAAGAATAGTTGGTCGTGTTTCCAAAGGAAGCATCAAAATTTCCAGTGACTGTTGAACAAATCCAGACTCACTGGAACACACACCTCTTTTGGCATGAAGTCTTAATGAGTTTTGGGTGGGCTACAGGGTCTAAACTGTGTGTACAAGTAGACCTGGTACTGCCACAGCATTTAGGAAGTATCACTTCCATTCCTTCTTTAACTTCAAAGCTGTTACGTGTGACCTTGAAGACTTTGTCTATTTTGGTCTAGCTTGTCCCTTCAGGAAGAAACCTCAGTTGGTTTGTGAAAGCCTCTCATGAAATTTGGCCATACCCCTGTTGCTGGCCCTGCTTTCAGAGAGGCAATATTCCTGTCATTGTTAAAAGGCTCAGGTCAGAATGCTGTCTGTTCAAAAGACAAATGTCTGAATCCTACTTGAACAGAGGCCTTTTGCTGTCTCTCTGCTCTCTGTATTCCACTGGGTGTTCTTTATCCTATAGAAAGAAAGAAAACAATCCATACATGCCAGAAAGACAAACGCAGAAGCAAAACATTTCTATTTGCTTGGGTAAACTGCATAGATCTTGAATTGTTTTGGTCCATTTAAACATTACAATACCAAAACCAGCAATCAGCTCCTCTGGATAATTTTAGAAACTGTCTTTCCTAAAGCCAGCAGTGGTATAGTAGTATGAGAGTAATGAACAGTGACAAATTATTTGTGTTATTTCCAAGGGAAACTGTTGGCATTAACTTGATGCAGAGTCTTTGTTACCTTATGAATAAGAAGTGCAGTTAATATATTATACCCCATGTGTCTTCCAACCCTACCCAGAAAATAATTACACTTTATGGAAAGTTAAGTAGGCAGCAAACTAAGCAGTATGAAAACCACATACAGTAAAACTGTTGGCTGCAAACACTGAACAGTTGTTTTGTCCTTCTACTTTGGAGAACTTCATAATTATATATTTAGTGCTACTGAGGGATCCACTGTGCAATTACACAGCCCAGCAATAATGGCACCAGTTACTGTGCAAATACAGGGAGTCATAGGAGATTAAAACAAATGCATCAGCAGCAATATGTAGAAACAAGATGAGAACAAGTAGTGGGTCCAGGTGTTACTCTGGTAGAGAGCTTATGAAGGTTTCTTCAATTAAGACAAAAGCATTAGGGCAGTGACTTTGTCCTCCAACAGACACAGCTTTGACCCAAAGCCTCCAAAGGGATTTGGTCTGGTTCAGTAGGAACCATGGCATCAGCTGACAAGGGGAGACAATGCCAGGGCTATTCAGCTGCATAGCCTGTTTCCTTGCTCACACGGGGCTGGGAAGAGTTCTGAAGGAGGTGTGAGTCCTAAAGGGATTGTAATGGAGTTTGTGCCTTAAAACACACCTATTAGAGCATGACGAGAGTTCTTGCTTCCAAATTATCTAAGCATCTCAAAGTCATTACTAAATCTATTGTGACAATGCCTTTATGAGACAAACTGACTTAGATAATTCACTTAACCTTTAGGTGTCCTAATCTTTGAGCAGAAAGTCCTGTCTTTCATTGGAGGGAGAGACAAACCCTTCTGAATGGGAATCCCAACTTTTAGAAGAGCTGTGTGAGGAACAGCTGAAGCAACACTGTGGGAACTGATGAGGAAAGGACAATTGTTGGTGGACAGCAATGGAGAGTGTCGCAGTACTGAGTCACAGAACAGCTCCTAAACCTTCCTAAACCTTTGCAGACTGTAGGTTGGTGTCAAACTGTACATCTACTATGATTCTGGTCTTTGCAGTTTTCTAGAGATAGATAATTTCTTATAGAGCTTAGCTACAATTTTCTGCCAGAGCACACAGACTACATGCTCTGAGCTGTGCCTTTCAAGACTGAAAGATGTCATTGGTTTTATTTTATAACACAGTAGTTGTGTTATAAAACACAGTGGAGCTTTTTTCCAGTGGAGCTTTCCTAGACTTCTACACTAAATCAACAATCCATGTAGTCTGCTGATGCAAAAATGAACCTCTAGGTTCTTGACCAGCTGATGTGGTGCATTTCAGCATCTTTTGTCTACTAGGAAGAATCACAATTACCAAGCATAAAACTGTTTCACAGTTATCAGAGATTCCACCTTTCTGGTGAAATTGTGCTGAATTAAAAAAAAAAAAAACAAAAAAAAAACAAAAAACAATTTCCACAGGATGGGAGCCCGGCAGAAGAATGAAATTTGGCTCAGTAGCTCTGGGGTTGCTTCATGGATTTAGGAGGTGGGAAGCTGGGGCCATTTCTAGAACAGGTGGCTTTCTCCCTGTATTTTTCCTTGCCCTGATTTGCTTCCTTGCCAAACAGGAGAGACATTTAATCCTTTCAGAGAGCCCTCTTGGTTCAAGTAGTCTCTTGGCAGCTGTGGAGAAGCTGGACACTAATTTTTCCTATGCTTTCCTAAAGACCTGCCATTTTAAGCTGTGTCTGATTCTTGTGTCATCTCCATTACCACTTACTCTCCTCAGCTTATTCTCCTCATTTAAGGCCTTGAAAAACACTTTCTGACTCTTGTAGAGTAACTTTACTTCCTTTTAAAAAGGAAGCAAAAAGCTGCCATTCGAATTTGCAAATAGCATAGGCAGGAAAAAGACAGAAATTTTCCTGTTTCCTACATCTATATAATTTAATGTTTTTTCAGAAAAACTTCATTTTCCGTGTAATTTTTACAAACTTCTTCCTCTGTCTGATCAGTCATCTCATCCTTTTTACTTTTTCTCTTACACTGAGTAGCAATGCTTCCTTTCTTTCTGATCTCTTAGACCATCCTCCCTTTACAGTCTAGATTTGCCTGATGATTATGTTGAATACAATTTCTTTCAGAGTACAATAAATCACACTATCCAAACTATCCATCCTTTCACAACTGTGCCTTGGCTTTGAGATCCAGACAAAGAGCATTCATGTAAGCATACCTTTAATGGAGAGCTGACTGAATGCAAGCCTGAATAATGCCTACAATAAGTATTTAACATACTTTAGTGTTACTATCTAAAAAAGTTTGTACTTTCTTTATAGGAATCTTCTTTTAGAGTTAACTTAAATCAAGCCTGGGAAGAGATGTAATTCAAGTATTCTTCTGCTTGGCTTGAAACTCATTTGTTCATTTATTTTCTGCAGTCATTATCACATTTATACATCTTGCAAAGTTCTGTTAAAGTCTGGTTTCTTCACAGGTGGGAGTGAGAACTGCTGTCTTTCAGCAACTGCTTACCAATTCAAATTAAATTAATTTTATTAAAATTGCAACAGCACTCTCAGCTAGTTAATTGTAATAGAACTCTGAATTTATACAGCCTTTTGTCTAGAAACCCTAATGTCTAGGTCAAATTAGTTCTTCTAATACCCTTGTAAGAGAGGTGAATAAATATACCCTAAAGACTGATTTTCTTCCGGGCTTGTGTTTAGTTACTCAGATATATTTATAGCCTTGAAAAAAAATCCTGAAGTCAGTTTTAGTGCAGAATAAATCCCTATGTTAATTTTCCAGTATTATTTTTTTTTTCCCTCAGGTGCTTGAAATTACTGAACTGCAGCTCTTGCCAGCACTAAACTAGAGGCCTGTAAGGAACATGTGGCTGCATTTCAGAGCTGGAGCTAGGACAGCCTGCCTTTCAGAAGTGCATGAATTGTGGCTTAATTTTTTTGAGTTCAAATACAGGTGAGATAAATGCGATTTGAGACGCCATCAGCAAAATACACTGTAGATGTATCTCTGGCTATGTCCTAAAGCCACATTCCTATTTAAAATCAAAGAAATTTTTTTACATCTCCATACCATATATATTTGGTTGGAAAAGTAATCTGTTTCTTTTTTTTTTTTTTGACTCAGTGTATTATAAGCGGATTTTTAAGTTGTCCCAATTTTGACTGGGATAGAGTTAATTTTCCTCTTGTTTATTAGCTGATATAGTGCTGTGCTTAGGATTTAGGGCAAGAATAATCTTGATTGCACACTAATGTTTTAGTTGCTGCTTAGTAGTGCTTACCTGAAGCCAAGGATGTTTCATTTTCTTATTTTGTCCTGCCAGTGAGGAGCTTGAGTGACACAAGTGGTAGGGAGGGGACATAATCGAGACAGGTGACTCCGACTGACCTAAGAGGTGATCCACACCATATGTCAACATCATCCGCATATAAAATGGGGAAAATTTGATGGCCTCACTGCTGAAGAACAGGCTGGGCATTGGTCAGAGCAACTCTATGTGTTGCATCTCTTGTTTTCCTGGGGTTTTATCTCTCTCTCTCTCTGTTATTTTCCTTTTAATTACTTCTTCTTATTATTTTATTTTAATTATTATACTGATCTTATCTCAACCCACAAGTTTTCTTACTTGCACCCACCTAATTCTCTCCCTTAATCTGCTGGGAGTGGGGGAACTGAGCAAGCAGTTCTGTGATGCTTTGCTGCTGGCTGGGGTTAAACCACAACACAAATTCGTATTAATTCAGTTAATAAGTGCTTTTTTATTTATCTTTTAAAATCAGTTCTGCAGTTTACGTTAAAGAAATCTCATCTGTTGTCTTCGAGAGTTTGACTATGATTGATTTTGAGTCTACAATGTCTTTTACCTCTTTCTTTCTACAAATTAAAAAAAAAAAAGAGATCACTGCATTTTCATAGAAATCTACATTATTTAACCCACATTTTAAATGTATTATCATTAAATCAACTTAATACCATTCCCCTTTTTCATTCATACCTTCATCTCAGCTGCTAAAATTGCAATGTTAAATGCTTTCTCCACATTCATTTGACTTGGAAACCACATTGTTTATGTTAAACAAGAATGCTTATGTCCCCATCAGTGAAACAGTTGGGCATTTTGTTTCATAAACATGTGACAAGAATTCCCATTTAAATGGGAAGATAACAGAGTATGGGTGTCAAGGGCTGCAGACCAAAGAACAATCTACCTGTTTCTCTGTTCATTTTTCTTATTGGCACCTCATTGTGAGTTAATTTAACTTGCTAACTTGGCTAGGAAGTAACTGAGAAAGAGTGACAGGGTCATTTTGTCTCACATTAGTGAGCTGAATAAACTCAGAGAACAATATGAAAAAACATTACTTTAAATGGTTCAAGTGAACCATGTTTTGAAGGTGCCTGTTTCTCAAGGTGATTTTAAAAGGAGTTCATGGGGTGAGTTCGGAATCAAATTCCTACAGTGGAAAGATCTCTAACTAGGGAAGATAAACCTCGTCTTAAACAATTCTTGCTTGAGTAACCCAGACTACCCATGAATTTCAGACCAAGTCAGACATGCTGACAAGACCAAACTCAAAAGATATGTCTATAACTTTCATTTCCAGCGGCTGAGGTATTGGAATTAGGGTCGGTGACACCTAAATTTACTTCCTTCCTGACACTCCTCTTCAGCCCTGGAGCTGTCTTCTCCCAATACAATAACATAATGCAATTATTTGTATTGTAATCAGGCTATATGCTGCAGGAAGGAAAGAAAAATTCTACAAATGTATCAGCTGTTACTGTCTACTGTTTTGCTGTAGAATTGCCTTTGTAATTCTCTTTTCATAGAACAAATATCCATTAGAAAAAAATGTGTGCTTTACATAATCGATAGTTTACCACAACAACAAAAGAATGGATTGAAAAATCAAACCTTGGAAAAGAAAATGCCTTTTCTTAAAATATGATCCTTCTTAATATCAGCATATCAGTGAAGGAAACTTCATTGCCTAGTTTAGGTACTGATGTTAACGCCTCACTGTCATAGTGTTCCTTTGGCTCTTTTAGTAACAATTAAACAAATTGTTTAATTGTTACTAAATGACAAATTGTTACAAATTGTTTTATTGTTTAATTTAGTAACAATTTAATTTAGTAACAATTAAACAAATTGTTTAATTGTTACCATTCAAAATAGCATTCAGATTAATTCTACTTTTGATCTGAAAGAGGAGATAAGAGTACAGGTGGCAGGTAAAGGAATAAAAGAATTGATTCATTTATCAGTTTAGCTAACTCTTCTGTTTCCTAAGAATAAAACAGATGGCTGTAGCCTGTTAAATGCCTTAGAAGGCAGTAGAAATGGATTAAAAAAAAACAATCCTAAAACTTTTCCCTTCTTGCCTTTCATGACAGAAATGGAAAGCTGAAAGGAAATTAAAATGCATCAGCTAGCATTTTCAAATGAGGAGCTCTGAACACATGTCAGAGCAATGCCATCGTCAGGATGAATGAGTTTGTGTAGACTGACCTCTCCAGCAGAGCATGTGCACAGACCTGCAGTAATTCTTCATGTGGATAATCATGCAGTGGTTACATAAGTGTTGCAAATATTTTTGGCACTACTGAATTTGCTGTTGGGAAGAAAAATATTACTTGTTTGACATCTAAGTTTAAAAGTATGTTAGGGAGGGAAGAAAGAAATTTTAAGATTTCTTTAAGACGTTTTTATAGGACAGTGTGAAAGCTAAAAAAATTAAAATCAGATACTTTATACTGTGTAACTTATGTTTTTTCTCTCATTTGACACTTGGTGTGAGAAGATGTACAATCAGAAGAGTAGGAAGAGAAGTTTAGCAAGTGAGTAGGAATTCCACTGAGGAAGAGACAAGATTAATGTCTGGGACAACTCTGATGTTTAGAGCTCTGCTGAACAAGAAAATTGGGGACTGAAACCAGGAGACCAGTTAACTTGAATTCTTGCACACAGAACGATCCACAGCTGAGGCTGAGACTGGCGACCAGGGCTCAAAGCAACACAGCCTAATGCTGTGGTGGGATTCCTGTTGCCTTGTCCCCACAAATTCCTTGGGCAGAGAAAGGAGGTAGGGGCTTCTTTGCAGCCTTGTAATTCATTCCCTGACACCTTCTTCACAGATGGTCCCAGTTCATCCCCTGTTTTATACACACATGCAAGGATTGCTTGCATTATGTTATTGGCACATCTGTCACTTGACAGAGAAGGTGACAGAGAACACATCTCTTCCTGTGCTTCCATTAAGTGCAAGACAGCCTTTCCCTTGGAAAACTGGACACAAGCTGAGGACTACTCCAAGTAGTCCTGGAGTTCAGCTGAACTCTGGGGAGCCCAAGAGCTGAATGAATCTATGCCTACATTTTCAAGTTTCTGATGTTCCAGACTGGTCACTTTTCCAGTAAAAATATTCTCTACCACTTGGCAAGAAGCATAGTTTTATTCCTTTCAAGAAAACACCCACTTAATTCCATTATGTTATTGTTTTCTCTAAGTCCTCATTCTGCTGCAAAGAGAGACAATGCAGTGTGAACAGAGAGAGATAGATAAATTATTAATTAAGCAGCCCTTTGCTATTTAGCTACAGGCAGTGTCAGTGTGCTTTTTCAATTCACTCCTGCTTTTTCCTTGGCAAGACACAAGCAGCAGATTCGCACTACCTCCAGGGTCCAGAAGAGAGAGAGGGTTGTGCTGCAGGCCTGGAGACAATTAGGATAATTAGAGCACCTGAAGGTCCTGATAGTGTCATCAAAGGCACATAGAAATAATATGATGGGTAGGAGGCAACAGTTTTAGTATACCATCACCTCAGAGTTTTTTGGCCTTGCCTCTACTTAAAAAAAAAAAAAAAGGCAGGAAAAGATCTCTATCCCTGAGAAAAAGTGGTTAACAGAACTTGAAAACACAATAAATTTTGTGGATAACTTATCTCCCTATTTATCAAATGCTTACAAACAGAAGCTGAGACTCCCTGCAGGAGATTCCTCTCTTGCTGAGAGGTGTCAGCACATAAACAGTCAGGGGGGCAGACAAAGTGGATAAGAATAGGCTTTTATTGCCTCAGTGTATGTAGTTTTGGCTACACCTGTAACAATAACAAAAGAGGAGCAAGGACCTTTTTGTAAGCACTAAGGCTAAGTCTCATGGCCTAGCTGCATTCATACTACTTACTAAGTCTCTCCAGCACTTCTATACCCTAGGTGGTAATCCAAAGGGAGAAGTAGGTTTTTTGTTTTGTTTTGTTTTGTTTTTTAAAGTTCTGAAATAATATGAGGTCAGTGTATCAGCCCATCAGAGTGAAGGTTACATAGCACAGTGCTGGGTGGCATCTGTTGCATGTGCTGGGGTATCTGAGGCAGAAAGTTTTGCTGGCATAAATATGTAAGACCTAGACACGGCAGAATGGGCCAATTGAAAGTTGTTACTCTCTTACTGATGTTTATTAGTTCTCTCTAAGAGGCTAATTCAGAATATTTTTTTGCCATGGCCTTGGTAGAGCTGGTTGAAACATTAAAAAAAAGCCAGTGAGTGAGCTAGCAACCAAGCAGAGGTAATGAGCCAGGAGTCCAGTGCTGATATCCCTGGTTCTGTTTTTTGTGAATGTGGATGTACTCTGGCTATCTATCAGCTGAGCACTCTGCCCCACACAGAGTTAGGTGTTCTGATCTATTACTATCTGCATCATAAGATCCAGATACATAAGGTAGATCCATAAAAACTGAACATGTTTTAATAGCCTTTTTCCAGATTGACTTCAGAACTTGAATTCAGTTGCTTAAATTCTCCAAGCATTTACCTTTCTGCTAGAACATTTTCCATAAGCCTCAATGACAGGTAAGGAGAGACAAATCAGCCCTGACAGGAGTAAGCCATTTCAAGCCCAGGTTACTTCTAAATTGTGTTTGATCCTGTCCATCTTGCCTAGGCAGTACAATCCAGGAGACCTAATTCTATGCTAATTCCAAGCAAAACATAGAGTCATTTCACCAGAAGTCCATAAAGGCTGGATGCTTATTTTTTGCTTGTGAGCTTTAGTATTTTTACTATTTATTTAAAGAGCTTGCACTAGTGGGAAAGGTGCACCTCTCTTCCAGAAGGGTGTTGTGAGGATAAATGATCCATAAAGGAATAGAAAATATCCATTGGTTAAACTTGCAGTTGACAGCAATTTGGTGACACAGAAGTAATGCAGACACCTGGATTAAATACAGGAACAGAAAAAGCACTTTATACAGAACTGAGGATTTCTGGAAAGAAATAAATTAAATAAGAACCTTGGAGTTGTACTTGCCTTGGTGTGAGCTCTCAGTGGATTTCTGTCATCTGAAGGATTAAACCCATTCTAGATGTATGAACAGGGAATCCCTTCAACCCTGGTTTCTATTCACATGGCAGTGATACTGCATCACTGTATCTTGCCAACTTGTATTGTCCATATCAAACAGAGTGCAGATATACTTGCACTCAAAAAGATCCGTGTAAAATGATCCACAGATGGAAAGTGACATTGCAACATGAAGGTAAATTCTGTGCTCTATTGAGCTCTATTCTGTGCTGAATTCTGATGATGGAAGGAGGTGTTTTGGTTTTTTTTTTCTCCCCACAACATTTCTGGCAGAGGAAAAACAAGATTCAACATTGAAAACAGAAGATATACAATTTAAGACATAATAGCCTATTAGTGAAGATAATTAAAACTTTGAAACATTTTATCCAGTCTACATCTCTATACTTGGGAAGGATCTACTGTCTCCTGGTGTATTTCAAATGAAACTGAGTGCCAGAAGACAGATGCCTTAATCTAGCTACAGTTTGTATGGGTCTAATGGCCCCTTCTGGCCCTGGAATGAATTAATGCAGATCTACATCCATGAATACTCTACTTAGTTCTGGGTTTGGTCACAGAGGGGCAGAAAAGCATACAAAGTCTTCAGACTACTGATAACACTCCTGGCTTACTGTTAAGACTGCAGTGAAAATCAAAGCTCATGCATTAAGGCTGGAGCCAGTTGCCCTCAGGGTAAAGGAGTGTGAATATGGACTCTAGACAAACGGAACAGAGTGAAAACTAGAACTTTAAATACTTAATAGGAAAAAAAAAGCATCTTTCAGCAGTTTGCATGGCATACACATGAAATTACTATGGAGTAATATATATTCATGTCAAATCTATGAATAAACTTGTACTCTAAGTTTCTGTTGCTATTAATACTTAAGGCCTCATGAACTCAAATGTTAATGAACTCTTGGATCTTTGTTACCATGAAATGTTCTAACTGTACCAGGCAGGGGAGGGAGACAATTAATGGACTAGTGGATGACATCCAGGTTAGGGAAGGCTCAGTGAATGGGAAGTCAAGAGCATGGAAGAAAAGACATCATGCATTGTCAGGAGCCAGAATTTTTTCCCAGCATTAAATCTTGTCTAACTTAGACCATTCAAGAACTGCTAACAAGCTGGTTTGTTTACTTTTTAAAGGCTCCAAAATTAAGGAGATGTCTCAGTGTTTCTGTCTTTTGTCTGTTAGAATACCAAAGTCCATTTTAAGAATAAGATTTTGGAAATAGACTCCACTTTAATCTGAGGACAATAACAGGGGATGAAATTCTGATACATAAACATCATACACATAACTATACGTGAATCTATTATGTCTACATATACCTTCTTCAGTATTTCCATATTCCCCCTTTTTTATGCTACATAAGTTTAATAAAAATGCTATATCAGTTCATCTGATCAATCCTGTAGCAAACTAAAAAGACATATGAAGAGGTAGATTTTCAAACTCTTTTGGGCTGAGAGCATTGATATCCCTGCAATTTCTCTCTCTTCCTCTGGAGGGACATAGGATAGTGATCTGAGACTACGTGGCTGACTTCTGAATGGATGTAAGTAGATGATATTTGATGGCTTGTGACAGGCACAGTCTGATAGCAAAACAGCTCTTCGTATAGTACAGCACTTATTCCACTGCATGATTTAGGTATTTGAGCAGTTGGGCATCATCCTGGATTTTAAAAATCACTTTTGTTTTGTGTTTAAGTCTGTAATTGTGACACTGGTTGCCTCCTTGCTCTGACTTTAATAACTCCCCTTGGTCTTCAGCCATATGAAACTAAGAAATAGGAAAGATTATATGATAAGGTCAGATGTTTAGGATTTCCCTTGTCATGAGTCATTTCTTCACCTTTATAAACACACATTTCTCACTAAATCAATCACTTTCAAAGAGAATGAAACTCTGCTCAACAGGGAATATGCTGCCTTTCCCTGTTCCTAAATACTGTACACAAAATGGGCTCAGCTTTGTTTGCTGTGGTTGTCTGAACCCAGTGGGAAGAAGGTACAAGAACATTTCCAATGTACATCCTGAGCCAGCCACTGAGAAGCCAGCACTCACTTTCCATGCTCTGGAGAGAAGTAAGTTGAACTGGTACTGAAATATGAAGTAAATGTGGGTTTCAATCTGTTTCTCTTCCCTGCTTTTCTAGAGCTTTCCATATGACAAGCTTTCTATGTGTCTCAAAGTCTGAATGGACTCAACCACATGTGTGTTCACATCAGCAGGTCAGGGTTATCGCCGGCTGGGGGGACGATGTACAAATCATGAACAGGACAGCATTGCTGAGGAACGTGTCTCGAGCTGGTTATTCTCCAGCATCAATCTCTTTACATGGTTATGACAATGGGAAAATGCTAGCAGCTCACATCCCTGGCAGGAGACCAACAACTTAATGTTACAACTTACTTTGAAAACTTTTTGACCAGTCACACAAAGTAAAAGCATACTGACAGTAATTCTATCCAAACACTATAAGCACACGTGCCTGTGGTTAAAGCAATGCTCGCTTATTTTGAATATCATACCTGCTTGTAAGCCTTAAGATAGAATGCACAGAGCTCCATTATTAAAATTAGAACTTCTCAATATCTTGCTAGATATACTTTTCTGTAACTTAGGGAGTTATTCTAGCCAAGTATTAATACACAGACCATTGTTCTATTTGTCCTTACTTTCTACTTCTTCTATAATTTTTCTGCTGACAAATCTTATGGCTACTGCTTAGCTCTAAATCGCCATCCTGCTTTCTCTGAGGCCTGCCTTTTGTAACTTGCCTAAAACCCTCTGGTTTTAAGGATTCCCACAATGGTGACAATCCACACACAGCCCCTGAGAGCTTGGAGCTACCAGCAGCAGGCTTGCATTTGACAAGCAACTTTGAATTTACTTCTTTTTGCAGCTGTTGAGAAGATTTTAGTCTCTGAGTTTGTCAAGTGACTCCTGAGCCCAAAATTCACATGGAGTTTAAAATCAATGAATTAATTTAGTGTCTTGCAAAAAAAGTACATAAAGAAAGACAGAGAACATTTGGAAGGAGAAATAAAGTATAGCTCTGTCCTTGATCTGCTGTATGAGCTTAGGTGAGTTATTTCATCCTCAGTCTCTGTTTCTCTTTTATCTTTCTTGGCTATTCAAGTACAGGCTCCCTTAAGACAAAAACTGTCTCTCTCTATTATAATCAGACAGCTTCTTGCACAACAGTGCCTTAGTCCCCAGCTATATATTTGATGTTTAATAATGAAAATTAAAAAAACCAAAAAACTACACACTGCTAACATTTAATTCTGTAAAATGCAAATTGTTATAATGGCTTTGTTACTAAAAAGTCATAAATGATTTGAGCTAAAATGACCAACTATTGTAAGTTTCTATCTACTCTTAGATGAGATTCTCCAAGGAAAAGGTGATTGTTCCCAAAGCCAAATAGGTTTTTTGGATAGCAGGAAGAACAAAATGTTTTTCTGTTATAAGCAAGCACAGGTATATTTGGATACTTTGAATGGATTTATAACACACTGAAATTAAAGAGGCTACCCAGGAAATGACACTCATTATGATCCAGGACACTCCAGGGCGCATCTCCTTTAGGCTAAGGATAAAGGTATATAAATTTATGAGCTATGCCAGGCAAGCTAGCTCTGAAAACAGAAGAGAAATAACCAAGTAAATGTGTCTCTGTGCCCTGGTTAATTAGCACTGCCAGCAGACCAGGGTAATTAACTTATGTGCTGTGATGAATTAATGCTGTCCTGTGTGCAGGGTTCAATTGGATATCTCTGCCAAGCACTGGGTAATATAATGTAAACGTTCCAGCTAGTCCAGCATGATGCACAGCACAGATCCATCCAAAATCAAGCTGTGAAGACTGATCAATCTCATCTTGGAATCACAAGCCATTTATCTGTGTAGTCCAGGTAGGAAAGTGTTCACCAGCTGCTACATTACCCTGATGTTTAAATACATTACAGAGATTTCCAAACTTCATTTGAAACATCAGGCATGAGAAAGTGACAAAAGCTTAATAACAGGTGAGAGACAGTGAAGTCGTTCTTGTTTCAAAAACACTTAGGTAATGATTGAGGAGGTAGAAATGTTCCAAAGTGCTCAGCTTTCAAACACAACTGCTTTTTGACAGATAATCTCATGAGAGAAATCAGGCAGAAAAGACACGATCACCTTTTCCTACAGACCATGTTGAGTAAGGATAGTGATATAGAAGACTGTGAGGTTGATATATTAGACGTGACAAGAACACTGCATGGAGTATGGAACATTGTGTGGCATATGTGCATTGGAGTTGACTTGTCAAAATCGGAGTAAGAAAGAACCACAGATCTCAACATTTCACTCATTTTGGAAGACATGAGTCTCACTAAATATAGACATCCATATTGGAAATATCTACACCTGAGCTAGTCACTCCCAGTTCAGTGGAGAAGATTAACTTTCTGAGTAGAATACAAAGAGTGCAAAAGAAGCCATCTAAACCAGTTCATGTGGCTCAATACAGCCAAGCCTATTTCAATTTCATTTGTACTAGAGGAAGTAGCTGAGAATTATTAATTTACATCAACATGTCTGCTAACACTGCAGATGTTTAATACTATGTCAGATAAATCCCACTAATTTATTCTTATCTGATATTCATGAATAGAATTGCATAACAATCAGCATTACTGAAATATAGTAGTGATAAATATGAATGAATAGTAAGTTGTATGCCTTATTAGATGATAATTAATATTCTTGGCCACACCTTACTTTTTCTCCCTGAGAGAAAAAATGTGTGTGGCTATAAAGGTGTATGGAAAAAGATACACATATTGCATATACAGAACACAGCAAGTAATACTTCTTAAAACACACAAAGCTGGCTAGAGAAGGAGTTCACTGGATGGAGATTCATCCAGCAAGAGCTGCCCATGCAAAGCCACCTCTTCTCATTAGGAACCAGTTCAGGTTCTCTGTGATAGGAACTATTCAAGGGTATGCAGTCAGTTTGAAGCTGCTGTCATTAGGTACACACATTCATCCTCTGCTGTCAACAGAAATGAAATGGCACCTTCATAGGTCACTTCAGAAGATTTGAGATGTGAGCACCCATTGAAAGTCTGTCTCCTCCACTGACTTTGCAATCTGTGCCAGCCTTTGTTATGAAAAATCTCTATCAATCAGTCTTTGTAGGATGACAGTTTATTAAATTTTGTTAACATAAATTAGTCCACATTATCCAGTGTACTGTAAGGAAGTAGTGAAATTTGATATGGTTCATTCTTAAGTAAAAAAACCTAAAGGTCAGACCAACTCTGTAAATAAGGATAATATTTCTTGGAAGCTTATAGAGGCCCATGAAGTATAAAGGACACCCCTAGAAAACCCAGATAACACCATCACCATAGTCCCTCTTGAGTCATAGGTTAGAAAACACCTCAAAACCTTGAGTACAATCATTAACCCAGCACTGACAAGTTCACTACTAATCCATATGCCCAAGTGCCATGTCATAGAAATACCTTCAGGGATGGTGAGTCAACCATTACCCTGGACAGCCTGCTCCAAGCCTTGAGAAAACTTCTCATTAAAACAGTTTTCCTAATATCCAATCTACACCTATCCTGGCACAACTTGAGGTGTTTTCCTTGTGTCCAATTGCTTGTTACTTCAGAGAAGGGACTAATCCTCACTTGGCTACACCCTCCTTTAAAGCAGCTATAGAGAGCAATAAGGTTCCTCCAAGCCTCCTTTTTTCCAGGCAAAACATGCCCAGCTCCCTCAGCTGCTCCGCATCACACTTCTGCTACAGACCCTTCTCCAGATCCATTGCCCTTCTCTGGACACGCTCCAGCCCCTCAATGTCTTTCTTGCAGTGAGGGACCCAGAACTGAACATAGGATTTGAGGCGTGGCCTCATGAGTACCAAATACAGAACGATCACTGCCCTGGTCCTGCACACTACTGCTGTTTCTCTAACAATTCTTTGAAACACTCCCAGCATCATATGGCATCATAGACAGGTAATTATATAGAGAAACACTCCAGGGGTGTCTGGGTCTGTAGACAAGCAGCAAAAGTACTGCAGAAATATGGTTGCTTTGCAAAGTTTTACCAATATTAATAGCCGATACTATGAATGTGAGTGATCAGCCAAATCATGTTTATCTAAACATTTCAAGTGTATAAGAACCCTACCTAAAACTATAATCAAGATAATTAAATTTGGCTGGGACACCTGATACACATTAACAAATATGTGCATATGTATATCTGTACTTTGCATCCTTGCCTCTCTCCTCTGTCAGCAAGGGTCACTTGCGAATTTTCATAACATCTTACTTTACTATTTAATTAACTTAAGTATGATAAATGTGAACCAACAAGAGTAGGGAATTTGCTAAATCACAAATAATAAAATTAGTACATAATCTAAATTAGAACCAAGATTGCCTAGACAGAACTGGAGTGTTTGGACTATAAGGCTATCTACCTTTTTATTATAAGTCTTTTTGTATGCAATGTTATTACTCATAATTAATTTTATTACCAAAATTAAACAGGCCTTGTACATGTGTAAGGAAATATGTTAGATAAAATCTTTTAATGAACTGAGCTCAGATGTGTATGAACAGAATTAGATTATTCAGTAGAAGCAAGGTATATATTTTTTTAATTGTGAGCTGAAATCAGCAACACCGGGAAAGAAAAATGACTGAATCAGACCCCAGGTTTCTAGTGATTCAAAAAGATAAGGACTTTTTTCTTTCTACATTATTAATAGCATTTTTGCCAACTACTTTTCAGAGTCAGGGTATTTTCAAACCCTCCACTATTCAATGGTAAAAGAAAAAGAAAAAAACAAACCCCCCACAAGTGAAACACAAAACAAACCCCAGAAACTGCTATTTCCTCCAGAACATAATTAACAGATTGTGTACCATCTCCTCAACTTTTAGATTTAAGCATCCACAAAGGTTTCACACTGAATAAAACAGAGAAACTGGAATATTAAGCCATTCAACACATCACCACTATCCCCCATGTGGTATCCTGATTATCTGCTGGATATTAAATAGAGTTAAAAATTCTTAGTTATGTATGGAAAACTTTATTTACCAACCAGAAAATACACTTTTTTCTCTGCAAGCGACAAAGAAGAGTCTCTGAAATTGTCATTGAAAACTTAGTGGGCTGTAGGACTGACAGTGGAAATAGAGACATACCCAGGCAATGCTTATTTCACTAGTATTCCTGAGCCTGTCAGAAAATGGACTGTAATACCTTTGGCACTCTAAACTTGAGCCCTTCAGATGGGCTAAGTAAGGTGTTGAGTGGGATGCAATCATGACGACCAATGGGAAACATATGGTGGGAAGATTTCTGTGGAACGGGTTACCTGAACGTGGTCCATACAATGTGATATTCCAGAAGCAAAAATAACTTGGCAGATTTCTGTGTTTACAGCTAAAGGTCATGCTCTTTCTCACAGCTTGTCCAAAGTGAGGGCAGGCAACAGGTCACTTGCAGTTTGATGTATGCTCCCCGTTGACATGAGCCAGAGCAGCCATCGGAAGCAGTCTTGAGCTGCTCTCACTCCATCTGCTTATTTGTGGCCCCCTTCCGCTCCTGATCTTGTGTTGGCACATGTATTTGACTGTTGTGCAATGGAAATGACCAGGGAACTGGTCAGACTGAAAAATTACCTGTCCACAAAAAAAAAAAAAGTTAATTTTCTCCCTTCCATAACTCAGTGTTTAAAGTGCCCTGACCTTGACTGTTATGCAGACGGTTCCTTTCCAGTGTAAAGGTAAGATGTACTATGCTTCCTTTTCTTCCTTAAGATACATATAAAATCAGAAGGAGGGACTGAAGCTCAAGGTGACATTGCCCCAATCACATTATTTGCTACATTGCTTGTTGTGTTGCAGCATTACAATTGCTAAGTTTTAACATGTCAGATATCTGTTCCTTCCCCTTCCAGTATTCTATTAGATTTCTTACACAGTATTTTTGCCTCTCTGAAAAGCAAATCTGGAAATGAGAGACATTGATTATTAGTGTATTTCTGCTCTCAACTTTAAATTAGCTTCCAGGCTTTGCATAACAAGACACAAATTATTCATGTGAGAAAACCAAGAAGTGATTTATTATCATGTCTGATTTCCAGTGAAGAATTTTCTGCAGATCACCCAGGAAGGAGGCTTTCCTATTTTAAATAAGATAAATTACAATTGACATTGGAATTCAAAACATTACTCCAACCTTTCCAGTTTTTTTGGTCATACAGAAACTAAGCCCATGAATTACATTGACAGCAATGTTTATTAACTGTGTTTCTGAGCCCAGCTTGAAAAATCTGAAGTCCTTTGCACAGGCTCAGCTCTGTCTATTCCTGCACCACTAGAGCACTTTCCTCGCCTTAGGAAGACAATAATGGTCTTTGTCCCCATCTTGCAGAGGTGATGTCTGGAGTGGGTTGGGAGCAATTTGTGGGAGCAAACTTTTTGCCTGCTATGTAGAAGTAAATAGAATAGGGAAAATTATTCTTTTAGAATACACATATGGAATACTGACATGCAGGGATGAACACCATGTTTTAATAACATCTTCCCTGTGGTAAACCAAAAAGCCATCTTTTTATCCAGACCTGCAGAATGTGAAATTTCATGGAAAATATTACAACCTACTGCTGTTATAAGGCAAGAGGCTGATGAAATAAGTACAGTTTTAAATTGAAGATTCAAGAGGAGAAAGAGGGCAATGGAAGGTTGCTTTGGGAATGCAGGTGCTAAAATTGCTTATGCTAAATGGTAGGAAGCACTCTTTAAAAGAAGTGAAGAGAGATAAACTGTCTTGAATGTCCATTCTTGTTCTGGAGCCAAAGGAAAATCTCCAATGTAATACAGACAAAAGTGAATGAGCTCAGGCAAAGCAATATATGGGGATGAGAGATTTGTGACGAGGATATTTCTCTTAAGATACATCCCTCAATAAGCTCATCTCCTCCCTCTGTCTTGGTTTTGACACCACAGACCTTTTCACCCTCCATCTTGAGAAGTACAAGTAGCAAGATGGGTTTGATCTCACTTATCTCCATTTAGGTACTTCATCTCTTGCTATGGATCTGTTGGATAGCTTTGAGGATGACAAACTGGTGGTCTCAGTACTCTGGAGGTCAATAAAGACACAATGGCTGCAACCAGAAGAGACTTCTCTAGAAGAGACTGCTCTGAGTTTAGGTATGCCCATGAGAAAGAAAGAAATGTAAGCTAAGGCATGCAAAATTTGGTGGCCTTGGAGTCTAATTCACTTACTTCATGATGCCATCTCAGATAGTACCTTTGGTATCTTAAGAAAAAAAATCTTAAAATTCTTAGTTATGCTTAAAAAAAGGAAAAATTACATACAGAAAAAGTCATTCAGTTTCTTAATTTGAAATTGCAAATATTCAAACCTGAGTCAGTATTTAGATTTAAGAAAACAACAAATATACATGGGTGACTACTATGTGGGCACCTAAGTGTCCAGTTAATATTTTAAAACTCTTCAGAGCTTTAGAGCAGGGTGAAGATGATTGGCCTATCAGATTTTTGTGCTGTTCTGAAAAAAAAAAAAAAAGGAAAAAAGACTCATGCATTAATCAACTTTTGTCCTAATAACCTAATGGAAATCTAAAATGAATGGGAATTTTGCTATTCACTGTAATGAAAGGTGAATCTAACCTGTAGCTTCAGTTATAGTAGAGCCTGGATGCAACTTTCTGTTATATAAAATGGCTTTAAAATTGGTCTAATATTATTAGATCAGCTTTTAGCAGGAGATATCTATTATTTTTCGCCTGTTTTCTGCTCCTACCCTTTGGCAGTCTTGAATTTTATCTATTGTAATATCTCCAGACAGTGGCTATGTTCTCTACTAATATCTGCCTGCACAGTATGTGGCACATTTTATTCAATATTGTAACCCAACAAATAGAAAATAATAATTTCTGGAATTATGGCTGCATTTCAATTGGCTTATAAGTGTACTTGAAAACCTTAATGTGTATACATTATATATAGAAAAAAGTAACTTGTGTCAAATTTGTTTGGAGACACAGAGCCCAAAAAAGCACATAGACTTTGTGTTTAAACATATAGACTATGTCTGTAGACATAGATTCCCACTGAAAGAAGGCACTTAAATGGAATCAAGGATATTAAATGACTTTGGTGATTGCAGTCTGCAGGGACTGCCTGATAAGAATATGGCCCAGAGCCTTATAAAACTCAAAGTTTTACAAGTACTCAGTGAAGACTGATTCCAAGCCCTGAGGGCTTGCAAGCTAAGCAGAGGACAATTAGACAGGAGTGAAACAAGATCTAGTCTAGGCCTGTTTCAGGGCAGGCTGGTTTGAAATCCATTTAGAATGACACAGACACAGTCATTGCTTGTAAGATGCTGTTTCATCAGCTGCTTTCCATGTGTGGGCATTTCCACTGAGAGGCATTTGTTGTCTTTTATACAGGAATTTTCTAAATATGAAAAAAAGCTAGCATGAGAGGAAGAATGAACTGATGTGGGCAGTAAAACCCAAAATGACTAAGAGAAAACTGTGGTAATTTTCCAACAGAAGATATAAAACTTCACTTCTGGTCCCTCTGCACTACTTCCATCTCCTATTAAACCTGATGCTTTATTTTCAATTTAGAAAAATTTACATGTTGTAAGGAACAACACTTAACCAACACAGTAAAGCTCCAAAAGATCAATCATTCCTTTCTCTGGTTTTCTTGGAATTTCTAACACTTACCTGAATTTTTGGTGGTAATTTCAAGGAAAGAGTTTAGAGGCAGGAACTGGAGAGGACTTGGACTACCTCTCTTTAGTGCCAAGAATCCATTGCACAGACAAAAATGACATAATCTCTTGTAATATAACACCTACAAATTCTCAAATATAAGCAGAATGGACCTATTTCAAGCAACAAGCTTAGGTGGTCTCTTTAAAACTATCAGTAAAAGGAGAGTTATAACTACAATTTAACATGCATGTTCTGAGTTGCACTTCCCACCTGTTTGCTGTTTTCTTCTGAATATTTTAATCTAGGCTCTAAACTCAGCATCTCAGCCTGCTACTGAATGCTTTATATGGTAATACTGTTTTAAAGACTTGAATGAAATCCCTAGATTCACTTGGTTTTTAAAAGTTAAGCAGGTGCAGAATGAGAATAATCTTTTTTTACTTCATGCTTTCAAGGATTGTTGTTTTCCTACAATCTGTAAACACACTTTAGGTAAGTTACATGTTAATAAATGCTTGAAATACTTTATACTTTAGCAGCAATATTTATGATTGGACCATGGAGAGACCTTGAGTGAGTGACTGAGAGGCCAAAACAGTCACTGAATATTTCAGGGAGAAACATGCAAACTTGTCCACATAAAAAGGTCAGTATTTTTCTCTGTTTAATTACTTAAATTCAAGAAGCTAGTTACAAAGTTATAAAAATTCTGGATGGCAAGTAGACCATTGTTCTTTTCAGCTCCATAGGGAGACAACAGGAACATCTGCAAGATAGTGCCTCCCACCAGGCTGAACAAGGCAGGTAATGATGAGAATACACATGAGAATAATTATACCATAAGCAATTTCAGAAACACAACTGGGGAAATTCCAGAAGGCTTGATAGACCTGAAGTGTGAGATTCCAGTATTCATTAGGAAATCTGCAGAGTTCCTGTGCATTTTGTGGAGTTGCAGGTCAGTTTTGCCAATAAGCCAGGGTACAATTTTTCCCAAGGTCCATCCTGTTAAAGGTGTAGGTGGTGACAGAGATGTCTGCCAAGAATTCCAGAGTAATAAACTATGGGTATGTGCTTTCTGAGGAAGGGTCATTTTCCTTTTGTACAAAAAGAAAACGCTGAAAAGTTTTCAGACAGCCTCTGTTGAAAACCGAGTATTAAGTTTTGAAGCCTTTCATTCTTCCCGAGGAGGCCTCTTTCCCCATTGCCTTGCAAAGTCATTTACAGCTTAGGTTGTGCAGGAAACATACCAATAGGCTGAATAACAGTAAGTACAGTGCAATGGAGAAACAGTTGTGGCAACTCTTTAAAGCCCAAATGAGCAGGACACCATCAGAAGGGTGCTGACAGCAGCGTTGACATCGATGCTTTTTTATGAAGTCTCTGTGATATGAATGACTCCACTTGGTACTCACAGCTACAGTCCCAGGGCCAATGTAAGCAGACACAGGTAACTTCTGTGCGTCGCTGAGTGTCAGCAGGTGTCAGGGATTTTCAGAGGAGTCCCAAAGCAACTGGCAGCAGACCATATCATATGTTTGAGAAGAAAAAGTAGGTCCACCCTGATGTTCCTTCCATGTCCACCCACCCCCCTCTCCTCCTCCCCACCTCATGGATGCTATCTGCTGGAAAAATCAACAATTGGACACACAAAAGCAAATAAGCTGAACTAAAGAGTATTAATTAGTATGATGTGTCAGCAGCAAGAGGGTAGAGAGTAATATTGATTTCAAAATCTGCTGCTCCTTGACTACAAGTAAGCTGACTGCTGACTTGTCTAATAATTCTTCTGTAAACTGATACTGTGAGCAGAACTCCCTTGAAGTTCCCAGATATATTCCATAATCAGAAAATTTTGACTAGCTGAAACTCAGTATATCCCTTGAGCATATAAACATCACTGTGAAAAATGGATATGATTTCTGGTCAAAATATAAATCCTTCCAAAATTTAAAAGCAAGTTTGAAAAGTAAAGGTCTTGCACATGGCTGTACATGAGGTTAAAATAGAAATGGGAAATAATGTACCAGAGAGAGCAAAGATTACTGCTATTTCTCTCATATCTCTTGGAAGCTCTCACTGCTGATTCTTAGAAGAACACAGCTGAGATAGTCTCTGTTTCAGGATGCTTTCCACAGTGTCCAAGGATAATTTTTTAAACACCAAAACATGACTGGAATGAGAAAGACTACTGGCCACTTACCCTACGCAACAATAATAGTTCTCTTCCCAGAAATCTTCAGATTAAATGTAATGAATACTGAATTAAATGTGGCCACAGATTTAATGCACCAGTTTGAGGCTATGCTTGAGTCTAAACCTGCCCTGTATCTTCACTCCATAGAGATGCAGCTCTCTGCTACTCAGCTATGAGCTGGAACTGACCTGTCAGACCCACTGGAGCAGAGATTTTGGAAATGGACTAACCTTTAACAAGGACACTGCCCTGTGCCTGCCCGTGGTGTAAATGATTTCTGCAAGAATTTTATCTGTCTTTATAGTGATTTTGAATGACTGTATAGACTTTTTCTTAGCATTTTAAAGAACATCAAAGAACACTACAGATTAGTCATCTACATAGAACAAGGGATTTCAAAAATTATTGTTCTTCTCACGTCTAGGAAGACAATGATTAAATGAATCCTTTTTTCCTTTTTCTAAGTCCTGTCTTAGTCTCCCAATTGCCACTCTGAGAAAAACTAACATCAATGATTATTTGACAATTAGACATATGTTTTTGTGTTTGATAGACTCCAATGGATTATATTTCAGCAACAGAAAGGATCACCTTCAGTTGTCTGTGAAATTTTAAACATATGAGAAGTGAGACTTTTCATTATTTTGTAATACTCCCATTTGTTGCTATGAGTGATAGGAAAAAGCAATTAGAAGCTCCAGAACAATATTCCATTCGTAAACTTGTATCTTGTATTTCTGATTAACACCTTAGTGCCAATTAAATACGGAACTCAGAGTGATGCATGGAAAATTAGCAGAATAGTTCTGACATTAAAAATACAATGAAAATTTTTCTCACTGTCCTACTAAACTGATACTTGTTTAACATATAACAGTAGCATTGCCATAATATATCACATTTGCAAAAATAAAACTTCATATGCAGCAAACCTGTTTTCTTTGTATAAATGCACTTTGCACACATGTTAAAAGAATTCTACTAAAAGCATTTGAGATGTTACAGAACATAAAACATTCATTCACAAAAATCCACTTAGAACAAAAATATGCTGGTTTTGGCCAGAGTGGAGCAAAATTTCTTCACAGTAGCAGGTGTGGGGGCTGTGTTTTGGATTTGTGCTGGAAACAGTGTTGATGATTCAGGATGTTTTGCTTATTGCCAAGCAGCACTTACACCATGTCAAGGCCTTTTCTGCTTCTCATCCCATCCCAGCCTGTCAGTGAGGAGGGTGGGGGTGCACAAGGACTTGGGATGGGGCAAAGACAGGACAGATGATACCAACTGACTCAAGGGATATTCCATACCATATGGCATCATGCTTGGCAATAAACTAAGGGAAAGCGTTGGTGGGAGTCAGTGCTCGGGGGGTGATCTGGAACTGGCTGGGCATCAGCTGATTGGTGGTGAGCAATAGTTTTCATTACAGACACTTGTCTTGTTTGGTTTTTTGTTAGTTTGTTTAGTGGGTTTTGTTTTGGTTGGTTGGTTGTTTTTTGGTTTTGGTTTTGTTACTGAGAAAGAAATCCTCTACTGCAAAAGAGGCAGCCACTTTGATCACTCACAAAGCAGGAGACATCAGTTCGTTTTCAATCCTCCTTGGTCTCATGCCCCTTTGCAGTGTTCAGAGCAGTAGGCTACAGAACAGGTTTCATTGGGACACTGGTAGCTTCTTAGGAAGCAGTGGCAAAATGCTACAACCCTGAGGCAAGAAGGATGACAAAAAAAGAAGAATGTAATTCAGAGGCTCAGTTGTCAGAGTACTTAACAAGCATTGGAGAGCGTGTGCTCTGATTCCTATTTCTCAGGCAGCTGAGGGATTTGGCATTCAGATGACATTTGAAGGCTTCACATCCACTGGCAGTGACCAGAGTGCTTGAATTCAAGCGTGCTTGGCACCCAGCAGAGGGGCTTTCCTGATACTCTTAGTGAGAGGAAACATGTGACACCTACATGGCCATTCAGAGTGCCCTGGATCCACACATCAAACAGATTCACCCCACTGCACACTGGGCATTGTAGTGAGGAAATCACATACAGGAGCTTAACTGTCCTCTGGGGGTCATTCAAATGTTCAGTCAGATGAAACCTATCTCGGTTGGCTGACAACAAAATCCAGTGAAGATAAATAGGTTTCTAAATTAGGAGCTTCATCTTGCTTGCTAAAATTAAGATGAATCTGAATCCCAGTCCTGAGCTACTGAAATGCTTAAATAAGAAGTACTTAATGAGGTGTTTTGAGCTCTCCCTTAGATTTTCAATGCCTCAGTTTTTCACCTGTAAAATAGGGGTAACACAATTCTGTCCTGCAAAAAATGTTGAAGTAAATTCAAGTGTTTGAGGAGCAATGATCGAGGCATTATCTTCCTCACCTGAATAAGAAAAGTTAGCACAGCTCCCCTGAAGATGAGAGTAAAATAATAATTCTAAGAAAGAAAAAAAAAACAAAAACCAAAGCTGAAAGAAAAGGCTTAACACTGGTTTCTTATTGATAATCTCTTTGTTTAAAGAGGGAGACTTCAGCAAGCACAGAAAGTGTTTTGATTTTTCTCAGTTTATGATCTATGATACAGAAAAGCTGAAAAATACATCTGTTAATTCTAAATCTTAAGCAGGAAGCTTTAACCGAGTTTTTGAGATAAACATTTTTAACACTTATGTGATGACTGCAATGTTATGTTTTGGGCTTTTTCATGTTCAACTGTTTTCACTGACACTGGTTCTCATTTCATACACCAATGTTTCACTCTTCCTTCCCTCTTTGAAGAACAGGTGACTGCTTAATATTTAACGTATATTCAGTTGCAAAATACTCCTGAACAACTAAATAATTTTAAATGACACAGTTTCCATAGATGTGTTCTCACAGCTTTGTAGCTACAGAACATTGTGATCCTGAATGGAAAATAGCTGGGGGATGTCTGTGAATTTTGAATTTGTCTGTGAATTTGAATTTTGACTGTGAATTTTTAATTTAAAATTTAAAAAACCGAAACAAAACACGGAAAAATCTTGCTAAAGAGGACTTAATTTAATTATATACTTATAAACATATCTAAGGATTGTTTAGAAGTAAAAGCCTCCTCCTCCTCCTCTGACTTGTTCCATGGGGATGAATTTCTGATCTGTGTTAATTAGGTTCCACTCACATGGGCAGAATTATATGATAAAATTCCCAGGAAACTCTCCCAGGCAAAATGCAATAGCAACAGAGAGTACTTGTGAATTTAAAGATTTTTACTGAAGCTAATAAGTAAAATAAGTATGTATAGGGATAGAAACATGTGAGTAAGAAGATACATCTTATGCTATTTTTTAGAAGATCAATGATTTTGAATTTATATCTAAGTTTAATAAGGCATATCTTCAGAAAATAAATGCTTTAATTCATGCAAAGTACCTGCTATAGGCTCACACATTAATCAAAAAATATTAATCATACATCTGATTTTAACTGGATTTACTTATATATTTTTACCTTCTAGTTACCAATATTGAAGGTTTTGAAATGACAAAAAGCCTCACTACAAGAGGCTTGCAATGCTTTTTCTGTTGCCTAGAGATACATATGACTATTTTTTACAAGTTATATCCTAAGCCAGTAAAATCACCAAAAGTTTTGTCACTGGTGCTAGTGGATATGGGTGCCTTCCTGAGGGTCTCTAAATCTGAAGATAGATGAAATACTAAAAGGGCCAATAACCTGGTGTAATATTATAGTTTCTATATCCCAGTTCCTTCTATTTATCATAAGACTTTGTCACAGTTACTACAAACAGATATAGAGGGTCACTAAATAAAAAAAACCATTAGAGACTCTGACTGCAACTGTAATTTTAATGAGTGTTAATTTAAATTTGCGCTGATGAACCATAAGGATGATGTAGCAGGAAAATTATGATGTCATGATTTTGTTACAAAAAGGCTTTTATAAGGAAACTGTCAGAGGGAAATATATAAACATATGGAATGTTTCTATCCTCTTATCAGAAAAAAGCATATGAAATAGCTTACCTTTTCAACCTTCTTTCCAAATTCCTTCTTATCAGAAGCCTGATGGGTGTGTGTGGCCATATTTATGTACCCTGTGTTGATTACTCTATTGCTATTATGCTCAATGCTTTTGACAAAAAAAAAAAAGTAGTTATTCACTGTAAGTTTGAAATCTCCTATAATTTATTTTAAAGCTTTTGTTTCACTGGCTTCTATCATTGGTATTTATCTAACTTGAATTTTTTTATCAGTACATGAGATGTCTTTTGTGAGCTAGTAGTTATCTAAAGTAAATGAAAAGAGAAGGCATCCCAAAAGGACAACAATTCACATTTATCTTAGATACATATTCTAGAATGGGATGGGCACTAGAGAAGTTTGTTTCTCAGCTCACTATAGGCAGTACCAGCTGAGGTAAGTGAGTTTCTGCCCATTTACACATAATAAATTCCAGACCTGAACTGACCAAAGAAAGGAGTCACCTTTCAAAGAGTAGTTTCAAAACATGTCATATAAAATAATAAAAGAACTTCATATATGTCAGCAAGACAAAAGTCTTCTCAACTGTTAACGTAGCTGAAGCTTCCTTGACTTGATTTTTTAATTTGAGAATTTTACTGGTAATCAAAGGGCATGGCTATGACAAAAAACAATGTTCTGTCTGGGTCTTTTTAATTAAATGGCTCATTCCATAAAACAAAAACACTTTACAGAGAAATAAGTTAATCTAGTACACCTAATTAAGCATTATATATTGGAGCCACACATCAGTGATTTGAGTTATATCAATGAACCATTTCATTTATCAAGGCTGACAGCACAAGTTCTTATATACAATGATAAATGACTTCCCTTCAATGGAATGATATTTCACCTTGGCAGTTCTCTCTCTTTTTTTAATACTTTAGAGACAGCTAAGAGTGATCAGTTCATAAACATCCTAAACAGGCACTCTTCCATTTGGTTAGTTTCTGTAGTCTATCTCTATCCCTAACTCTTTAGGGCTTCCTAGAGGTGACCACACTTTCCCCATCTCTCATCTTTACAAAAAGATTCTGTTAGGGAGCAAATTTGTATGAAGATTTGTTTACATAGTCCTCGTCTCTTTTGGAGTAATTTTGAAGACAAAAAACAACTCTGTGAGACATACAACTAGCTCTGTTTAATGTTGATAAGTGCACATCTCAGGCCAGGGTGGAATTTACTTTTAGTGTTGAAGAAACATTTCTTTCTCCTCTTTTGCTTTTTGTGAGACTATGGAAGTATGAAGTTCTGCCTGAGCTCATTTAATTCAGTGAAATAAAACACAAATCACATTGATAAAAAGGAATGTATTGTAGCTTGCTTAAAGGAACTTCTTTGGTTAAAACACAGAAAATAATCTCTTATGTATACTCTCCATTCACCTTCAATTTTTTTTTTATTCCTTGCACAGGATGTTTTCCATGAAGGTATTAAAATTTTAAAAAAGGCATAAATATAAAACTCCTATTCACTTTTGGTATTTGAGGGAAACTGAAATTTTTTTTCTGCATGTTTTTATTTTGATTCATAGGCTGTACCTTTGGCCAGGTTATGTAATCTTGGAAAACCAGATACAAGCCATTGTACATCATCTTACTGAGGAATAAGGAAACTATATGTCTGGCTTAGGAAAGACTTAGAAAAGCTTCTTTACTGTTCTTTTACAGTATTTAGGACTATTAACTACAGAATTGTTTTTGAAAACCCTCTTCTTAAAAGGGTTCTCTTAAAATTGTTTTATCTTAAAATTGTTTTATTCTTCTCTTAAAATTGTTTTATCCTCTTGCAAATCAAAATCCTCTTATCTGAAGTTGTTCTATAATAAGAGCCCTTCATGTTCTCAAACTGAATATATGCCTGGATTGCACAAAGTATTGGAGCACTTGCCTCATTTTAGCTGAGTTACCGTGGATATTGCAGGGTGTCCCATCTATTTCAGAGGGGCATGAATCTCCCTTAAACCTTGCTTTATATGCTTTACTCCTCGTTAGAGGTCTCAAAAACTTTGAGGTTCTAAAATGGCACTAAATTCTTAAATTATGGGAAGAACTGTTTAAGTTCAGGTTGGATGGAGCTTCAAGAAACCTGGTCTAGGGGAGGGTGTCCGTGCTCATGATAGGAGCTTTGGAAAGGAAAATTATGACAAGAAAATTACGGTCTTTAAATTCCCTTCAATTCCATATCATTCCATGATTCTATGATTCTTCTTTCACAGGTTTACTTCTGAAATATTTTTAAATACTGTCACAAATGTAGTACCTTCTACACTGTGGATTGCAAAACACCATATTTATGTACTTTTGGCTCTTTGAACTGTCTCCTAATGTGCTGAGACCCAATAAGGCATTAATAAAATAGAAAGCTGTCCTCACTTGTTCTGTGTATGTTGCTGCTTGACTATGAGACAAAGGAAATCTCCAAGAAACTATCAATTTCTAGACAAAACCACTCTTCATCCAGCTATTTCAGGAAAGAGAATAATCAGTCATTGAAAGCACAGGCTCAGGCAAGAAGCTTCCCAATACTGATAGACAAATGAGGTGATACCTCTTGTAGTGTATGAAAGTTTGGCAGGATACTCAGTTTCATATATACTTAGAAATATTTATTTTCTTAACTTATTGCATGTCAGTAGGATAGACAGCCCAGAGAAATGGCATTCCTGAAGGCAGTCCCACTGGAAGGGACAACAGGGTGCATTAGAGTGTAAAGCACCACTGTCCTTAGCTGCCTCTGATTACTTCCATTGTATATTAGGTTTTTTTTTCCACAGCTGTACCATGTGTGGCAAGCCACTGCTCTGGGTCTGGTTAGGATGGAGCTTTCCTTATTGTGCTGTGCTTTTCATTGATGCCAAACCAGTGTTGACAACACACCAATGTTCCAGCTGTGGCTGAACAGTATTTGGTAAGTGCTGATGCCTTTTCCCTACCCCATTCTGCCCCCTCAGTGAGTTGGTTGAGTGTGGGGAAGAAATTGAGAAGGGACACAGTTGGGAAAACTGACTCAAACTGATCAAAAATGTATTCCAGACAGTCTAACATCATGCTCAGCAATAAACCTTAGGGGGAGTGAGGACCAAATTTTTCCAAAGTAGCCATTTCTCAGATACTGGCAGGACATCAGTCTGCTAGGTGGTACAGGAAGGTAATGCACAGCTGTCTTTGCATTACTTGTATTTTTTTTTCAGTTTTTTTTTTAATGGGTTTTCCCCCTTTTTTGTTACCTTCACACATTGACCTGTCTCTATTTCAATACATCTGTTTTTTCGCCTTGCTTTTGTCTTTCTGATTCTCACTTGTGTAGGGAGGTACAGCATATCTAGAAAGTACTTTAGAAGCCTAACCACCTTCCAGAGCTGTTCCAAAAAGACTTTATCTGTTTCATCACCCAAAATAGCCCAGAATGCAAGTACATAACATTTAGAATCATCCTCAAATTGTTATGCATTACTTACATTTGAGAAGGAGGTGAAGTACAGTTTTACATTTCTATAATTATTCCAGTTTTCAGCAGAAACATCTATGGAGGAGTTAAAGAGAACATTTATGCTCTGATAATAGGAACATAGCCAACATGCCCCAGGTGGTCAGGGGGATCAGTGATCAGGGGGATCAGTAGCCATCATGACTATCTTTGCTGAGGAGTACATGTGGTCAGGAGCAGAGCTGTGCTAGTGGAGGCATACTGCTTTCAAAACCTGGTCTAGGGTTCTCTGCATTTCTGCTCTGCCCTGCCCTTGGAACTGTGGTCCACCACATGTTGCAAATATCTCTAGCCTGGAATTACTCACACATATGTAAGAACACTGATAGCTTCTTCTCACAAGTAAGTTTGAAACAATTACCCCATGATACATAACTTTTAGAGATCTATAGGCTTCACACATGGTTTTCTAGTCTGCTGTAGTATGTTCAAACTGTAGCTTGGACTGTAACAAATGCAATATTCTAAAATGGAATGGGTGGGAGGATTAAGGCATTGCATCAGTCTTGCAAGGATGAAGAGAAACATGTACAGCACATATATCTGTGTATGCAGGTTACAAAATATTCTTCAAAGGAAGAATAAATAGAAGACTCCCAAGTAACCTGGCCTAGGAATAGTATCATGTCCCCACACAGGCCACTAGACACGTACATACGTGCATTAAAGTTTGAAAGATCTTTTATGAGTTTTTATCTTAAATTAGACCACGGCTACCATGCACAATTGGCAAGTATCTGATGTGTGAAATCAGCCGTCTGCAAGATCTAAGAGAAAAGGAAAACTGAGACAAATTGAGCTCTGTTGGCCTCTCCAGTCTGATTAGTCCATGCTGTCACTTGAAATGAAACTGGATCCTTGGATGTCATTCTGCCGTTGTCTTACAGAGTGATGTTAGATATTTCTGCTTGTTCCCATTAGTGCCTCCTTGGAATCATAATTAATTTATATTAGCAAAGATGATTTCCATTTGCTATGGCAGTTCTCCAGCTCCCTCAGTCTTTTCAAGTAATAATAAATTATCTAAATAAGAGGTATTACTTCACTTCTGTTACAATTTTTCACATTTTGAAGGTCCCCAAACCTATCCAGTAATGCATGTTTAACAAATTGGAATTCAAATGGCCCGATAGTCCTCACCCATATTCCTAATGTCGTTCTACTTCAGTGGCTTTTTTTTTTGCCTTGCAGTGATGTGCCAATCCACTGATCATAACAAGTTATATTTGGAGACCCACACGTGCTCTTGCTGGGAGGATTAAAAGGGTGAATTTATAGCTTCCCAGTTGGATGGCAGAACCCATTTCTCATACTTGTGTGCACATACAAATGATTAAAAGAAAAAAAACATGTTCTGTCCTTTTAGCTACAGTCAAATTCAATGATTAATGTCCCAAATACATTCTGTCAAATACTGAACTTGTCATAATTGCACCATAGCTTGTCTTATATAATTAATAAATGTTTTGTTGTCAGCAGAAAAAGTGAGGGAAAATGCAAATTGATGGTTGGAAATGATCTGTGGACCTTGCATTTGGGGTTTAACCTTAGCAGTTTATTTTTTTTCTTAGATGTGCAATACTGGAAGTCCTATGTGCATAGATTAATTCATGTCATGCTTCAGCACTATCGGCAAGTGCCAATAGCTGCTACCATTTTATTTTCTAAATGTCTCCATTTTAAGGATTGTGATTCGGCAGCTCTGTGAAATAAGCTTGAGAGTCTTCTGCTCTCATATCTCTCATTTCTGGCGAACCAAAAGTACTAGAGCAGCTGAAGTGATTAATAACCCTGATGAGAGTTTCTCCATGATCTAATGAGTGGAATAACCTCAGGAACCAGAGATTTGCCTTTACTTTAAAAGTGATGTTAGATTACTGCCTGAACAGCAGTCCTAGATGCATTGTACCATGCCTGGGTAACAGTGAGCTTACAGATAGTGGAGTCAGGGTGCATCTTTTACCTCATTTACAAGCTGGGGATAAGGGATTGAGAACAGCTCTGAGGCAAAAGACTTAAAGGAGCTGGCTGACAAAAAGCCACACGGCCTTGCTGCCAAAAAGGTGTGCTTCATCCTGGGCTGAATCAAAAGCAGTGTGGCCAGCAGGGCGACAGAGGGAGTTCTTCCCTTTTGCTTCTCCCTGGGGAGGTCCCTCCTGCAGTGCTGTGTCCATCTCTGGCATGTTTAGCACAGGAAAGACCTATTGGAGTGGATCTAGAAGAGTGCCACAAAAATGGTCAGAGGGCCAAGGGTCTGAACTTCTATTAAGAAACCAGCTGAGATGGGGCTGCTCAGCCTGGAGGAGGCTCCAGGCAGATTTTATTGAGGCCTTTCAGTACATAAGGAGAACCTACAAGAAAGATGGGACACACTATTTCCACAGGGCCTCTAGCAATAGGACAAGAGGCAATGGCTTTAAACTAAGAGACTTTGGTTTTGACCAGATATAAGGAAGCAATTTTTTATGATGAATCCTCATATATCTGGTAAAACTGTGAAATATGATATGCCAGCCCTGCAAACATGCAAAGTCAGGGCAGACAGAACTCTGAGAACCCTGATCTAATTGAAGATGTCCATGGCCATTGCATGGGGGTTGGAACAAGATGCCTTTTAAAAGTTCTTTATAAAACAAAATATTCTATGATTCTTGCAATCTCTTCAGCCTCCTGTTCCTAGAACTGTGTACATCAGTCCTTGCAGGTTATAAAGCCTAATCCAAACCTGTGCTCCACATCATTGTTGTCACTTCATCCTCCAGTTATAGGATGAAAAGACAACTCTAAGATACACCTGACATACACTGCAGATAAAGCCTGTACCAAGTTGTCAATGTATTCTGATGGGATTATACAAATTCTCCAAAGTTTTAGCTTTCCACCTGAGGTGGATGGATAGAAGACCCATCCTACTATTTCCATTCAGCCAGCTTAGAAGCTGCATAAACTAGCAGCTGACATTCTTTGCAGTGATTATCCAGAGAACCAGCCCTTCTGCCTCCATCTGGGTGCGTATATGGAAGGATTGAAAAAGTAAAAATATATATGTGAAATTATGGAGGAAGACAAAATAACAATACATATAAGGAAGTTGGAGTGCATGTTGGATGCAAGAAAAATAAATCTTACATGTGCATAAATAACAGGCTAAGATTAATATGAATAAAGCTTAGTCTTTGCAGTTTGATTGTTACACAACTAGGAGAGAGGCTCATGCTTTAAGTGGAGATGGATGATTCAATGCTTTTTGTTTGTTTGTTTGTTTGGGATTATTTTGTTTGCTTGTTTAGGTCAAGTAACACCTGTTTGTCCACCTCATTTTTGTCCTTTTTCTTGTCTTGCATCAAGTGTAAAGAAATACATTCCATTTGAGATGTGCTTATGTAAGACAGATCATGATCCACAAGATTTCAGACTGGGAGAGGTGCTCACTTTTTGTATGAGATGCAACATTACAGTTTTTCCTGATAGAGATGTTGACATCTGTTTCATAAGCTCACTACATGGGAAAGCAAGTCTCCTGCCATGGGAAAGAGGAATTTATCACAACATGAAGGTAGGAGCTGAGTGATAAAGAAGTAATTTAAAGTTCCTTTAATTTCTTGCCCGATTCCACCCATGCATAGCTGCACTAGTCCATGCTTTCAGCTGTTCAGACACTTTTCAAAAGTGCAGACCCTCTCACTGAAAAAAGCCAGTGTTTCCAGTTGAGAAGTTCAAATGTCGTGAATTTGACTATAGATAAAAGCTTGGACTAGAAATAATGAGAAAATTTCTGCACTGTTCATTATTGTCTTGCAGCTTTTGCACATTCAGAGCACATTTTTATCATCTCTCCCAACTGGACTTGAAACAGGGTTGGATACTTTGTAGGTCTTTTATATTTTTTCTCAACTAAAAATTATAGCCACTGTTTTGAGGACCTGCAGTTAAAAAAAAAAATCCCAAAGTCACAAAACTTAAAATGAAATAAGAAAAATGGTCAACACTGGACCATACAATATAAAAGCTGTCCAAGTTCAAAAAGATCCATTTTCAAATGTCTAGAAAGAGAAGAATGGAAGAACAAATACACGGCTGCCAATAATGAGAACACATAGTTACTAAGAAGGAGAGAGGAACAAGTTTGGATTAACCAAGGACAAATCCTGATTTTAGTAATTCTAAGTACTCTACAGGTAACTCATCGCTGCTTCACTCTTGAATGAATCAGACCTAAATTGCTCATCTTCTCCCATATCTGCCTGTCAAAGCCTGATTCTTCAACTGCAGCTGCTGCTTGGTGATTCCTCCCCAAGAATATCCTTCAAGCTTTGCCTCTCCATTGTTTTTACAGAACTTCATTTTTATCAAAATCTTGTATGTGACTGGATGCTCCTGATCCCTCATATTGCAGGGGCAAGCTGACAAGGAATTATTACCTACTATTAATATTGCTATTTAAGGGATACACAAAAACCATTATGAGTATTTCCCTTAATCTTCAAAATAATAGTATAAAATCCAGACATGTGGGCAAAATTTAGCAGCAAATATACATGGAAATCTAGGGTCATTATAACTTTAATAGAAACAGCAGTACATGAGGAGAGTTATGCCCAACACCAAGTATGATAATTTATACAAGTAACAACACTATTGAAGATGGTGTTATTCTCATTCTTTCTTAAAAAAAGGGAAAATAATGAAAAATTAGGAGAATGGACTAAAATATTAGTCTTCAGTAGTTCACTCTTCCTTTGTCTAAGGCCTGGTATGAGACATTTAAAACCTTGAGAAACATTTAAAAACCAAAAATCTCATCAAAAGTATGTTTTATTTGGTCAGATGAATCTCTATTGACATGTCCATGCTTTACTTTTATAGGCTTTGCAAAAAATTTCTGTTTCTTAAAAAAATTAGATTTCTTTTTTGCTTTATGAAACAACATGAAGACACGTCATGCCTTCATGAACACTGGTTTTTTTTCTGTTTTAGAAATACTGTAGCAGACAAAATACATGTAAGTGCACAAAATCAAGTTACTTGTTTGTATATTTATCTATGTATATATTTTGTTAGTGAAATACATTTTGAAAGTATGTTTACTTGTTTTATAATATTATATAAAGACAAGTTCTGTGTACAGAGGAAATGATACCTAATTCAATTCTTAATCTGAAGGAATTAAATACAGTTCCAGGAATTAAATAACAATTGCATTACAATAACATTCTAATTTTGATCCTAAGAATCTTTCTTTTTAAATTAAGCTATTTATCATTAATCCTAGTAGCTGTGGGGAAGCCAAGTGACAGAAAGCTAAAGCTGTGCCAAATCTAAAAAGAGAGGAAGGGGGAAAGACACAAAGAATTACAGGCTCATCAGTCTCAAATTTAGCCTCGGCAAAACAATGGAACAGCTGGTATGAGGCTTGACTAATAAGAAAGTAAGGGAAGACATTATAATTAATGGCAAGCAATATAGAATTATGGAAAACAGACTTCTGCTGACTAACTTGTTTAGATTAAAGAATATTCAGATGGATACAAATAACAATATACTGTAATGCAGTAAACTTTGGGTAAATAAATATACACAAATTTTCCTTTGAATTCTACTTTATTCTACAGAGGCACTTATTGAAGTGCCATAAATAGCTCACAGAAAATAGATGGGATGTGCTGTGTCTGTTGGAGCCACACAGTAGTCCAGAAGTCTTGGTTCTTGTCCCTTTCACATCCCAGTGTTTTTAGTCATGTCTTATATTAACAAACCAAACCAAACCAAAACAAAACAAAACAACTCCATGAAATTATTACCAATCCATATGGGGGAAACTGAAAGATTGATAAAATAATAAATACTGTGGAAGAGGTCAGATTACCTTGTCACTGTAGTACTTCTTCTCCTTATTAATGTGAATGATAATACTCTGTGTTTCCTTAAAGCCCAGTATCTGGGAAATGTGATTAGAATTTCAGCTTCCTTTGAAAAAATAACTTGCAAAAAATTGTATAAAACTAGAATCAAGGCTAAGAAAGCAGAAGACAAATGGAGATAACTTTATACTTCCCATTTTTAGTGAATTCAAGTAACTTCTGAGCCAATCCTAATTTTTTTTTTTTTGTGTGCATTTCTTGACAGATCAGAGTTCCAGTTTTCTACTTCTATGCTGGCTCCCCTAGGCAGCACTACTGATGTGTTTCTACGAAGAATGTGTCAAATTTATCTACGTGAAAGCAAAACTCTGATTTTCAGTGCAATAGTCTGTTTTTTCAGTTCTTATTAAAGAACAAATGTATGAAATTATCAGGCCTCATCTTACTTTACAGCTTGCCTAATGATATCAGGCCATTCTCTCCCTACATTTTCCTACTACACTGGGGGATTTCCATAGGACTTTGCTGCATAGTTACTGCACTGTGAAATTTTTTCATTGAGTCACTCAGCAAAAGAATGAGGAGTTCTGAGCTGAGCTCTGGGCTGGTCCTTATGGACTTTTTGCCATCATGAATACCATTCATATAGTTAATTTGAATCTCCTTCTAAGTATTGTATTTTTGAAAGAATAGAAATTAATCCAATAATTAATGACACTATAACTACAGTATCACTACTATCCTTAGAGGATATAAGTATAGTACAAATCCTCATTGAGAGAGAGAAAAACTGGAAATCTCACTAATTTTTCCACTGTTTGTTATCTGACATTGTCTGAATTTCTTGTGTGTTGTGAAAGCTGAAACATTTCTTCTCCTAGAAAAATAGTGTCTGGTTTTTAAAGGCTATAAAAGTGAATGGCCTGTTATAGGAGCAGCTGTTTGTTATTGCCCCTCTCTTTAACAGTTAAAATTAAATTAAATTTCTCTGAGACAGTCAGCTTTTGCCTTCTGATCTGCCTTTTGGTGGTTTTCCATTCAGTGAAGATTTTTTATTTTTTTTCAGTATCCATGCCATTTCATTCATATCTTCCCCTCAGTCTTCTATCTTCCTGTATGATTTTTTTCCCCTGATTTTGCAGCATCTGTGAAGTTAGTTTTGGCATTTTTTGGTCCTTTTCACTGCAACTGATTTGCTCCTGGTCCATTTTCTTGTAGTCACTGTATTTCCCAATTTTCTTGTTTCTTTGAATTGCAATTCAATTGATCATATCTACTTTCCAGAGTGTAAGTCCTTCTTTTCTGTTTCCAAGATTTCAATGAGAATCAATTTGGCAAGCGTTGGTCCTGCACTTCCTGGCATCCCAGCCTTTTGATGGTTTCCATTTTGGTGAAATTTTAAAATTTTTTTTTCAGTATCCAGCCATTTCATTCATATCTTCCCCTCAATGTTCTGTCTTCCTCTGTGGGCACAGCTCTCTGGCCACAGAGAGCAGGCACAATTTTTCCAGGCATTGTCCTGGGGAAGGATGTGAGAAGATCAGAGAAACGAATGATAATTCTTATCTTCACTTGCTACACCGGTTGTTGTGAACATGTGAAATGTGTTATGGAAATTTGTTTACCAAAAGGTCATTTCTTAATTGGCCAGTGGTGATGGTGTTGTAATTCAAAGACCAATTAGGTCTGTCTGTATCAGACTGTCTGTAAGGGCAATGAGTTTCTTCATAAATGTAGTACAATATAGTACAATAAAGCAATTGATCAGCCTTCAGGAATCATGGAGTCAAAGCTGCCACATCAGGGATGTCATGCTATGATACTCTTCCTTGATTTTTTCCCCTGAATTTGAAACATCAGTAAGGTTAGTTTTGACATGTTTGGGTCTTTTTCATTGCACCTCATTTCCTCCAAGATCAATTCTTTGTAGTCAGAAAATTGAAAAATTTTCTTTGTGTTTGTAAGGCTTTCTTTTATGTTTTCATTCGTTTCATTTCCTAAATGGATGAATTTTCCACCCAAGACCATGTTTTGGTCCTATTCACTGCAACTGGTTTAAACCTGGTTCATTTTTGAAGTCATTAAATTTCCAAATTCACTTTTTATTTTTGATTTGCATTTAATTTGATTGTATCTCCTGTCAAGAGTAAATCTTTTCTGTTTCCAGGATTTCAAGGAGGCTCAATCTGGAAAACTTTGGTCCATAGCCCTGCAATTCCTGGCATCCCATGCCTTTTGATAGTTTTCACTTTGGATAAGATTTTTTTTTTCAGCATTTCCCAATTTCCCTTTTTTTTTTTTCCTCAATCACATTTCACTTGATCATATCACATTTCCAGAGTGTTTGGGAATATTTATTTTCTGTTTCACAAGATTTCGTTTCCTTTCCCGAAAGGAAACCTCGTGGAAAATAAAGGAAAAAGAATTTCCTTTCGGGAAAGGAAATAAAATCTTGCGATTTCAATGGGGATCAATGTGATAAGCTGTGGTCCATAGCCCTGCACTTCCTGGCATACCCTAAGCAGTCCTGCTGTTTCTTTACTTTTTTCAGCTTGCTCTTTTCCTTCAAAATGTAACAGTTAGGTGACAAATTGTGGCCACAGCCCTACGGCCACAGAGAGCAACCAGTAGAGTAAAAAGTGTCATTATCCGTCTTAGAGATGATATAAGAAGAGCCCTCAGGTTAATGAAAGTACAAATAGTGACCTGGTAGCTAAGATTCCTTTTGTGCCCTCACTTCCCACATGACAGCATCTGTGTAGATTACTTTCCATCACGTTCTCTGTCTAGCAGTTAATCAGGATTCCACAATCTGGAGTATATAAAAATAAATTATTAATAATGACCAAACCTTTGCTTTCTATAATGATAACTAAAGGTCCTAATATTTCCTGTTTCCTTGTGTAACTCAGTATATTAGCCCAATCTCTCCTCCTCCTTACAAGCCTTCTGTTCTTCTACATTTGCAATAAAACATAATTCCACACCTTTATAGATTATACACTCTTCACATTCCTGCCCTTCCTTTTTGCTGTCTCTTACATTCTCCATCTCTACCCCCAAGTATGGGTAAGGAAAATATGAGCTGTAACCTGGGAAATATTTTTAATGGATAGTCAAACATTTCAGGAATGTTTTTGTAGCAAAATTACACTTTTCATCATATCGTTCAGCTATCACACTGAGTGTGAGAAATTGGTCCACCTCTGCTGCATCCTATTTACCAACAATTTTTTAAAACTGGTGTCTGTCCAAGTGGTTTACCATTGCTTGGTTAATGTGGTCAGAATTCTGACATAATATTCTGTACTTGAAAAGAGTCACAGATTAGAATTATAGGAAGAATATCAGAAAAATGTGAGACTTTTTAAAGTTGCAAGATGGAACCTGCAAGAGGCAGATAGCAGGGAAAAGGAGCTTTGCACATTGGACATAATGCTGGGAATAGCAGGACCGTTGCTGATATTGAAGAAATGTAACATTGATTGTAGATTAGGGAATCAGTTTTTCATTCATTCCTTTAACATGATTTTAGGTCAATGTGGCAGTCTCTGTATCATGTATGTAGGGTCTACATGGAATAAGCACTATTCATGCAATAACTGAAGAAACAAATTCAGGTTCCATGTTTGTTGGTTTTGGGGTTGTTTTTATACAGTATGAGTACAAAACACACACAAAAAAAAAAAAGAAAAAGCAAGGGGTTAGAACTGATGATTTTTCTTTCATTTAAATAATTATATTTTATAGGTTTTTTTCTGTTTAGTGAAACATGGAAAACTTCTCAGTTCTTTTAGAAAAGTCCTAGGGTTTTAGAAATTTTCTGCTTACTTTTATGCTGATGGAGATGGTACAAGTCTTCTTTAAAATTTTTATTATTTTTTCTCACAACCTTAAATAAGCACACTGTTCCAAATGTTCCGATGTTCCAAAATCGAAACAAGAGTCTAGAATATGATTTCACTCACACCAAACAGTATTTTGGAGTAATAGGGAGCAGAAAAAATAGTGCACCAATTCACTGTCCCAATTCACTGATTTTGGCATAGAACTTGATGGGTCAGCAGAAAGGTTCCCAGGGGATAGTTATTTGTCTTGAGACAAAAATGCAATTTTTTCTTTGTTTGTCATAAAGATAACCTCCGCCCCAGCTTGATTTCTCAGTGGCATCCCAAATCCCTTTTATTTACTTTTGAACTGATGTAAGAATTTTAGCTGAATTTTTAAAAGTTAGAACAGTTTATAAACTTCTCTTTTGAAACAAAAAGTGGAACAGTTTCACTCCAAAGGATGTGAGAATTAATACTGGAAACATGTCATCATCCTTGGTTATCTACTGAATTCAATCCATTTTCTGTTTCAGAACTATAATCTTGAAAGGTTTCCTATTTGTCACTGAAATATTACCATTTCCACCTTAAATATTCAAGGGAGCATTAATCACCAACTATTAGGAAATTAGTAATTAAAACACTCAGTTGAACTAAGAAATACCTAAGCCACAACAGTCCTTATCTGAGCCTTTCTACTGCATGGGAACAGTCATCAACAGCCTCAGTGGAAGGGAATGCAATCCTGAATTATTCCTTCCATCTTTGGCTGAACAGCTTTGTTGAAAGTGCTTATTCTGCAGTCATGTCTTGGAGGCAGAGGGAAGCCAGGATTTAGAGACTGGGACCTTCCACAAGCATTATACACTGTATTTGCTTTTGCATGGAAATTTTTTTTTCTGCATACTCCTGTATCTTTTATTTTCCTTTTTAATGAACCTATCAATTAGGCAGCTAACGCAAAAATAGCATAATAGAAATAGCGAAGTTTTCAAATTCTTTAGTAAGCAATATACCTCCTTAGGGACTCGGCATAAAACCTTTCTCATTTTCAGGAACAGGAAGATTATTAACTGTTTCTTGCCTCCATGTAGCCGTGTAAGATTTTCCATGTGCAAGAGCCAGAGTAGTAAACTCACTAATCACAGCTGGCCATGGATAAATATTTTAAGCTGCTGACCTGTGATAGCTCTGTTCTGGTTACTGACAGCTCCATGGTAACTGTGGCCAGAAAAAATATGAGTGCATGTCCTTTTCTGCTGAGTGTTTTCATAGAAGTGCAAGAAGATAAAACAGAACTGAGCATGAATGACATAGTGATCTACTGAATATTAAAACTAATTTGAAAATCTGTGGGGAAATCTGGATGTAAGAGAAGGTATTTATAACAGCTCTTTTGTGACAGAATGGAGCCAGGATTTCTTCTTGTAGAAGGCAGAGGAGACTAGTTCCTTGTTATAAAGGTTTTATTTTAGTCTATAAATTGAACTATAAAGACACACATTTTCCTTTCAATTTTAAAGCAGCATCCAAGAACTAGAGAAAAATAATTTTCTTTTTTTTTCTTTTTACTTTTATTTTCTGTTTTTCTCTTAGACTTGTCAGTGCTGAACACAGAAATCAAATATAAAGAAACTGGACATTTTGATGACCAGAGAATATAAAAATATTAACAATCTAAATCTGAGGTCTACAATTTTCTCCTGGCTGCTGTCAATGTACTTATTTCAAGGCCTTACAGCATTGCTATAGTCGTCAGGGCCCAGATCTTCACTACCCACACTCTTCCATTTTATACAGGATGTCTTTCAATGGAAGAAAATATTCTGTTAAACCTATTTTGTTCTATGCCTGAATTCCTATCTAAGTCACATTTTCTGAGTGACTCCTTAAGACTGGGATTAAGTAATATGACCCACTTCAAGTAGCATCAAGTACTCATAAGTTTATTGAGATCCATAGGGGTTTTATTAGTTTTAACCACCATATTGTCATAATAATGCCATGACTAGCTGAGTACACAAAAAATGAACTGTAGGCCACGTGAAATTATTTACTTGGCAGTGACTGGAGCCTTAATCAAGGCTCTCATACTTAGTTGATGCTCCCAAAACTTTTAGATGTATTGAAGTAAAGCTAATTGAACAGGTTTTATCCCTACACAGTTGTTTTATACCTTCCAGAGAAAAGAAAGACCTGAATGCGGTTCACAATTGAAAGTGTTTAAATCACTGAAGCTGAAGATACACAAGCTCTGAATCTAACTTTTCTTGATTCAGAGTTCCTGGTTCCATGTCATCTATTAGGTTCAACATTTACCAGTCTGAATTACAGAAATACACTACTAAAAAATTTCTACTAAAATATTGAGTAATGTGGCATGTGGTTTAGATAATTGAGACTTCTTAGAAGGCATGTGTTTGTTTCAGGTCATAGAACAGAGAAAATTTTCTAGTGAGAGGAAAAAAAAGCTTATTCTGTCTTGCCTGATAGTTAAATAGATAAATTTACTTCAGAACATACAAATATAAAAACATGAGCCCAGAATTAGATCTCTTTTGCAGAGTATACTCATTTATATATGTACAGCATGCTGGTCCAGCATGCAAGAAAATAGAATCAATTCTGATTGAATTTACCTGGCAAAGGGAAAGTTTCCTCAATGTCTTGTGACTTTGTGTTAATTCAAACATGTCTTCAAAATATGCCCCAGGCTGCAGATGTAAAACAATATGAATATATATCTTTTGATATATGTATACCTGCTCATAAATATCCAAAATAAATATTTTAAATTACAGCTACTTTTGTTAATGTTAAAATTGGCTATACACAGATATAGTCATTGAAACACTTTTTTTTTTTTTGTGGTGAATTTGTGGGCTTTTTTCTTTTTTTGTTATTTTAAAGAAAATAACAAAATTTGACAGATTTTGACAGATTACAGGAAAGTGTCAGTCTCTTCTTCTAAGTAACTGGTGGTGGAAGAAGAGGAAGTGGCCTCAAGTTTGTACCAAGGGGGGTTTGGATGAGATATTAAGAAAAATTTCTTCACAGAAAGGGTTGCAAACATTGGAAAAGGCTGTCCAGAGAAGTGGTTGAATTGCTGTCCCCAAAGGTGTTTAAAACATGTGTAGATGTGACACTTAGGAAAAGGGTGTAGTGGAAGACTTGGCAATACTGGGTTAATGGCTGGGCTGAATGGTGTTTTCCAACCTACATGATTCTGTGATTAAAACAAATATTTCTTATGTGTTAAGTGAACAGTTCTATTATAGAACTTACTTGTAAAATAAATATTAACACTGAAGTTAATTAGTTTTTTCAGTGCTTAAGCTGAAGAGGAATGTCTCTAGCTTTTAGATGAACAGAGCAATGGCTTCTTGCTTTCAAACTGACCAAATCTTTTTTTTTTCCCCTGAACATACAGAACAGGTTAAACTGTTTCCATGGTAACAAAGGTTAATTAGAAGATCTTTTAAAGTCATCACATTAAGTGCATATAACAAGTAAAACTAAAAAAAAAAAAACAAGGACTGAAAAATTATTCAAAATTAAGTGTGAACTGAGTGACATTACAACTTGATTCACCTTTACCAAAAACTACCATTTTGTGGGACCAATTTAAAATTAAATTCCCTTGTCTTTGTTTAAATATTAATAAACTCTGGTGATAAACATATTTAGGAACATATGTAGTTCTCATCTGCAACTGCATCAGCTTTCTTGATATATTCTTAACATATTAATACTCAGGAATTCTATATAATTTTGCATCTCTTTTGGTCCACAATATGTCAAGTATGTATTTTTCTAAGTAGGGGTTGCACACAATCACATGAATAGTTTTGGATGTAAGATCTGTTAGGGATTTTTCTTTTCAGGCTGCTCTGGAAGTTCTGTAATTTTACAGTATCTTATAGCTTTTCTCTAGCAAAACTTTCAATCTCCAATTGGGCTTAACAGGCCTTCAAAAAGAAAAAAAATACAGACATCAGAAAACATTGCTTTCCCTGTAAAAACTGGATTTTAAATTTTGCTGACTTGCACTGCTTTTAAAGAATTGCTGTCACTCTTTCTTACAACAGCCGTTAAGACAGATTTTGTCATTGTGCTAGAATGACAGCTGAACACAAATAATTTGTCTGAAGAGCTCTCTAGTTCACCTTCAGAAAGATTAGCAAAACCTTCCACCTATAATATCTGCAGTAAAAAAACACTCTCTTAAAGTGGCATTAGAAGAAGTGATGGGGAAGATTATTTTCTTTCCCCAAATTAACATGCTGCCTGAACATATGCATTCAGCTAACTTGACTGCTAGGTGAGGAATACCTGAGTGAGAAGAACTGTTTGTTCTCCCATGCCACAGACTGAGAAGATTGACTAAGAAACCACATAGTTCATCATCTTTTAAGGGCAGATATGCTGCAAGGAGACAGTCTGAACTCAAGTAATGCTTAAGGACTGTTATCAATACCATAAAATCATAGACTCATAGAATATCTTAAGTTGGAAGGGATCCACAAGGATCATCAAGTGCAACTCCTGGCCCTGCACAGGACACCCCAAGAGTCACACCATGTGCCTGAGAGCATTATCCAAACACTTCTTGAACTCTGTCAGGCTTGGTGCTGTGACCACTGCCCTGGGGAGCCTGTTCAGTGCCCAGCCACCCTCCAGGCGAAGAACCTTTTCCTGATACCAAATCTAAACCTCCCATGACACAGCTTCAGGGCATTCCCTTGGGTCCTGTCACTGGGCACAAGAGTGAAGGGATCGGTACTTGCCCCTCCACTTCCCCTTGTAATGGTACTAAAGACCCCCAATGAGGTGAGCCCTCAGGCTCCTGTTCTCTAAGCTGAAAAAAAATTACATTAGGGCTCCTCATAAGGCTTCACCTCCAGACCTCTCTCCATCCTCCTGGCCCTTAGCTTAGTGTCTTTAATAGCTTAGGTTTAAAAAGTTACTTTGATAATTTTGAAATGTTTTTCATATCCCACACTCCTGGGAAATACCAGCTAACACAGTAAATTTCAGTAAGAGTGATTTTAATTGCCTGGATTGAAAACAGTAATTTAAAAGTGCATCAACTAGCTCGTGCTTTGCTCAGTTTCTATGCATATCTGTAAGCCTGTGGTATGTGTGCCGCTCTATATTACACCACCAGTCTCACTGCACTTCAGTTTAAGATGCAAAAACATGGGTGATGTTTTCATATAGACCTCTGTGAGGTGTAGAAACACTGTCACTGAGGTATTAAAGCAGCAAGTTGATAGATATGCTATTTCTTTTCTGACTAGATGCTTCCTGGTTAGCCAGAAGTTTTGGTATACTCTGAATCATCATTTTTGTCATGATCCTTTCTGACTCCAGAAATAATATTTTTTTTCTGCTCTTGCTCATGTTAGCAAGTGAGCAGTTCAAACTCTCCAGTGCAGTCACGCAGAACCCAAAACTGTTTCTAGAGCACAGAGCTGGGCCACATGAAAGTGCAGGTATGTGACACATATGGCGGTGAGGGGAGCTCTGTGAGGAGAGGCAGACTGGCTCCAGCTGGCTCCAGCAGACCCATCTCAAGAGATAACTGGCCTAGGTGTGGGGTGCCCCTGTGAAAGCATATTTAAGAAATGGGAAAAAAAAAGCTGAAAGCGCAGAGGAGTGAGGGGTGAAAAGTAAGAATCAGCAGTGTGAGCACCAAGGAGAGAGCAGGATGAGGGGTAGGAGGTGCTCCAAGTGCTGGAACAGGCGCTGCCTGGCAGCCCACAGAGGCCACGGTGAAGCAGAAATTCACGCTGCAGCCATTGTTAAGGACACACACTGGAGCAGTTCCTGGTGGACTACAGGAGCATGGGAAGGATCAGCAGAATCAGGATTACTTAGTGACCATAAGTCCCATTCTTCATCCCCCTACACCATGTGGGGTTGGGAATGTTAGGGGAGTCAGGAGTGAAGTTGAAGCTGGGATAGGGGAAGATGAACGCAGCTCCCTGCTTCTATACCTTGTTCATGACTACTGTGGCCAGACAGCAATAATAAAATAAATCTTATACAGTGCAGTTCTTTTTACACCCTCACTGGGCTGGCCCTGTCACCAGCCCCTGGTGACATAACCCCTGCCCATGCTCTGCCTGCTGTGACAGAGCTGCTATCACAACAGGGCAAATAAGAGTGGTGCCATCCCAGCCCTCGGCTTCCCAAGAAAAACTTTTGTTGTTTGCCAGATTTGCTTGAATGCAGAGGAACAAATGGTAACTCAGGCATATAAGGACAGTGACCAGCACGGACAGCCTGTTGTCACTCCTTCCTGTGTGGGGACAGCTTGCCACCCTGGGCTGTGGCCGCATATCAGACCCTCATCACCCCTAGCCCACCCCACCTCCCTTGGGCCTCACTGTCAGGGCTGGGACAGAGGGAGGTGGAGCCCAGCATGAGGGTGCAGACAAATAAATGTGGTGTCTAAACACTGGGGAGCTGTTCAAGTGTTTGACATACTGACCCAGTGCCTCTCTGGCTGCCTGAAAGCTCAATATTCCATGATCCTGATACATTCTCTAATACCCTCTTGTGTAGTTTGTAAAAGGATATATGAACACTCTCTCAGAATACTAATCAATCTGCAGTTATGCTGGAGAAATTGTTTCTAGGCTTTTAATGAGGATTAAGTGTATGTTTAAAAAGTAGTCTAATACTTCAAATGAGAAATTAAGAAACCCTAATTCTAACCACATGAAATTCACCTGGTAACCCTCTTCAAACAGGAATCTGCAAGTAGAATGAATTCAAATTTTCTAATTGTTTTTTATTAATGTGGCTTAAGCTTGGAATTCTTGTATGAAAAAGCATTCTAAAATATTCTAGCATTCTAATATTCTTATTAAACTTTTCATGAAAATTCATACTCTTATCATACAACATTATAAAAATATCTCTGAATGGTGCAATACATAATTTTTAAATCTGTTCTAGAAATATAGATTAATTACACAAGTTCACAACTACCATTCACATTGTTCATTGTTCAATAGCAGACATTTAAGACTGGGGAGTCATGATCAATGCAACCCCATAAAATCACTACTGCTGGCTCCATTACCCTCTGCTTTTACAAATCTGCTGGCTCACACTATGACTATATGCCTTGTAATCTGATTTCAGATGCATTATTTGTATTAAGGGAAGGGAAATTAAGTTCTGTGTCACTGAGACTCATTTCACTAGTCTCATGAAAATGCAACACCAGCAGTGCGCACTGGCTTCTGAGAAATGTCCTCAGTCTCACAATTTCAATGTAACTTTAAACTCCTTATATAGCAAACAGAATACATTAGTGTTCTGGGTAAATTCTGGAAGTGTAAAGTTTTCTCTTACCTTTAGTATGGTGTTAACTGCTGGCTAAAATATTTGCCCATCATTAATACAAGTGCTGCAAAAAGACCTCAACAAATTAGAGATGGGCAATAACTAATCGTATGAAGTTTAGCAAGGGAAAGTGCCAGAATCTGCCCCTGGGATGGGGCAACCCAGGATGTGTTTATAGACCAGGGAAGGAGAGGCTGGAAAGGAGAGCTTTGGAACGGGAGCTGGTCAGTGGCAAGGTGAACATGAGCCTGGCCAGAAGAGCCAACCCTGTCCTGCAGGGCATCAGGCACAGCATCACCAGCCGGGCAAGGGAGGGGATTCTCCTGCTCTGCTCTGCACTGGGGCAGCCTCACCTCCAGTGCTGGGGGCAGTTTTGGGGGCCAAAATAGAAAAAAGATGTTGGGCTATTAGAGAGTGTCCAAAGGAGGGCCACAAAGGTGGTGAGGGACCCTCGGGGGAAGCCACAGGAGGAGTGACTGGGAGCACTTGGTCTGTTCAGCCTGGAGGTAACTGAGGGGAGACCTCACTGTACTTAGAGCTTCCTTCTGAGGGGAAGAGGAGGGGCAGGCACTGGTGTCTTTGGTGACCAGTGACAGGACCCCAAGGAAACTCAGCATGAAGCTGAGTCAGGGGAGGTTTAGGTTGGATAACTGGAAAAGGTCTTCACCCAGAGGGTGGCTGGGTAGTGGACCAGGCCCCCCAGGAAATGGTCACAGCACCATGCCTAACATAGGTCAAGAAACATCAGAACAATACTGTCAAAAACTTTGTGTGACTGTTGGGAGGGTGCTGTGCAGGGCTAAAAGTTGGATGTGATGCTCCTGATAAGTGCATTCCAACTGAGTTTATTCTATTATTCTGCTGAAGGCATTATTATAGCTCAGCTTTTACTAGCATTATTTATAGGAAAATTAAATTAAATGTGTTTGTTCTAGTTACAAGGTAACAAACAATTTAGGAAAAAAAAATATTTCTGAAATTATTTAAGCGCTTGCATCTACAGTTTGTTTCTGTCATATTTGAAATGGAGAAGAGGTACAGAACACTTCCGATTTTTACTTTCTAGACTGTCATTGAAGTTTAAATTAAGATAGCATCAGTAGGCCATCTGTCATGGCTTCTTATGTATAACATATGACACACCATTGCATTTTATTTAATTACCCCTTTATTAAGCATAATAAATTATGATTTATTTATGACTTGTCTTTTAGTAAGTGCCTTGGTCTCTTTGGAATAGACCCTTTATTTCAATTACTCTGCTACAGACCAAAATATCTATCTGAGAAGCAGTTCAATCAATTTAACTGAAACTGATGAACACCCTCTTTCATGATTATGTTGCTTTTTAGTCTCCACATAGTCTCTGGTACTATTCCATGCTCCATCTGAGATTCAGATAAATAACTATCTGCATTTTTCCATCTTTTAGGAAAACTATATTCACACACTGAACTTTACCTGTTACTGTCATATGTAAAACAGACAGAATTAAAACTTGTTCTACTCATTCCTCTTTACAGAAGTATTCATTGGAACACTGATGGAAAGAATTCCAGTTTTTACCCAAAGAGAGCATTTTATTTATTTATTTATCATTATTTGCAGATAGTACAAATGGAAAGAACACCTGTATTGCTGGTGACATCAGCACTTAGCTAGCATTGCATCTTTCCCTTTTCTGGCAATCCTAGAATGTAGAAAAGCATCTTACTTAGTTGTTCCTGTGGAGGAGAAAAAATAACTGATGTTCATGAATACTTGATGTTCATGAATACTTGCTAATCATCTATCTATTAATCTGCATGGGATAACAACTAAATAGAAAGTCATGATTTTAGGTTTGCGTTAATTCATTAATTCAGGTTTTTACTGAACTATAGCTTGATGAGTGCACTGATTATTTATGCTCATATTCATTAGTATTCTTTTTTGTGTAGTGTGAGAAGCAGGCAACTGAATTATAATATAATGCATATGACATATTTATACCCACATTTTCCTTGCTTAAAATAATTTTGCCAGATGATTTTTTTGCTTCTGCACCAGCGTCAGATATAGTGCTCAAATGTTAATAGTGGAGTTACTTTAACTTCTGTAATATAAACACATAACACAAAAATTTCTAATTTTGCTTTTTGAAAAGAATTCAGGTATTTGTCCCAGATGAGAGATTTCTGCAAAAAAACCCAGCTCAATATACTCAAGCATGACATGAGTTGTTCAGCCTGGAAAAGAGAAACCTCTGTGGAATCCTTAGCAGGTCTTTCAGTATTTAAAGGGGGCTATAGGAAAGATCATAGAACCATAAAATGGTTAATGTTGGAAGAGGTCTTAAACATAATCTAATTCCAATCCATCTGCTACAGACAGGGCCACCTTGCACAAGACCAGGTTACCCAGAGTCTCATTCACCCTGGGCTTGAACACCTCTAGAGTTGTGGAGTCCACAGCTTCCCTGGGAAACCTGTTCCAGTGCCTCACCATTCTCACAGTAAACAATTTATTCCCAGGATCTAATTGAAATCTCCTCGCCTTCAGCTTAAAGCCATTCTCCTTTGTCCTATCCCTACATACCCTTGTGAAAATTCTCTGGCTCTCTTCAAGCTCTCTTCAAGTGCTGGAAGGCTGCTAGTAGGTGTCCCTGGAGCCTTCTCCAGGTTGAACAGCCACAGCTCTGTCTGCTGTCTTCATGGGATAGGGGTTCCAGACCTGTGAACAACTTAATGATCCTTGGCTGTACTCATTCCAACGGGTCAACGTCTCTCTTGTGCTGGGATAGGACAAGGGGTAGGGGTTCAAAACTATAAGAAAAGTGTCCATTTAGATTAAAAATAAGGAGGAAAATTTTTATGATGATGGTAGTCAAACACTGGCAGAGCTTGTTTAGCAAAGTGGTAGATGCCCCATTCCTAGAAACACTCAAGGTCAGGTTGGATTGGGCTCTGACCAACCTGATCTAGTAGAAAATGTGGGATGTTGGACTAGATGAGCTTTACGTGTCTTTTTGAACCTAAAATATTCTTCTGTTCTGTCCTTAATGTAAATATGCAGAACAGCAATCTTCCTGCCATTACACAATCCTGCAAAAAGGGATTAAAAGCATGCAAATAGTGAAAAGTAGAAACTATTCATTGTAATTGCTTTGATTTAACTTTACAAATTGATGGACTAATTATTTGAACATATTTCAGTCAAAATATACATATTTGAAAATAAAGTTATTTTTTAAATCCACATTTAAATAGTAGCATAATAAGACCAAAAAAAAAGACAGAAAGAAAAAAGAAATTCATTTAACAAATGAATAGTAATTAAAAAGAAAAGATGAATTGCATAACTCACAACTCAAGGTTTTCATGTGGCCTTTTCATAGGATGATAATAATAAATGGAGAAAACACAAATGTAACAAAATTTAAGAACACAGAAATTTAACTCTCAAAAATGCTTTAATCACCTGTGTTTCCCATGTTTCTTATCCTTTTTGATACCCCAGATCTTCTTTGTATCAAGACCTTCAGTTCTTTTTTCCTGTCTAAACTTCCTGAAATTATTAGCAGTAAGGACAAGGTCACAGTTCTCAGACTGTGAACTGTGCCATCTGAATGAAGCTGGGTGGACTTCGTATTTAAATTCATTGAATAATTTTGGTATCAAATGCCCAAATTCCAAAATGGCTAAATTAATTCCTCAGATGCATCTTGCTCTCTCAAAGGTGGTATTAGTAGGGCTCTCATATCAGGATGAGTACAACCTTAGCATAATATTCTTGAAGAAAACTGAATGTTGCATAAAGAAATCCACAGGTTGTAAAGTAACAAAGCCACATACCCACGTTCACCAAAATGAATACAGTTAATCAAAACCATTCAAATCTATTTTTATATGCTGTTTTCACAATAAATTGAAAGGCTGCAAAGGAGACATGTTGTTTTCTATGAATAGCATATTTAAGTCAAAATAGACAATGTTCACCTGCAGGTCAGATTCTGTGGAGGCCTTTATTTCTTCTACATTACTTTTGTGTATCTTTGATTTAAAGAGCCATAGTTGCTGCAGTGTATTGCATAAATTCAAATTTACTGTTATTAATCTGCAGGAAGAAGTCAAGTACCTGTGCAGGTATAGATATACCAGGCAGTTTTACACAGGTTGTGTTTAATTTTAATTCTGTGACAGGAATAAATATTCATATATAAGGTCTTACAGATATATCTGGTGGTCATAAAGACCTCAATGCTCTCCTCAGTATTCCTTGGAGAACTTTTATGTTGTGAACATATGAAACCATAAAAATAACAAAGAAAGCCCTGCCCCCATGTTTTGCTGTAACTACTAGGTCAGTGTAACTATGCCCCTTCACCCAAATCCACAGTCTAGTACTCTAAACTTTTTGAGCATTATGAAACTCTGATTCAAGAGCTTTAAGCAAGCCTAAGTGGATTAAAATTAAACATTTTTCTGTAGCATAGTGAGCATTTTAGTTTTTCCAACTTATATGGTCAGGTATGCTATACTTGCACCTTTTACTTTTCTGAATACTACACTTCATTCTGCACATTATGAATTCTTTGGATGTATAGATGTATTCCATGGATCTATCCAGATTTTCTTTTCCAGAAATTTAAATTCATATGAAGATACAGATACGTGCCAAAATTAAAGAAGACAGTGAAGGAAAATTAATTACCATATCTTCATACAGTATTACTCGATATTAACCACCGATAAGTTTATTTAACTTGTTATTTTTCTTAGCAACTCTAGCTCTTTGTGATGTGAGCTGCTGCAAACAGAGGGAATTTGTTTACCTTACTCTCTACAAGTGGGGCTAACTCTTCTACATGTCACAGTTCTCTTGAGCTGTTTGTTAGAATTCAGGCCAAAATACATCTGATGAGAAAGCTGTACATTCTAATGTACAACTGTAGAATAAGTCATACTACTTTATTATGTTACATTAGTAATATTTCTTCCCTTTTTTTTTAGCTATTACTTTTCTAATATACTATCTGAAGTAAAGGGTTTTGAGTGTCTAAATAAGAAAGAAAATTTTACATAATCACATACAATATTTTAAAACCTGCAGTACATTACCATTTGTTGAAAATTCGAAAGCTATAGCATGTCTTTTTCCACAGAATACTCTGATTATCTGCTGGTGTTTTTATGAGTCATCTGGTCTGATTTTCCTGCTGATTCTGAGAAGAAAATATCTTTGAATTGTGAAGCTCATGGAAATCCCCCACAAATATATTTATATACATCTAAATATATCTATATACATATCAAATATATCTATATATTTTAGAATTCTTTGCAATTTCCAGATTTTTTTGTCATTGTGAGGCAGAGTGGAAATTTACCAGGGCCATTCTGTAACTTGCTTAGAAGCATTTAATCTGTGCTCAAGGTCCCATTCCAAGATAAGCAGGAGCAAAGGCTAAGGCTTCAGCAGGGACGAGTTGACCAGATAAGCTCTCTATATAGAGGACAAGGACTGCTAAAAGTTAATTGCAACTTGTAACGCAAAACCAGTAAAATGAATATGCATGAGGCACTATGCATATGTGTAACAAGTGGGAGATAAAAAGGTTCTGGAACTCTCAGAGGCGTGCATGTCCTTTGAAGGGGGAGTGATACCCACATGTGCCCAGTGCAACAATAAACATATTGGCCTTACAATTTTTACGAAGTTGTGGAGTTTGGTTATTTTTCCGCAATTCAATAGCAATAGTGTTCTAAGAGTCAGTGTGCCCTGGAAAACAACTGTAACAGAAACAGCTCCATGGCCTACAGGGCTTTCTTCCTCATTCTGAATAAGGGAAAATACATAAGTGAAAGTGAATAAAGCCAAAGCAATTTATGAAATTTGAAATAACGCTCTATATGAATTGTATCACTCCATTTGGAAAGACTCTGTTTGTCTAGTTTTATGACTTGTATCTTTAACAATTACAAGATCAAATTATTTTTTTTTTCTAAACACAGCTTCCATAAAGCTACCAAACACTATCCCATTTTATATAAGAATAAGAGAGTAGGTACATTAAATGACATGACAGCATAGGACACCACAGATAAACCAAACCTAGAATGTTTCCACTGGTGACATTGCTGCCTTGCTCCTTTGTAAAAATCTTCTCTTGCTTCTTTTTCCATGCAGGCTGTTATGCAAAGTTATCTATCACACATAAATGTGTAAATGGCTGTAAACTCACACCTGTGATTCTGAGAGCTTAGGTTTTTAATGGTACCCACTCTTGGGTGGGAGTACCCTGCTGCAGTCACCTTATCCATTTGCTGCATCTGACCGGGCTCATATTTTATACAAATTGCAAGTGATGTAGGAGGGCTGCAGGAACATATGGTTAACTTTTTTTACTAGGCACCTTTTATCTTTTCTCGTGGAGTCATTCTTCACCCACAGAGGGAACAGAAGGACTCTTATTACTGTGTTTTGTCAAATGTGGCATTCATCAGTTTTGCATTTTATTTTCTACTCATTCAATTTGTGAATTCTTAAAAATTCTGCATCAATTTCACTTCTACTTATTTGAATTACAGAATCTGCACTTTTATGACTGAAAGAATTTCAGAGATGGTACCATCTTTGTATATCCCCAGCACGCCAGCATTGAATCTAACTTCTTGTAACTAGATGTGATTATCATTACACCTATTCAATGCATGGCACAGTGTCCCACATGGCACAGACATGACTAAGATGCCACCAGTGCCGATCACGGTGCCAGGAGGGATGCTGGTGCCAGCTAGCTCCCACTCCTGGACCTCGGCGTGATGCTGCCGCGTGGCCTTTAGCCTGCCTTTAGCCACAGGCTGGGGCTGAAGGTAGTGTTTTGGCCACTGGCAGGAAAACCCTCCTTAGGTGGCCTGGGCTGAGCAGGCACCCAGAGAGGTTTTTTGTCATGGCAGAGCAGTGAATGAGAAAGAGAGATGCTCTCTGGGTGTAAGTTCAAGGCTATTCATTCTTTCCCTGAGGGCAGAAGAACAGAGAAGGCACAAAACCACCCGCCAGCATGAAAAAGATCACTAAAATGAGGGGGGTTACATCAACTTATAAAGGGGAGCAGCCTCTGGGGAGGAGTCTGCCCCACAACCAATTGCCAGCTAGCAGGGAGGAGCATGAGGAGGGATTACATTATAATATAACCAATGAGGGAGAAAAAGGGAGGAGTACATACATATGGGAGAAACCTACCAATGGGAGAATTAGGATAACATAACTGACATAGAAGCTTCTGGGTGAAAGGGTGTATCAAGCCATGACAGGCACACTGCGGGGGCAGGGTTTAGAGGATTGGCAACAAAGGGTCTATAAAGAAGAGATTTACAGGGAAAGGGGTGTACACAACTTCAGGGTAAGACCGCTAAGGAACTGGACAGGAGTACATGGAATGAACCATTTGTCAATGTAAAACAATAATAAGTAAAGAACAAAATCAAACCACAACAGACATGTAAGTAGGATTAGGAAGAAGTGGCCAGGAATTCCTCAAATTGGAATTTGAATTTCTCATAGTTTGGGATTAAAACTATTATTGAATTCTTCCTTACCCATATTACTTGTTTATTTTCTCTTACTTATTTGCTACTTTTTTCTTCACAGATAAAATTATGTAAATTAGTTCTACACACTTCTAAAGACCTATGATGCCGTTAACTATATCATGCATCCATGGGAAAAAGGCACAAATATGCACCAAAATATTGGAATCTTGTGTCCAGTCCTCCCATACAGCCTCCTTAATATAGTGGATATTTTTCTTTGGAGAATCTGTGCTATCCCCTTTCTTTCTTGGTGCAACTATTTTTAAATTTTCATATTGGAATGTAGTCAACTAATGCATACTACATTTACTATCTTACTTAGAACACATATGCTGGTTGGAAATGTTTCGTTATTATAATTTATTACAGAAATGGCTTATGGAAAAAAAAATCCACAACACAACCTTTAAATTGCTTTCTATCATCTTGTCAATTTAGAATATTTTAAAATATTTTGTCTTAATTGTCTTCAAAAAGAAAATTTAACTAAATTTCCCATCAACCTATTGGCTTTTAAAAATATTATATTTGGATACCTATTCTTTCAGAAAAGAGTGAGGGGAATACAACCATTCAAGATGGTTTCTAGGATATGTACTGTCAGGCAGTCATAAATCTCTAATGGTTTGGGGCAGTATTACAAAGGCATAATTTTTCACTGAAAATTTAACAGAAAATGAAACTAAGTAAAGCCAGCTAATTAAAACAACTGAATTCTTCTTCATTTTCTATTTGGAAATGCCAAAACATGTAATTTCAACTTTTTCTAAACCTCCATCCATTTTAGATCAATTACTCTAGAATTTTAAAAATCAATTTATTAAAGGAAAAAAAAGGTCAATTCGTATTAGTTCATTAAAAATCTTGAATTGTTAATAAATTATTCAGGATGAAATTTTCTCCTTTTTGCCACTGTTATGTCTGAATCTCTTTTAAAATTTCATCTTTAAACCTACAGATATTTCCTTTGTAACACTCATAATATAAAGGTATTATCAAAGTGTTTCAGTTCTTACATTGATTGGGGCAGGAGTCCTCTGTGTTTTCCTTCAATCATTTGAAAATGGGGAAAATGATAGCTTTGGAGTTCATCTTAATTCAGGTAATTCTGACTTTTGTATTAAGAAAATATAGATAGCTACTCCTGCTGAGTTCTGTTCTCTCTACCTCATTCACCATGAAAGTTTGAGATCGGATGTACTGATATTAACTTTGTTGAAGTTGCCTCTTGAGTCCAGATGTTGCCAAGTTCTTCTAGTCTTTCCTGAATACTGGCAAATCTTGGAAGTGTTTGGCAGGGATATGAAACAAATGTGAAATTGCAGAATGACTTCAAAGTAGTGAAGGAGAAGGTATCTATGCAGATGCATATGACACTTTTCAGAGTTTTATGATACTTATTACACTGCTTCTCTCTTTTTGCCATGTCAGAAACATTTTTTTTTTTTACAATTTCTGGTCTTAAATGTTTTACACACACTCAAACTTAAAGTGTCTTCTTAGATAGATTGCTGCTTTTAATTGAAATATTACATCTTCCTAGGAGATTATTCCAAAGTAATGGAATCTACCTCACAAAATCCTTTCTCCTGCAGCTTTTGGACACTTTTGAGGTCTTCTATTTTTAAGTCTCTAGAGACCAATTTAATGAGTGAGACTTTTTCTCAGAGAATATCCAAAAAGCAAAAGAACCATAAAATCCACCACTCATATAACATAAAATTGATGAGACTTTAAGGTTACTTCTCAACCTTAGGAAAAGGTCTGTTTATTTGGGAATTATTCAGTGAATTGGCTTAAGTGTGATACTTTCTAATAGGATTGTTCAGACTTCTCATTTCACTCACAAACAACTCCCAGTACTAGTAATCCTTCTGCCAGTTACTCATCTGGTCTTAGCTTCTGATGGATGCCAGGGACAACCCTTGACCAACCTCCACCTAGTTTCAGTCTCTTAATTCACAGTCTTTTCTGAATTTTGTGTATCCAACCAGTAAAATTTTGTCTTTGTTGCCAGAATTTTCTTGAACTATGAGGAAAAAATGCTGGTAGAATGGGAAAAAAAGAGTTTCTTGCTCTCATACAGTGCAGACTCAGCACTGCTGGCTTTTTACCTGGGCCTAAGGCTTTAATAATAAAGTATTAAATGAAACTTCAGCTATCATAAGTGAAAATCATATTTTTGACAGAAAAGATGGATCTGCTCTACAGACTGTCCGTCCTAGGCTTCTGTGAATTTTGCAAGCAAAAAGTTTACTCCTTTGACTCAGCATGGGCAAAATTATTATGAATATGAGGCTGAATATCTGCTTTGACTTGCCTATTTTAGAAAATAGCTTCTCTCAAGTCCACATTGTGGAATGTTTCCATCCAAAGATTTGGCTAAGTAGTGGGTTACTACACAGGTTATCTTAGAATGGCATCCTCAGCAATGGCTGGTGCTAAGGAGGTTCTGTACACTAAATTTGATGCCTTTCTTTCACTATAAAATGTTTAAGGTGTTTCTCTCCTTTTTTCCTCAGAGGGCTTTGTAATGAAATTTAAATCAACATTGAAAATTATTATTACTATACTTTGCCAGAAAGAAGTTTGATCATCAGTAACTCCAATGAAATAAAGGATTCCGTACAGTTATCAGCATTTAATCACCCATGTGCTTGGCAATATATTAAACAGAAAAACTGTTCTTCAGTCTGAGTGTGAAGACAATTCTTTTTATATAGGTAACATTTTTTTGTGTGATAAGATTCTGATTTATAATTTGAATACATTAGACAAAAGATACATGGTGTACTGACTTGGTTGGGTTAGGATTTTAGGATTAGAAATAAAATGCTTGGTGGAAAAGACTGGTTTTCTAAAGACTTTTTACTCTGGAAATAGAACCCACTAATGGGGAAAACAACTCAACAATTCCAGTTGTTCTACTTAATTATGCATTTGAATATTCAACGATGTTGTATTTTACTAATTTCTGGTTTTCTGCACTTTGCTAAAGCACCTGAGCAGGAGACAAAGAGCTGCAAAATTGGACATAGAGTTGGATAAACTCCACCTATGCTGCTGAACTGTAAATACATGTTTGAGGGCATTAAGGTAAGGCCTCTGGGCTGACAGGTGGAGGCAAGTGAGAAGCTGTGAGGCATAGCTGGAGCCAGGACAAACCCACTAGAAGAATGTAATATTTTTATGAAATAACTATCTATGTACACATTGGTAGATATGTCATTGATCTCTGCCTTCCATGACTCCCATTACTACAGAATTGCATAGTTTACAGGGAGGATTTAGACATTACCCTTAAATATTTTTTTTTCTTATAATTGTTAATTATTAACAATTAATATTTTGGGCATATCCTAAGTGTTTTGGAGCATATCCTAAGTGTAAATGATAGGAAACAGAAAGAAATACAAGTTCCAAAGTGACAAATTCTACCTGTCTTTCTGCACAGCTGCCCCATGTTTTTGTGTGCCATACAACCTGTCATTTGAATAGTGTGCTGTGAGTTTAATCATAACAGAAGATGTATTTTGTTCTTACCCTTGCCACATGTACAATCTCTGTCTTCCAATAGGTCACAAAGCATAATTGTTTTTTTCCATCTGTGGATTATTCAACCTTTCACACACCTGCCATTTCTTGTCCTTTTCCCTCTATTCTTATCATATACCTATCAATTGAACATCCTGATAGAGTAAAAAGGAAAAAAAAACTAAGAACAAAATAAACTGGGTTTAGTAGAAAAGTTAATTATATGAAGATGTCTATGATTTGTAATATTTTGAAGTGTTTGACTTATAATAAAAAAAAAAAGAAAAAGAGAAGTGTTCTTTAATTTTTAGTATAAACCTTCAGATTTTGAAAGGACTACATATCATCTCTGTGATAAAACTGTCTTGTACCCTTTAAAACACACGTAATGTTTGTGTGTACAAATGGCCTATTTTTCTTGCTTATCCATTCATTTTAGCTCTTGTAATCATCTCTCCGGTCTCCTGCCTGTTTGTGGGTTGTGTCCTGCTTTCCTTTCCCTTAGGATGATATATAGTTCCAGCAAGATAAAGGTCAAATTGTGATCAGGAGAGGGATAATAACTTCACAAATCAATGTACATTTCTTCTTTCTTGACAAATGATCACCATTCCTCCTGAAAATTCCCTGCACCACATGGTCCCCTTTGACCTTTTGGTCAATAAATAATGTATTCTTTCTAAAGTAATTGAACTACCTTATTTGGTTGCAGAATCCTGTGTACTACAAAGTGTGGTACATAGGACAAGGAAATATTACATTGTGGAAAGAGTCCAGCTTTAGTTTACCTTTTGCATGAAGACAGAATATTTTGCATTCTGACCTCTTTTCTCTCACTACCCAATAATGTGATCTAAACGGAAGTAAAATACCCAACATTTCATAGACCAAATGAGTTTTATGGTTTTTTTTTTTTGTTTTGTTTTGTTTTGGTTTTTTTGTAATTATAGATGTGTTTAGAACAAAAAGGATTTTAAACCTAAACATATTTGGGAGTGAAGAGCTAGGAGGAGGGGAGGTATGTGTTTTATTACTGCAAAATGACTTGGGAGCTGTACATTCGTAACTTATTGTATACATCAACAGAAATTTGTAATCTGCTCACCTCCCACACACAAGCCCCCAAAATGGAGTTCACCATTAGACCTGACTTACAAGTTCACAACAACACTGACAAGACCTGTTCATATGCAACATTCCATGTCCAAGATAGAACATTCTGTAGAGATTGATGTTCTATTCAAAGATAGAACATTCATTTATAGGTATGAGAAAAGATTACAGTAGACTGTGGAGGTTGTAGAACAATTAAGCTTTATAAGAACAAAATATTCTACACTTTAAATTCCAGTGTGTGATGAATCTAAGCTAAGACGAGCTAAGTGACACTGTAGGATTTCTGCCTCCTTTCAAAGAATTTGTTCCACCAAATAAATTATCTTTTACATTTATTTGAAGAACAGGATCAAGACCACAGTAAATAAACTGTAAAAGCTGAGCTGTTGTGTACTACTACTTTGAGTTATTTTAGTATTTTGTTCCTGAGAAATGGAACCTAAATTTTAAATCCTAGACTTTCTCCTAGATGAATTTCAGCATTTTGAAAAGAGATCCTTGATCAAATGTATACTAGTTGTTTTGTACCTTACTTGCAGGTTAATAAAGTGTTTTATTCTGGAATTAATATATTATATTTCCTTTAGCGTGGTACTGAGTAGTTTGGGAACACATAAATCATACTGAAACAGATTGTGATGCAATCAAACAGTATTGTTTCATGATAGACTGTTGGGTTATAACCTACCATTCCCTGGTGGAAAAAGTACCATTTTTCTTTGTTTCTAGGCTTTTTATTCCTTCCTTTTTTTTATTTTTTTTTTTATTTTTATAAGAAAAAGTGTACCTGAAAGTGCTAAAGCTTAAAGCTATAAGGAAATTGCCCTGAAACTGAAAACCTTCAGGAAATTGAATGGACATACTACACACAGCTTCCAAGACATTATGCCTTGGTTCTGTTTCTTGGGATTTAATGTTGGAAATTTTTATTATACCCAGCCACAGATACATTTCTCTGAACAGAATTTTGACCAGGTTTGAAGACAATAAACCCATTAGACATATCAGGGGGAGCTCTCATGCTAGGCAAGACGTCAGTTGCTCTCCCCAGAATGCCTATTTTTGAAAAACATCTTCTAAAGAAAATCATTTCAAAGGTCTTCTCTGTGATGTCTGTGGTGGAAACATCTATAAATATCTCAGTGATATATTGTTAAAAAGTGGTACTGGAAGAGAGATATTTTCCTTCAATCCAGTTATTTCAGGGCAAAGTCTTTCATCCAACAGAGCTCCCAGTGTCCTGATCAATAATAATGTTAATGATGGGAATGAGACTTTAAAAAACAATTCAAAATATATATTTTAGATTCAGAGACTAGCCACTGCTGGAGTGACATTTTTCTTTACTGCACAATCAGTTGATCCCCTGCCAAACTTCTGTAGGGATACAAAGACTCAAGACAAATCTATAGTTCAAGTATTTAACTTTTTTCTTTCAGTGAGTCAGTTGAATATTTCTGCAAAAAACTTAGAGGTCAGACATGGTCAGGTCCTCATGGCTGTCCGTCCAGCTTTTAGTAGTTTCTGGGTCATTATCCATTCCAGATGGAATGCATTTCACCAGTACTTTACAGTTGGTCATAAAAGCTTTGGCTTTGTACCACATGCTTCTGCTTTTGCAATCTGCTTGCCCTTGTTACTGTACATGGTGTGCAAAGCTTCTCTCATAACAATCACCAGATTTTCCTTCTCTGAATGTTGTAGAAAGGTTTACATACAGAGATTGCCTTATTGAGTCATGAAAATCACATTTTACCCATATCTGAAACAAATGTGAAAAGAAAAGTTCACAGATATTCTGTGCTTGTTCTCAGGAGTGCCCTTCTGAGAAGACAGAAGTAACTTCCCAGGGGTAACTTGTACATATTACCCATGTCTTTCCCATGTGACTCCTTGTACAAAAGGAGTCTTCATCTTTTTTGTAGCCACCTTTTATATACTGGAACGTGGTGACAAGGCCTTTCCTAAGCCTTCTTTTCTCAAGAGGGATTACATCCTGTTCTCTCAGCTTTTTCTCATGTAGCAGTCTTCCCAGTCTCTATTTTCAGTCTCAGCCCTACAGCCAATTAATTTTTTGATAGTTTTAAAGATATTGTTCTTCAGTACATGCACAGAGATAAGTGGTTTTTCAATTTGGCAAGAGCAATTTTAAGGGTAAAGTTAAACCTTTCAAGCTTTATTACGTATCCAGAAAATCAGAGCCATCACAGCCCTTCCTTGGACCCTCTCCAGCCTGTCAACATCTCTCTTCTATAACAGGAAACAAAACTGAACATAGTATTTCAGGTGTGGCAAGTAGAGCATGCTAATTTCTTCAAAATTTGAAGCAGAGATGTCATTGTTTCAGGATGAAAATAAAATTTTATAAAACATTTCAAAAATGTATTCCGAATTCTGAAAGTAGTCATCCTTGTAGTAGTTTTCCTCCATTAATGGTTCACAGAACTTTCAAATTTACTAACTCATTTTCCTGACTATAAATATAGAAAAAATGATAAAGCTACTCAAAGAGAAGGAAAAGGCTTCTGAAAATGTATAGGTTAAGAGAGGAAATTGAATTTACCACCACAGATGGGCAGGGAAAAAGACATGGGATCCTGGCCTCATGCCTTAATCATGCATTATCCCAGAGTAATGAGGGCATCAATAAAAGAAGAATGGTACCATGAAGGCAATTCCCTGTCTTTAATAAAATGTGCTTTTGCAAGTTGTAAGGACATCTAAGCAGGGCCCTGGGGTTTCAGGCCCATACATCTTTCATTTTTTCTTTTTTAAAATGAGGCAGACCTTTTCTCAGAAGTTATTTGCACTCAAGAATGATGACAAAACAGATGATTATGTTTGGTTAAATGTTGTCAGTCTGACAAGAACAAAGCCTGTTTGAAAAATGCAAGTCCTTTTTTCCCTCACCACATGAACAGTTTGAGCAAAAGAATCTGGCACTGGAAGGAATGTGCCAAGACCCACTCACAGAAGCTATTATTTATATAGTACAATATGCTCATATCATCAAGACCTTGCTCTCTGAAATATATACCTCAGCTTGAAAACTGTCAGTACCTACAAGAAATGAAATGTTAAAAAAAAAAGTAATACCTACTGTTCAAGCATTGCTGCTTCATTAATATATCTTCACTGAGGAGAATTATTAATTTATACCTAGGAAATAGCATCTTCCAGACGTGCTTTTACTGTCATCATGCAATAGGAGAAGTGTAGTTTTGTTCACATGTGCTCTGAATCTTATTCAAAATAAATGACAGTGTCTACTGATGTCTTCAAAAAACAGGCAGCTGTCACTGCTCACCTTAGACTATTAGGACAGGAAGCTGCTGTTTAAATAATAGCAACATTAAACCTACAGCATTTTCTTGATATGATTGTTCTTATTTTTACCACTGTCTTTTCTATTATTCATTTAGATTGTGTTCTAAAGGGGTAACAGTAAACCATGAAATATGGCACAAAAAAAATTAACATAATTCAAGTTAATTTTCAGTCTCAAGATACAGTAGCTTGCTAGAATTGATTTTCTCAAAGGAGAAAATATATTTAGAAAAAAATCCTGGCTAATCAGTAGGAAAATAATCTTCTATCCATCCATACAATTTTTTAAATTAAATTAAAGTGGGCTTTTTTCTAAGTCTTTTTCAGTAGTTAGAACTCCACTGGCAAATACAGTCATTTGTCAATGCCAACAGCTATTCTGGTGCCATCTTCTGTTAAGTATATAGACTTATACATGCATATATTTATTAAGTCATTTATTTATAAAAATATAGAAATTTAGAAAATAAACTGCAATTATTGTAGAATATAATTCCTTAGAGAGATTCCTAGAATTTCCTTGGAAAAGGCTGCAGATTGAGGAATGGAGAGGGAGAGGAGCATATGACAAGATGGATAAAAGTCTAAGTCAGGAGCCAGAGCCTCAGCTGTGGCAAATTACTGTGGCTTCATTGATTTCTGTAACCCTCCAGCCTTTCTACAGCAAAATCTTTTATCTCAGTAATCAAGCAAGGCACGACAGGAATACAGCTCCATGAGAATAGAGTCTGAGAAGGCAAGAAAAGGAATGAACTGCAACTTTTAAATTCCATAACCCTTTCCCCAGCTTCTGGACTATAGTGAGGACTAAGACAGCTTCATGACAGGATGGAGATGTCACATTCAATTTTTATTTGGAATCTAAACTCAGATAGTAGTAGAAATGTTTTTTTAATGAGTCGTGTTCAGCAGTATTGTCTACTTTGAGAATCACAGAACTGACACCTCCCCAGCCCAAACCTAAATCTATAGTTTTGAACTAAGAGTTGCCTTTTATGCCTCCATTTACATAAATTGAGCTACTATTTTTTTTTCTTTGAAAATAGAAGTATTTAAAGAATTTCACCCTTCCACAGCATGGTATACCTTGTAAATAATGATCGGGTTAAACAAATGTTGCAACAGAAGTCTAAATTAGTTTTTGCAGATTTTACTATAGTTAAGAAAAATCATTCCATTAATACCCTTCACACTTTACAGTGTGGATGAAGCAGAGTTAAATATTCTCTGAAGGCACAGTCCAAAAATACTCCAAGGGAAGAGAAAGCCAACTGATGCAACAAACCAAGAAATGCAGCAGCTACACAGTGGAATACTGTGATCTTTATGTTTCCAGAGGGTTCAAAGCAAGAGAACCAGCTCAGCTGGATAGGATCCAGCCTTGTTCTGCCCTACCTGCATAATAAGGAGACCCCTTCACCTTCACATATTTATGTTTGGAAACACAGATGGGTTCTTCAAGGTAAAAAATTATCCTTGATGTAGCCACCAAAGCTTTCTTTTCCTTTTGCTCTTCCTTTTCCTTCACCAAGTCAGCCTCCCCCGTCATGACCACACCGTCACCCTGAATCTATAGTATTTGCTATTTTAAGATCATTACTTGAATAAAATTAAAATTTTATCACTATAATACAGTAAGACAAAACCAAGCTGTTTACATTATGTAAGAGAACAAGAGCCTTTTAATGTACACCAAAGAAAAATGAAAGAAAGAAATAATTTGAACTTTCACTAGTCTTGCTCTTTGTTGCAGGCTGTGGCATCGTTTTCTTTAATATTTTTTTAAAGAGAGGGCTATCAACCTGCTTACTACAGTGACTGGACCAGACCTGGTCAGTGAGGGAAAAATGTGGGTTACAATTAACTGCTCTGCAAATGTAGCTGGTTACTAGCAGCAGGTGTAAGCAAATGGGAGATGGAGGTCTGGAAAGAGGGTCCAGAGAGAGAACAACAAAGGAGGAAGAAACTCAGACTGAGATGCCCCAGTTTATTGCTCCTTCATACCTTTTTAAATAAATGTGTGTCTATATACATTGAAATGAGAAGATTCAAAATAAGTGCAATGAAAACTTTGTTGAACATTTACTTATTATGCATATGAAAATGCTGGCCATATCTACATAATTATTTTAGAATTAGATATCTAGTTACAAAAATCTTACATTTTAACAGCGTAGTGATAGTGGATGTGGAGTCATGTAGTAATATCTAATACTTGTTTAAAGTTTGGTGAACTCTGTAACTTAGGTTTAATTAAAAGTTCTTTTTAAAAGACAATTAAAATTATTTATTAGCTTTATTTATACCCAACGTAGATATTGTGGTTACACAATATACTGGGCCAGAGTCAGAATATTTTTTTTTCTTCTCAAAGCAACACCTTTGCTACTCTGAGACACAGCATTGAGTTGATGGCAGATAATTCTTCAAAGCACTCAACGGGGTGAAGATGCATTTCAACTGGATGAAGATGCAACAGTGTCTGAAATAGGCAAAGAATCCTTTTCTGCTGTGTTGTGGTAATGCTTTTTCATGCTCTGGCATGATGCTCTGGCATTGTAGTCATGCACTGGCACAGAGTCACACATATTGTGTAATTCCTGCCATACTCCGTGGTACCTCTTAGGTGCGTAAGAACAAGCGATCTCCCAGAGAACAGTCTTGACATAGCTGAGGGGGATAATCCTGCCATGGGCCAGGGACCTTTCACAGTAGTTAGTGAAGAGGACCAAAACTGAAGATGACCTTTTGGGTTTTTTTTTTTAACAGTATAGAAACTTCTTGTTTGTATGGTTTTTTGCTTCCTCTCTTAGCCTATAATTTCAGTGGTAGGTAGTGAGACCCAACAGAGAGCTCTGTAGAGTAAGACATTGGTGCTGAGGACCTGGTGCAAACACTGTGCTTGTTGGGCTGCTCCTTTTCCCTTGAACTGACCACCTTTTGGAGATGAAAATGCAATATGTGTGCTTCTGGAGCACATTTGGTTAACTCTGACCCAAAAGGTGCCTTGGAACTGCTCTGTGTCATGAAGCAAAGCTCAGTAAATAATGGCTACTAAGAGATTAAATCCAGAAGTATGTGTCAGATTAGAATCAGAAAGCTAAAGCAAATGTAACCACAGCCTGCACAACTGATATGCAAGGGCAGCAGATCACAGGCATAGTGTGAGCTTTTCTTGGTTACCTGACTCAGCTTTCTAATTCAGATAAGCGAGGTCAAGATGATCAGGAGCAGTTCTAAGCCGTTCGTAAACTCAACTTCAAACCTACAACTCCCCTATTACAGAGAAGAAACAACTATGCCTAAGTCAGGAAATAGGGTAGGTGGTCTGAATTTGGGCTCATCCTTGTCCAGACCACAGCTCTGGAAAACTCAGGATTCTTCAGTTGTTCAGGTAGCTTTAGAACATGCAGGGGGAAATGGTAAGTAAGAGTATCCCTGAGAAGGGATTTTACTTCTAATAAAATATTTAGCTGATAGTAGATGTAAAGACAGTGAGTCTCTAGTTGAAAGAAAGCACCTCCTCCCCCTTGGACTTTATCCAGCTCACAAATCTCCATCTGCTAATTGGCCTTAATCCACAGAAAAGAAAGCCTTCATAGAACATGCAAAATGCTGAAATTATGCATCAATCCATTCTCATGTTTTAAGCCAAAAAATTTATTTCTCTAACCTGGAAAAGTAGGTAATTGAACAAGTAGTTTTAAAACTAAAACCAGAAGTTAGTGGGAGGAATTAAAAAAAAAAAAAGGTGTTGGGGAGTCAAGTTAAGAAACATGGCTATTAAGTAATAAAATTTTTTTGCTCAGCAAATGTACACATTTTAAATTAATCAAAATCAGCCCTCCCTCAACAATAGGAGCTGGTAAAAGAATTACACAGTTAATATGTTTTCCATGTCTTCTTATTCTGCAATTAATGCCCTTTTTTTGCTATGTTAGAGTAGGTCCTTCTGCATAAGCACAAGTTGTTCTTTGAACCAAATCCCTCAGGTTCTCAGTTATAAAAAAAAAAAATCCTGATAAGAATAAAATATCAAAAAGCCCTTTAGGGACTTTTAAGCCAGAATGAAAATTGTAGCTTGCCCTGCCTCAGAATTTTCCACTCATTTTCTTTTCATATAAAGCCTGAGCTTCATCAATAAAACTAAATGATAATAACAGATTAGTCAAGACACTTCTTGACAAAACCTCTCCCATTAACACACTAAACTCCACTCCCACAGAATTGAAAGATTAACAATGAACTAATTACCCTTACTTTAGGATTCTAAGTAACTGGTTCCAACCACCTGGCTCACAGCTGCTATGGAAACTGTTCAATTAATCAAAGTAAGGTTGTTTTTTTTCCTGATTATTTAAAGAAAAAAGAGAAACGAATGAAAACCCCCACATAGTCAGAAAACACTCACCCTTCTGAAAAATTCCAGACAGATTTCAATCAGTCCAAAATATTAACATATGAGCGCTATTACTTCAGAGAAGTTAGCATTTATAATAATAAGATGGTGACAAACTTTTGCTCTCTTCTCTGGCCTGCTAACACCATGATATGAACATCTGGTACAAGAGTTCATCCTTTGTTTAGTATCTGGTGAAAAGCAGAGTGAAGGAATGATAGCTTCAGCTTAGTCTGTTGCTCCATTTCCATTACATTGGTGAAGACAAATGTGTGCTGCATTTCTTACAAATATACTAACCTCTGTGCAAGAAGATCTGCACAGACAAATTGTAAATTTGTTGACACATAGTCACATGGTATGTGTGAGGAGGAGTAAATGTTCTGTATAGAAACATGTTTTGCCCTCACCTGTGACTTGTAAACACATTTCTTGGAGACTAGGATTAAAATGCTAATTTATTATGGTCCAGCATTTTCACAAGACATTAAGAAAATTCAGTAGTAAGCCCCTCACAGGGCCCTTGAAAAGCTGAGTCTGCATTTTACTTATACAAATTCAATTACTTAGTGTAAGAATGATCTGTCAAGCCTTACCCCTAGTTTCAATAAAGAGTAAGATTATAGTAATGTAGGAAATCCCCCCAAAACATGAAACAAACAAAAAATTTGGGTAACTAGTGTAGTCCAAATTTAGATCTCAATAATTAATCAAATGGAAATATTTCTCCCTTTGTCCTGCAGTCCTACGGATAAAATTCAACTATTTTTTAAAATAATTTAATTTCTGTTGAGAGACTCTTATTACAAGTTCATGTAGGAATAGGACAAGGGGGGATGGCTTCAAACTGAAAAAAAAGTAAGTTTTGATTAGATATTAGGAAAAAATCTTCTCTTTGAAGGTGGTGAGGCACTGGCCCATGCTGCCCAGAGAAGTGGATGCCAAATCCCTGGAAGTATTCAAGGCCAGGGTGGAAGGAGCAGTGTGGAAGGTGGAAGGTGTCCTTGCTCATGGCAGGGAGATTGGAACTAAATTTTCTTTAAGGTCTCTTTCAAGCCAAGCCTTTCCATAATTCTATGATTCCATGAAGTAAGAATATGATATCAGTACTTTTAACTTTGGTAAGTAGCAAAAAATATAGGAAAATTTTCTCAGCTAACAAGATAGCCCTACAGACATATATTTGGTAATCTGAGATTGTTAAAATAAATTGTTCTGTAATGCATCCAAGTACAAAACGCATACTCAGAGCCAAAAAAAAAAAAAAGAAATATATGTTTACAGCATTTTCAGAGAAGAAGCAGGTGAAGGCATAAGCCTGACACAGAATAATTATCACTAAAATTTAACTATCTGAAAACATAGTAGCTCTCTATTAAACAAGGGGATAAGGGAAAGAGATTTATCTTTGGGCCAGTTCAATTATCTCTTTTACAAATCTGTCCCATAACAGAATGGATCAGCTTTTGCAAACATCAGTTTTATATTCTTCCCGATAGAAAGGAATGTAAAATTCAAAATACCTGTCTTTTGTTGGGCTGAACATACATTCAGTGTGGGTTCAGACCTACAAGACAGACCTGCCTTACACTGCTGTGTCTGTGTCCTTCCAGTTCCCTCCATTTTTGACATTTTCTGAACTTTATGTTCTTTTTTCACATTCTTGTAAAAACAGAACCCGAAGAGTTTTGAGCATCACAGTGAGGTAACAGCTAAATAAAGATTCAGTCCATAGGTTGGACTTGATCTTAGAGGTATCTTCCAACCTCATTATTCTGTGATTCTGTGATTCTCATGTGAAACTGGGGCCAAAAAGACAGTGTGATTCATAGTTCCTAAGCCAAAAGACAGTGAAATGGTGTATGTAAGGATCTCTTTGCTCCTGTATAAATCACTGGTGGAAGCAGCATGGGTCTAATTTTTACCATTTTCAGAAGGAAGTGGAAAAATCAGAGGTGATACAGAGAGTAGCAATGTTCTGATCCAAAGACTAGAGGAAGCATCTTCTAGCAAAAGATGCAGAGATCAGCACAACCTAGTAAAAAGGTAGCTGAAAATTAGTAAAATGTGTATCACGTTTCTGTTACGTAGATACCATATATTAAAAGGACCACATGATGCAATAGTTTCATTTGTTCTTTAACTCTGCAGAGTACAGATATGCAGTGCAGCTCTGCCAGTGTAGAAATGCTGTAATGTACTAAATAAGATAAAAAATCTATGGTTACATTGATCTTGAGCATCTTGGTATTATGTGTGCCTTATGCATTGGTGGGAGGTTCTGGGAAAAAAGAGCAACATGTTTCTGGTTTGGAAATAATAAGTATGTGGGTTAATCTGACTGGATTCCTTTGCATATAATAAAAATTGAAACAAAAGTATCCAAATGGAAAAAAGCAAATGGTCCATTTCACACTGATGTATTCACTTCAGTTTCTGTGAACTGTTTGACTAACTATGTAGCTGATAAATGTTAAGATGAGAACTGTTCAGGAACACATTGAGAACAGTAACAGATTTTCAAGTATTTATGTTTGCATTTTCATATTTTTTTGCTTTTTCAAATTATCAAATAGCATGAGTCTGCTTTAAAACGATATTTTCATGCCAGCAAAAATGTTTAAATCATTCAAACTAGAAACTTAAATGAGTTCTCCTTTTGGATTATTTTTGTAGTTTTCATAACTGGCATTCCACTGGGACTGGTATGTCTGCTGGCTGTAGGTGGGTAATGGTCTCACAAGGATATGCTTTGCTTTTTTCAAATAAATATAGGCATACATTAGCTGGAAAAGCATCCTGGCAGAAATTTGCTTCTCAGTTTGTCAACATTGCATGCAACCAGGCATTATTATTGCTTATTTGTATTACAGTTGTGTGTAGGGAGACTGAGGCTGTTGTAGGCAGTTGAAGATTATACAGCAAAATACTCTCCAACCAAAAGCCTTTTATAAAAATTTATGTATAGGAAAGGAATTAACAGTTGAGGGAAGTGAAGTAACTTGCAGAGGGTCACACAACAGATCAGAATCAGAGCTACTGAGTAAGTCCAGGATTGCTGATTCACTTTGTATCAGGCTGTTGAACTAGTCCAAGGAAAGATGACTTTCTATCCCCATTGGGTATAAATATAGATAATCTATCCAGAAATCAATCAAACCTCACTAAAGTTAAGAGAGATTAATTTATTTACACCTATAATTTGCTATAGGGTTTTTCATCAGAATTTATTAATTGAGCTTAAGGAAACTGGAATTTTAAAAGAACAGAAAAATTATAATGCAATACCAGTATAATAACAATAAAAAAGACAATTATTCTGAGAAAGCATTGATCAAGTGGAAGATCTGATTTAAGATAAGCTGTGACTGATGGGATGAGCTCAAAGAGAGTCTCCAGAGCCTCCAGAGGCCTTCTTTTTTCATTTAGTGCCCATTTGAGTCTTCTCTCAGTAACTGCTCGTCTCTTTTTCAAATACTGCTAAATCAGTCCTGCCAGACACAACTCATCCCATGGGAATCTCAAATGCTAAAAAGTTATTTCTTTTGTTTCAGATGTTTAGATGTTTGATACCATTGAAGAGCAAGTATCCTTTTTTTTTCTCATGATCTCCTTGCACTGAGCTACCAGCTCTCCACTCTATCATCAGCTTAAATTATAAATATTGTTTTAGTATCACTATTCTCTGTGTTTTTCTAAGGATCAAAGCACAAACTACATGGCTATAAGCCAACAACCCAAGAGTCTCCAGCTGACATGTCTTCAGCAGTCAGTGCAGCTCACGTTCTTCATGTTGATGGGAAGTTCTGTGACAGCTTTTTATGCTGGAAGCATTTTTCTGCTCTGGTTTGGACCAGACAGAGCTCTGAAAGATAACTGGATTTAGCTAAGAGGTGTTTTGTCTTTCCTTACATATATTCTGAACTGTAACCTTAAACAAAACCCAAACAAAAACAACCCACCAAAACCCAACCAAGCAAGCAACCAACCAAACCTCCCCAAACCCTAAAAAAACCCCAGTAACAGAAAAAGATTTTTTTCATTCTCACTAATCCAGCTAGACAAGATGCACTTATGTACATGTAGACTGAGCAAGGTCATGAAGAAGCTGCAATACTTCCCATCTCAAACTATACATAGCACATCACTTCTAGCTATTGGTCAAAAAAAAGTAGATTTATAAAACCTAGAGCCTGCAGCATGTGTTTGATGGAGAAATTGCTAGGATGTAGAAACACCTATTCTATCTCCCTGCTCATAGTGACTCAGTCCTTGTAGATCAATGAACCAAAACCTCCAGGAGTCCCCAGGTTATTTACTCTTGAGCTTGTTGCAGCATGAAGCTGCTGGTCTTCTATTATTTTCCCCTCTCAGTTTTATCCACTCTTTAACAGATTTCACAATCCAGGCTAGCATGACGCGAAGTGATGCCTGCAAACAGACATTGCATCGTAATAGTATCCATAAAAGAGAGGAAAATGTCAGGATAAAGTAGCACCTTGATTCCCAGGCTGCTTATCCCACATACAAGGAGCTAAAAGGAACATTCCCTGGAAATTCTGTTCCCAATCTAACTTCTGGGAGGTAAAAAACTTATGGTCTCCTGCCAGCTCTGCCTAATTTGTAGTATCAGGCCCTGAGAGAAGATGACAGCTGCAGACGGTGTGGAAGAAAAGCCACCTTGCAACATATTTTGTCAAGTTGCAGTGTCTGGCATTGGACCAGAGCTGGTATTGCTGGAGACATGATGAAGTGTGAAAAGTCCTGGCAGGCATTTTAGACAAATAAAAGATGGGAGGCAAGGGAAAATCAGGACCAAACGAGATTAATATTTGTAAGGTTTATAGCAGAAGAGGCAAAACAATAGGAAATAAGAAAGCCTCCACAGGGGATTTATTGCAACAGCAACAGATTAAAACCAGGATGGACCAGAAGAGGAAGTTTATTTTTTCCATCTGGGCATTCACCTGAGGGAAGAGATCAGGTTGTGAACAGCAGTCTGAGAAAACTAAATGGTCAATAATGACAGAATTTGCAGCCTGAAAATGTCAGAAAGGTCAATGAGACAGTGTGTGTGTGTGTTTAGGGAGGGAACAATAGTGGAAGAGTGCAGGATTTTCTAAGCTGGGAATGGTAATGGCACCATTAAGCTGTCTATTTATTTTGGGAGATAACTCTGCAGTGTTGCTCTTTTGTATATAGGTTGGTGATGTCCTAGCTGCATGAGAAGGTGGGAATTGCTTGTCACTCCTTCCACTGAGTTCTGGTTCCCTCAGAAAGAAAGACCTGAGGGGAGAGAGGAAAGTTCAGAAGGTGCTTTATCTGGAGGATCAAGGACAATCATAAGGCCATGCTAGGGGAGAGAACAAAGGTGGAGTCACTGCCTGGTGGAGTCCACTGGTCAGACCTGCTGGGTGGTGGGGTCTGTTTGATTTGCTGGAGATCCCCTGTGTCCACATGGAAGTAGGACAAATAAACCATATCATCCAGGGAAAAGACAAAACCATTTGGAATAAATTAAAAAAAAAAAAAAAACAAAAAACAAAACCAAAAAGTAACGAAGTAAAAGGTGAAGGCTGAAAGAAGGGCCTATAGGTAGAATGCAATGTACAAAGTGCAAATTTCACAACAAAACCAAAAAGGAGTTCATGTTTCCTGGTACATGATAAATGTCTGGATTGCATTCCTATGGAAATTCTGGCAACTTTTGTCTGTCCAGTTCATTATATCAAAGGTTGAAGCTTTGTATGAATTTTGTCACTCATGGGCCACCAGTAGTTATGAGAGGAAATATAACATTATTTTTGGCAGTAACTTGACATGTCTAGCAAAATCAATGACTTTTTTCTCTATTACTGTCTTCTCAGGAAAAGTATATCCATTTCCTAACTGTGCAATGGTAGACCACAGAGTAGCTATTTTTAGGTGACAAAACAGAAGTAACCAATGGAACACAATTCTATCTAGTGAAGTACAGACATAATGCAGCAATGGTAACCTAGAGAAACCAACCAAACCCTGTTCCTATTATGGAGGACCAAGTACAGAGTACCAGGACGTGGCTCTGACAAAAGAGAAGGGAGAATAAAGATAACTACATGGCAAAGTCAAAAAGAGTTGGCTGGGTACTTGTCCCAGTTGCAGAGCTGGTGTCCTGAATCAGCAGCACAAAAAATTATGAGGCACAGGAAACCCTTTGATGGGAGACAGTAGTAAGCATCCATGGTACATGGTAGTTCCTCTGGCTCTTTCTGATGACTTCTTATTTGCTGAATCCTCACCCTCTATTTCCTCATAAAAATAAAAAAAAAATCTTCGTTCTGATTCTCTTCTCACTATCATCTCTATTTATGTCTTTTATCCCTGTGACTTTTAAGTCTCTGAGTAGAGTACTATTTAATTTCATCAATTTTTCCCATGGAGGCATTCTGTTTCAACTTTGTATATCTGCTACTGACAGAGAGGTGTGGTCTACAATGGGGTTTGAAGGGTAGACAAGACAGATTATTAAAATAGAAAATTAAATCCTAGTCCTCAACTTGGAAATACATATTTTTTTCTCTTCTTTCTCTTTTAGCAGAATTTGCAGGGAGTCTGAAGTAATCATCCTGACTGGAAAAACTTGATTCCACCCATAAAAGTGGGGGCTTTTCAGAAGCACTGTATGAAAAGACTTAAACTCTTCTTCTGACCCTGGATGATCTCAGTGATACCTTAGTCGAAATGCAGAAAACTTTTTCTTTCGAACTTTCCCTAAAATACACTACATCTGTAGCTTGCGGCTGTGGATTTGAGTGAATAATGGGATGCATTTTTATACAGAGATGGAAGATTTATCATGCCTTCATATATACTGAATGGCTACAAAGTCTCTTTCAATACACTTTTCCTGGTATTTTAATTGCAGTGGTTTGGAATTCATTTCAGTTTCAAGTGCCACTGGCATGAAAAAGCCCTTCATTTCTAGCATATTGTTGAAGCACTATAAAGATGAGAACACTTCTGCCAGGAAAGCTTGCTGATGGGCTGAGTGTCTTGAGGATCAAAAGGTATAACCTTCCCTTTCTTTAAGGCTTCAATGAAGAAATTAATGCTAAGTCAAGACAAGTTTACAAAATTTAATAAGTGCATGAAAGAAAGATTGAAGCAATTTTTTGTGATAACATTTTCAGGTAGGAAAAGGCCTGACTATTCTGTTTGTTGTTGCTGTTTAAGTTAATGCAATACTTTGAAGATGTTATTTATATATATAGATAGATAAGAATTAATTAACTAATACAGTCTGATCTCAAGAAAACCATGGATCACATAAGTTTCCCTCAGACATCCTGACTTATGGCATATTTATATATGGTTGAGGAAATGGGAAATAGCCTATTTTGTTGCCACCCTCATGTTCTTGGCTTGATTGTCCCATATCAAATAATTTAGAAAAGGAAGAAATTAATTTCCATAGAGCAGTGAAGAGGAGCAAGAGTAATGAGGCAGGCAAAGTGAACCAGTAAAACCAAGATGTGATCACAAAACCATGTCAGGTTTGCTGTTACTCTGCTTGGTATATATCTGACACTTCATAACTCCTTTGCCATGCAGATATTTTGTGCCTACTGCTCATCTTCAGCAAAGGTTTGTCCCTCATATCTGTGCAGACCCACTTGAAGTCAGAAAGTACCTCAAGCCTATAGTTCTATCTGCATAGATCTTCTAGCTGGATCCTGTCCTGGATTTCTCATGTCATGCCATAAGTGATGCAATGATGTTGTAACAGTCATGCCTGTAAAAATTAGGGAAAATCAGGAGTCCAGTGGAGCAGAAAGATGTGTAGAGGCCTCCCTAAGGACTAGAGATTTGCTTACACACACCTTACATTGATCCTATATGTTTACCTTGGCAAATAATTTTAATTTTTTTTTGTGTGTGCACCATTCCATCGCATATGAAAACACATTAATTTCCTTTATTAAGCATTCTGTGAACATAAAGTTATTGAAAGTGTGAGAGGTTTCTACTGTGATAGGGACCATATGTAAACCTCATTGTAAGTCTGTACATACTGTGGTCTGTGCATATCGAGTTCAGTTGCAGTCATAATCTTCAGAAGAAAAGGAAATCTTTTTCACTTCTGCTGTTTCAGCCTTGTTTATATATTATGCATATCCATAGTTCTACAAATCCCTTTACAAGCTAGGTTTGGATTTCTTTGGTTTTCTCTTACAGAGTTCCCTGCAGCATATAAAGCTTTTGTCCCTACAAATGACACAGAAAAGATGGCACAGTTAGAAAACAGGATTTGGAATCAGTCTTGATGAATGGGTCAAACAGCAGGATCTCTAGAATCAGCTCAGAGAAGAATTCCCACAAGACAGGAGACACAGGGAGTAACAAATTCTATGCATTTTGAATACTTCTGTAAGCAGTGAAAGGTTTAGGCAGAAGGATAGAGCAAACGTGGAAGTGCCTATGAGCCCTCCTCCACCTGCTTCATTTTCACCTGGCAGCTTCTCAGATAACCTGCAATTGCACCACCTCCTTCTGCCTTTGGACATACCTACCATTACACCAGCCTCTTTAGTGACCTGGTGCTGACATAGGAATTGGAGCACAGAGGATTTCTCATGTATCAGACGATGGGACTCAGTGGTTTTTCATTAAAGATGTTTGGCCTTTGGTTGTTCTGCAGGTTGTCCTGTGTGATACCATACATCAGTGGTATGATAAGTACATCAATCAGGTACTCAAATCATTGCAATATTACCTTATTGTTATTATTGGCTTTTTTCCCCCATCACAGATTACTCTGTTCAACAAATGTATCCAATGCTTCCATATATGTAAGAGAAAAAGAATATGTTCTTTATTTTCCAGATTTTTTGGATACATGCATAGGCACACCAAAAATGGGGTAGACTGTCACTTTGCCTTTTGTGTGCTTTTCTTTGATTTAATGTCTTTTCAAGACTAAATAACATTGAACTAAAAATAAGTGCTACAGGTACCTGAACACCTATTTGAGAATGAGAGATGGCATTATAGGATGGACATTTTTATTCCTGTCTTTTTGTTCCTTTTTCACAGACTCTCCTGCTAATACTAACTTAAGTAGCTCACAAGGGTGTTGTGCAGATTAATTAAGTGCTAAGTATTATTAAGCAGACTGCAAACCTTATAAAGTTTAAATTGAACTTTTGAACCTATGCTGTTCATGTGGGTGCTAAATTAGTTAAATGAGCTTACATAATATTGCAGTATCCAGATGAAACAACCACGGTGAATTTAGGTATGTAAATGTAATTACTTGGCTTGGAATTTGGCCAAAACACAATACACAGAATACTAACCATGCTCCTATAAAAGCAGCTGCAGTTTTTTAACTGCTAGAATAGTATGTATCTTACTTTAGATGGATTTTTATATCACAGATGATTGGACTAGAAATCACTGAAATAATATTTTTCAGATTTTCACAAATCAATCTCAAAAAACCCTAAAATATTCTGACTAGAAGCTGCATGTTTGGTAGTTTTTTTTTTAATGAACAATCATAAAAATGGGGGAAAAGTGCGGTTTTAGCTGAGATATTTTCAATCCTAAAATAAAAATCATGTCAAGCTATATTTTTAATTAAAGAGGGGAAAAAAAAGTAAAGGGCAGTTTCACAACAGAAGATAATCTATTTTAAATGTCACTGAATAGAGAATATCATGTCCCGGAGGGTGATTCAGTGGGTGATTGCTTCATCCATGGGTGGTGCCTTTGTTCCTTAACTACAAAAGATGGTAGAGGTTTACTGACTTTTATAACTTGAACTCTGGTCATGGCACTGTCAAGCCGCCTGGAGGTTGTGATCTTCTGGGTGCAGAAGCCATGAGCTCTGTCTGTAATTTATCAGATCATCTATAGCATGATGCTATTAAGGACTAGAGCCTTTTATTAAGGTTTATAGGTCTACAAGGCTGCTGAGGACTTTGCATGTGGTTATTGTAAAACCCAAATAAACCTGCCTTCCCTTGTACGAGCACACAGATCTTTTCTAGGAAGTGCATGCAAGCAGTGACCATTTTAGTATTTTTTATCAGCTGCTTTCAATACAGCACACTTTCAGGTATGAGTCTCACCACGCATTTGGCACTCATCTCCCAGGGCCTTCTTTCAAAACACAAAATAAATCTGAAATGTGTCATAGCCTTCTAAATTCTCCTTGTATCTTTGTCCAAAATCTCAATTTTAAAGACAATTAAAGCATGGAATGCACCCATGAAATGCTGTTCTGTAACAGAAAAGGGTTTGAAAATGTTCACTGTGCAGATAACCACCGTTTTAATAAAGATAATGATTACAGTGACACAAAAAAGTTTCAAGCATTAATTATAAAGTTAATTTAAGGTAAGCAACCCAATCCAGATATTTTTATAATTGTCATAAAATTAATTCAAGGTAAGTAGTCCCATTCAGACTTTTGAATAATTGTCTCACTGTCCTGGGGAATAGAAGCAGTTTATGGGTTTTATTTCTTTTTACATTGCTCATATATGGTCTTTGGAAGACTTTGCCAACACTGAATTGCAAACACTGAGTCTTGCAGTATTTCAGGAAATTATTGTGTCATTTTATAAATGAAGAAATGATACATAATGGAATCAAGTGAGCCAAAGTAAAAAGAAAAAGGTTTTGTAACAGGTAAAAAATAGATAACCAATTTTCATGATTCTGGAGTACTTTTCAGTCTACCATTCTTCAGTTTCAAATCCCCTTTTCTAAGGAAATGGATTTATTGAATATTTCTTTCTCTTTTTGTTGGTCTTAAGAAGAGAGTAACAGTCAACTGAAAACACCTGATCCTAATCAGATTCAAATCAAGGACTTTCAAAAACAATTTATGTTATGTATTTGAAGACATATTTAGTCTTAGAAGAAATAAAAAATAAAGTCAAATGGGGAAAGATTGTGTAGGGGGAAAGACTTTTCTCATTCATAAAACTTCTGACTCTGTAAGTTTTAATTAGAAGTGTGAAAATTAGTGATATTTGAGCAGGCTATTGGTAAAACTAACCTAGCAGGTAGACTTGTTGTCTGGCAATGTTTGCTTTCCTCTTTCTATGTGATGATTCATATATGTAATTTCTTCTAAACAAGCTGAAGAAAAGGCTTGGCTAAACATCAGTTAAGGCTTTGGCCTTTGCACATCTTTCCACTGTGACTACATAAAGCAGCTTTCAATGGCCAGTGCCTGTGAGCTGCCACAGCAGTTCAGACCAGTGGTCCATTTTACTATTATCTCTCCGTGCAACAGTAGCTGGTGTTCAAATACTTAAAGACACAGAATAAGAAACAAGATAGATGTTCCATAATCTTTCCTGGATTCTGTCGTTTGTTGTTTTAAGGACTTCCTGAACTAGGAGGTTTCATGTGGTCCATTCTCTTAAATGGGAACTCTTCCCCATGACTATGAGGAATAGGGTCTTGAATCCATTGGCTTTTCTGAATTGTGTTAATGAGTTTCACAATTTAATTATTCTATCACAAAAAATATGTTTCTGTTTTCTCCTCTGTTTAACCTGCTTCCAGATCATCTGATGCAGTGACAGCTGTTTCTTTATTCTTCATTACTTTTGAGCACTATATGCTGCCACAGATTTTGACTCTTGTCCAGAGATTTATACATGGGTTATAGAAGAAATTTCCAGACTCCTCCAATTCTACAACACCAGGGAAACCTAAAGCTGTTCAAAATTTAAATTTCATGCTGAAAATATTTGTGATTCAAAAAAAGCAAAATTGTGTCTCTAGTTTTTAACTGGGAAGATTCTTGTTATATTCACTTCTGTTTTTAGGAAGAAAGTAAACATTATCTGAATCTGCCAAAAAAAGGAGAGAAAGTAAAGCAGAGCTGCTATATAGACAGCATGACTCCCTAAGTGCCCTAGCCCTGAAACCTAGTTGGAGGGAAAATTGTCAAATTCCACTTCTGCCAGAAACTAAGTTTCTGCTGGATATGGAATTTGACAGAGCTTTTCTGCCTGGGGCTGGCAGCTGACATCTACATCTGAAACAGGTTTTTCCCACTCCTCTTGAGATACCTTCACAAGGTATTCCTCACTTGTGAATTCTCCTTAAAATTATGAGATTTTCCTTTTCCTTTTTCTCCTTCATGGCTTTCTATACTTTTTTCTCCCAGCTGTAAGATCTGGTGAGTCCCATAAACTCTGGAGGTGCCTTAGTGCAGAATTTCTGTCAGTTGTATTTTAGACCATCATTTGTCAACTTAAATTTTATAGTGCCAAGTGATGGGGATTTATTCAATGGCATTTCTCTTTACAGAGTGACTTTGCTGTTTTTTTGGTTCATTTTCATCATCCCCAGCTAATTAAGACCTTTTGAGAGGTATATAAAAATTAAGCTTCCACTGATATCTCATTCTTTGTGAAACTCTCTGACAAGGCTCACTGCCTTTACATAAAATGTGATTCTTCTCTGAAATTGAATGTACAAATTAATATATGAGATTCATTTTTACTTCCCTTCTTGCTCTATTGCTGGATGTCTTGCTACCTTTAAACAGTACCAGTCTATTACAAGAGACTCAATGACAAATTCTTGAACTCAAGTAACTTTCTAAATTGTTCCTGCAAAAATTAACAGCTGTCATTATACCAGTTAATTACCAAGTCCTGCTGTGTATTTTCTTTTGATCTAATGTCTTACATAATTGTGTGCTAATTTTTCTGGTTGATACTTATCTCAAAGATTATAGAGTCTGAAGAATGAATGTCTCATTGCTTGAAGGAAAACGAGTGACAAAAAAAAAGGCCCAAATGCATGGCTGAAGTATTAGGGACACCTCTGCAAAGCCACTGTGGCTGGTTCTCAGTCAATCCTAATGTTTCTTCCGTTAGATTAAGGTGATTTGGTGCAGAGGTGATTTGCTGCACCAGGTGAGCTAAATTCATTGAGAAATGTATCTGCTGGCTTAGTGTGAGTTAAGCTGAGGTCAGTTCTAGGTGCAAGTGTAAGGAAAAGCACAAAATGATTATTTCCCATGCAGAATTTGCCTCCAGGCATTAAGCAGACTTGCTCATGCTTCCTGAGGAGGATAGTGAGGCAAGGAGCTTTTATGTCAGACAAGAGATAGGTAGCAGTTGCACATATTTTTGTCTGTTTACAACATCAGAATAGCATCAAGGGGCCTGTAATAGCTGTTCAAACAGGGTTTATTATGTTCAAATTAAAACTAAAGCCACGTCCTTATAAAAAGGGGTATGAGCTTGCAAGCTGAACAGGGTTGAATGGGGAAGTCATCTCTTTGCTGATTTCTGAAGTCACCAGAACAGTCTCAGCATCCTTCCAGGGGGTAAAAATGTCACCATATTTACACAGACACCTTAGCAAAAGATTATTGTTCTCTGAGATGTCATTATTTAAAGAAAACTCATTTATACAGTCTAATGTCTATATAGGAGAAGTATCCAAAATTTCAGATTCAGATCTTGAGGATATTATGTATTAAAATGTAATAATATGTTGCTGATTTTTTACAGACCTTTTAACTGGCAGGAAGTTCTTCCAGTGTAATTTTCTTAATGATAACAGGTGCTGCTCATATACTACCTACTCAGTGAATGCTCTTCCCTTCAGATCTCCAGTTGGCCTCGGCACTTATCAGTCAGCATTTTCAATAAGAAATTATAACTTGGGGCCAAATTAGCTTGAGTCCAGGAGCTCTGCTGTTATTGAATTATTAGATATAATGGCATCATTAAAGAGAGCCCTTGCTGAGTGCTGTGTTGTGTGAGGTTTGTGTTATGATTTGATTTGAAAAGTTACCAAATGCTTGTGATAAGGTTGCAAGCTATACAGCATCACATGGGAAAACATTCTTGTTTGGATCTAAGCATGTTTTTGATTATATGAATTCTGAGTTCTGGACCACTTTCTACACCATCTGCAGCCAATCTGCATAGCCTGGGAAATTCAATCAGACATCTTACCCATCTGTAAAACCAGAACTGCTCTGTTACTGTTTCACCCTAATTAATGGGATTTATTTCATTTGCTTCTTTGTTTACTGATAGCCCTGCACTCTAAGTCACATTAAGATGAGTACACACTATCTTCAACACCTGATTAAAACACTTCTAGGAGTATTATCTCAGTTATCTAAAAAATAATTTTAGTGATAAATTAAATACATCAAATTGTGTGGACATAGAAGGTATGGGAATACACAAGTTTTGTAGTTCCAATCTTAAATAAGTAACTGTTACCAAAACCTCTTTTTGACTTTCTGCAGATTGGTATTGCATATAGTTTTAGGAAATTGGATAATGTTGCTCAAAACAGGAGAATTAAAATCAGTGTTATAGAAGAACAGGGCAGGGGGATAGCAGAAGGTTGGAGAACTAGTGACAGATTTGAAACTATGAAAAAGGAATATTAAGATTTGGGCCTTGTGCTGCTGTTTGGTGTAAACTGAAAATAACAATGAAAAAAACCCCAAGCTCTTCAATCTGTCTCAGATAAACCACATTTTCTAGGCTGCAAATTTATTTTAAGAACAACAAAGAGAAAGAAGAAGAGTGAAAGGAAGGACTTGACACATTGCTATTGCTACATCACAGAACTGCTTTGGGGGACACAAGCTTGCTCAAAAGTACCATTTGTTTTCTGAGCTGCTGCATAAACAGAATCAAATTCCAGCTGCTGCTAGGCTACTAGAACCAATGTTAATCAAATAACACAGAATGTTAAATGAAACCCTCAAAAACCCTATGTTGTCCCTTGGTTTGAATTTCTGCTATAAATTGCTTGCCAGGTATAATTTCCACTTCTAATGAAAGCTCAGTTACTCACTTCATTGTTTCATGCTTAGACTAAAGAAAATGCTAGATGAGATCTTTTGTAGCAGTACTAAATTGATAGATTTGTAAAGCTAGAGGAAAATCCCTCCAGTTAATTCTGAATCATAAAATCTGACCCACACACATGCACACACACCTTCTGAGCTCTTGATGATCTCGAAAGTTTGTGGTTGAGGGGATGCAGTGCCTAGAGGCAGAAGGTCTGGTGTGGGTAGCTGATACTTAAGAAGTGTTTTATGGAGGGATTTCATTATACCCACATAAAGCCAGAAAAAATGCTTTTGTAGGTCATGCAGCTGACCCAGAGTTACAGGATGTGATTATTTTTGTGCCCTTTCAATTAAAGCCACAGCTCAAGCACCCATAGATTTGGAAAGGGCCCTTGGGGACCAGCATCAGGCAAATGCTCTCTGTGACACAAGAACAGCACCTTCTTCCTATGAAGGAGTGTACTGCACTTCCTTTGTGTGCTCCAACTTAGGCAGACAGAAAACTGGGATTTTAAGTATGAGAGGCTGCAGTGCATTTCTCGGCACATGTGAATATACTCACTCTTGCTTTACAGGCTCATTTCTTATCTAAGCCTCAGTTGCATCTTCTCCAGAGCAAAACCTTTAAATCGAAAGATGAATGGGTCTAATACAGATTTTCAGTGGGTCCAAAAAAATTAAATACTGTTTTAATGAGCTCTTTTTTGGACTCTCAGCTACTTAGGGCAGTTATTCTCCCTTCTGAATGTCTGGAAATTGCTGAGTACTTTGTGGTCACTATCATCAAATACTAATGAATAGAAATGATGGTGATTATATCACAAGAACCAGAACTCTGAAAAGCTTTAATCACAACAATGTAACAGATTAATTAGGATGTCCAAAAAACAGAAACAATGCATCTGATTTTGAGATGCTTGAGTGGGAATTTTTACAAGTGTACAGAGAATTTTAATAACATGGAAAATCAATTATATTTATAAGAGGTATAATAATCATAAATACATAGTAAATGTTAGTGCCAAGTCTGATATAGTGCCTTGTGTCATTAGATCTCAAGCATTTTATAAAAGAAGTATTCATTAACATCATAATGAATACCAAATTAGGTTTGCTAATTTGCATTATGTGCAGAGCTGTATCATCAGGGTAGAAAAGTAGGCAGATAGCTGTGTGTGCGGGTACATCAGTAATTTAGCTTATTTATTGGGGTGTAGAAAGTGATTAATGGGAGCTTAAAGGTTTTGCAAGCCTAACAAAGAAAGGCAAAGAAGGAAAAACGAATACTTCTGATTTGGTCTAGATATGGTAAACTGCAGTAACAAAAAAAGGAGCAGTTGGCCTTTGCTGTTTGAAATTGCCTATAACATATTTCTGAAGCTATGAGGTTTCATATGATTAAAGAATGGACTTCACACATGTGCAATGGAATATTCTTCCCTGCTTTCAGTAGTTTAGTCACCTGGGGCCTGCGGAGTCCTGGTAAATCCATTTGCAAGACATCGCGGAAGCAACATTGAAGAAAAACCTTGAGAATGGCAATCCAGAGGGACTGCTTATTTTCTGTTTCCTGAAACGTACTTCGATTTTTTTTTTCCGTTTGACCTAAGATTTCCTTTGTTTACCCAGAGAGATATGGTGTATGTCTAGAGAATATATACTGCATAAAGTTCCTCTGAAGCACCATAATCATAGAAACAAACTCTGTTACAGACATTCTGTAGAGAGCTGCCTTGCATTCTGGTCACATGCTTTCCAAAGGAATATTTTTCTGCTGGGAAATGCTGTCACCTCAAGAGTATGAGGACAACTTTGCATTTGTAAATAAAGTTTACTTCCTATTTTAAAAAGCATTTCAGTTTAGCAAGTTGGGCTTTTTTCTTTATCTTAATTTGATTTTATTATGGGTAATTTAATTAGGAAACTCAAAAAGCTGAAAATAATACAACAACAAAAAAAGATTTTGTTGCAACTATGTATGCCAGTAAATCAAAAATTCCATCTTGTATTTTCAAATCACCTTTTGCAGAGCATTATAGATTTATACTTTTTTTTTTTTTCACTTCCTTTCATTGTTTGTTTCTCCAGTCTGGAAGAAAATTGCACAGGAGATCTGTGGAATTTTCCATAAAGTCCAAGTTCTAGCTTATTAGCTCCCTGGTATAGGCATCTGAGTGAGAAATTTAGAGTAAATATATTCAGGCAATTAAGCTTCATTTTCTGATCCCTAATGTCACACCCAGAGAGAGATTTAATTTAAACCTGAGTTGCTTTGGTACTAGCAATTGTTTGGCCTGTTGTTTGACCCATGTTTTTATTGAACAGATCCTTGCTTAGGACTTTTTGGTGAATTGTTCATCTGAGATTTTTGTAACACAATTTCTGCCTGACTGTGTTTACTGGTACCAGATTTAAAACCACCCCCTTCCTAAGTTGAGTTTTCTGCATGACACCTGCTGTAAAGATGTTGTAGATCATGTCTTTCCAAGTCCCTTTGCTTGAAGACATTGGCAGCTGTAACTCTTAGTCATTTCATATAACCTGAAAAAATCTATAACTGAATAAATTTTAGGGATGCATAAGGACTGTGACCTGAAGAGTATATTATAAATTCATTTAATAAGTAATATTTATGGAACCTAGTTTGTAATGACAGAGTATTTTTTCCCTCAGGAGCTATGTGTTTTGCTCTCTTGTGCCATATGCTGTTGCATAGAAATTACGATTAAAAATGCTGTCCAAAAAGAATAATGCCCTTTTTTCATAAGTTTTTGACCACTCTCCATCTGGTGGTCTCAGGGAAACCTTCAGCATCTCCATCTGGTCCAAGGTTGTACGTCATTGATCAACACAGATGGAAGAGGAAAAACAGTGTCTACTGAACAAACTTATTTGTAGGCTGAGGAAACAAGAGGTTCAAAAGTGTTTCGATAGTAAGGAGCACTTCAAGAAAGATTAGAAAAATTCTTCAGACATTCATCACAAACAATCCTCCAGATGCTCACTACAGTCTATCAGCATCCTCTGTTAACTCAAGCCAAATCCTTTTCATCAAAATACTGCCTTGGCTAACTCTTAGGAAACCAAAGGAAAATAAATGGGTGAAGCCTTTGAATCAAACAGTGATGTGTGATTTTCCATATTATTTAAATGCTTGAGTGTTTGTGGCGCAGTTTTGCCTGTGCCCACTATCAGTGTATCCAACTGTGTTTGACAGGAAGGAACTTTACCAGATTGACAGTTTCACCAAACCTGTCTTTTTTCAAGCAAAAGAAACTCAACCTGGATGGACATCAGCTGTTCCTGCTGCTTGATCTAAGGGTCAGTAGTCAAGCCCTAGCCTGCTTTCCTACTAGCCTGGTTTCCCTAGACACAGCCTGAGAAACCACATGGCCTCTGGTGAAGAGGCTAATTTGCAATGTAATGAGATTTTCTGGATACCCTTTCAAAGGTTCTGTGCCTTAACTCCCTATTCTACAGGGACGCAGAAGGTCATTTGGAGGTAGGCCAGACTCTACTGTGTCTTGTAATATGCAAAAAGTTCCATAGCTGGATGTAGATTGTTTGATTTATTATCATTTCTCCTGCATGACTTTAAACTATCCAGAATCAGTGTCTCCCAGGGCTTTTAAAAGCCAGAAGTGTCCTGGAGGTTTTCTGCCTCAAGTAATTTTCAGTCTGCTTAGGCCAGACTCCCTGCTGTATGCAGTCTAATGTCATACATATCTCCTTCATACATGCCTTCATTGCTGCTCTCCTTAAGTGTGGAGAGGTAATGTTAGCCCAGATGAAAATAGCCCATGTGATACTTTAGGATTTTAATTTGTACATTTTTTCAAATCCTGTACCACATTAGTGTATAACTCTAAACTCCACATAGAGTGTTAGTTACTGTCTTTACATTTGGGTCAGACAAACCAATCCCTCTAAGCCTGAAATTCAAGGACATCCTACTGCCTCAGGCTCCAAAAAGTACAAACAAAAGACAACTGGGGGAAGAAAACTGGGGGTATATGACTTAATTGCCTGAAGCTGTAATTAGAGGATTAACCCCTGATATGTAAATGGGCCAAATTTATATCTGCCTGAAAAATCTCGTGACCATCATCCATTTTGGGTGTAGCCTCTTAGGGAGGCTTTGTCTGCCCTTAAAGTACCTGAAGGCTCTTCATTAAATATATCCACTTTTATTCTTTATCTTTGTCTGGCCTGTATTTTCAGGTGGGCCCGAATATGGCTTATTCTAAGCCTATTCTTAGAAGTTTTTTTTCAGGATTCCAAGGCTATCAAAAGCACTGGAATGAACTGACATATGCAATACCCATTTCTTTGCCAGGGCATGGATGCAGAATGGTGCTGGGTGCCTCCTAATAGGGAGCAAGCATGCTCTGAGTTCTCAGCAGGAAGTGAAATATCTCAGTATCTCTTAGACTGGACCCAGCATGGTGCACAAAAACCACTGCTTCCTGCTAGCATGTACCTAATTGTATTGAATTGTAGTACTATTTCTACAGTGAGATAAGTTAATGAACCTCAGCTGATTATGCCCTAGTTTACTTAATAGTTCACATTATTATTTAAATGTGAAGCAGTAAGTATGCCAGTCTGTAATTGCTTCTACTATTTCTCTTTTTTATTATAGTGCATCTGTAGCATGTGATTTAATTATGTTTTACTCTATACTTTACATGTAAATGAAGAAAATGGTCTCTTTTTTTTTGTCTTAGAACAATGGTATTAGGGAAGGGCAAGCTGCTGGGAGGGTGAGGTCCAGGAGTGGGAGGAGATTGCAGCAGGCAATCTGAGAGCAACTTTGACCAAGCCATATAGGTTTCATTTTCCAAAGCAGGACACCAGAGATCAGTTCCCTCAGCAGCCGTCTGCCTTTTATGTGAGAGGCTCTTCTCTGCTGCTGACAAAAACTGAGCAGCGTGGTGTGAAACAGAGATACAGGTGTGAAATGGCTGTAGATTCAGAAGTTAATGGGTAGTTTTTCAATCCTACTGAGTTCCCAGAGCTCCTGTTCCCTCCAGGGGAGTAGAAGCTGGAGAAAATCAGTCCACTGCTTGGGTTGCCTAAATAAAGATTTGGTTTCCTAGCTGTTACGAGTCTCAGTTCCGGCATACACATAAAAAGGGTAACAGTCCTTTGGCAAAATACTGCTGCTTAGAAACATCACAGCTGTTTCTTTAACACTAATCACATCCACCTGGAAACTATTTGGGATGAACAGGCACAGCATGGAAACCTGCGTGCCACCAAAGCCCAGGCCTCTGCCACTAACCTGAAGTGACACACTTAGCACAAACACCTCTCTTGGTTGTGGCTCTGGAGCTCCCAGGTAGCAGCTTTCCATGTGTGCTCTGGTCTGTTGGTTTGGGGCTGCTGCCATCCTACCTCTGACTAATGAGTGGTTTTACACAGCAGGCAAGCTTCTGCAGGTAACAGGTTTTGAACTAGCAGTGTAAGCAGAAGAGAAGTTGATGTTCATCCTCCTAATCCTGTGACTGGCCTAAATCAGAAGGACTACCTGGCAGCAGGAGGGGAGGAGGACACAGAGACTTGCAGAACAGATGGAGAATGAAGCCCTCAGGACCATCAGTGAAAAATACCCCAGGCTCTCCATTAGTAGCTTTTCTTCTGGGTTTCAGGTGATTTGATTACAGAAATGCTCTGAGATTTGGCTAAAAGAGTCTTAGATTATTAACCCACATAGATAAATGTGAGGAAATTTATTTTATTTTGCAGTTAATAGACTGTATGTCATACATTTAGTGGCTGTGTTGTAATGCACATATGCAAGTGGGGAAAATAAAAGCAGACAGGATATTTGGCCTTAATTAGTGCTCTTTAAATGCTAGGTGCTTACAGATGCAGCCATATAGTAGCACTGGCATTCATGATGATTATTGCCATTATCTGACAAAGTATATTTCTCCTCCTGGAGATGGGATCTATATAATGAGTATAAAATGGTATAAACATGAGCAGTGTAATAAGGCAGTCTGCATTTTAATTGTTATACAGTGTTCACAACATGGGTGAGCTGATTAATTTTACACCAACATTTTCACTCCCTGATACATGAATTGCAATCCTTGATTTTAAAAAAGACATAAACAAAACCAGAAGCTAATAAGATGATGATTGTTTTGCCTTTCTTCTGATCTAAACAACTATCCACTGGGCCCTCAATTAATATTATTACAATTAATTTTGTCCTTATAAGTTGTCATGTTCAAAGCTAATTTTTTACCCTTTAGAGAGAATGACGGTGCCAAAATATGAAATATTTCTTTTGTTTTATTGCCATGATTCTTGCACTAGAGGTGTGGCCTCTAGCTGGGACTGCCATCTCCTGCTTCCCTGTCTCAGTGACCAGTGCCATCTGCCCCATTCTGCTGTACCAAATCTGACTGCATAAATGGAATTTTGGTGGACACAACAGCTACTGCCAAAATCCAGGATCGATTGTGAATGGATTTTATGAAGTCTGACATGAGGGCTCAAGCTGTCTTGCTGTCCTCAGCTTGTTAGAGCAGACAGTAGGCATTTTTCTCTACTTTAGAAGAGAGCAGTAAATTCCAACCTAGCAGTAGGTGCTGCCAGCACTATGTGTTACACAAAGCAGGTTGTTTTCAGCCAAGAGTTGTTTTGCAGGAGAAAAAACAGAACTGTATTCAAATGCTTATGGGGAGGAGGAAGAAGGGGGAAAAGAGTCCTGAGGATCAAAATTACAAGGGATTACTGCCCTTAAGGGCACAGACTGGTGTGTTACACTGAAGGCACGAGAGAAATATCTGGTTTTTAGGGTCATGGTAAAAGATAAAGATCTATTAAATAGACTTCTGATTTTGGATAGCCCCCATTTTTGATTTCTGCAACTCAGATGACCCAAGGAATATGAAGTTTTTAAGGCTGGTTTTACAGCTTTGAAGTAAATATCCATTTGAACTTGTGAAAATGAAACTCTGGAGAGAGGAGGAGAGATGATTTTTGGGAAACTTGACTGACACCCTTAGAAAGAATCTAAAAGCACCTGATGAAATATAATAAAAAAAGCAAATATCTTTCCATTCCTATTTCCACTGTGGCACAGTTATATAGTCTGGATATAATAGAAGCTCTTGAGAAAAGGTGCCCTCTGATTATTACTTCAGAGTTTTAAAGTGACAAGACATAAAGGATGAAGGCTGACTCTTTGATCTTAAAGAGCTTGAAAAGAGGAGGATTTACTCTACTCAAATGATTTCAGGTAATTGTAAGTAATCCAAATTGAGTCTCCGAGCTGCAGGGTTTTATGTAAGTGATTCACATTTGAAAAATTTCTGAATAAACATTGATTGAAATTTCAGAAGGCTCTTTTTTAAACTTTGGTTAACCCACTCAGGCTGAGGCTCGCTGTGCAAGAGGCCATGGGAGAAATGATGACAGAGCCAAGAAGGATGGAGGAAAAGGCTGTGGTTATGTTGTGTGTTAGTGCCAACTAGATCTGCAAAAGATGCTGCCCTTTCTTTCTTTCTCTCCTGGGTAATGAGCAAGTTAAGGAATGTTATCAAGTGAGCTGGTGTCAGCAGGAAGCATGAGCTCAGGGATGCTGGAAGGCCTTGTCCTACTGAGATTTTTAGAGACAGAAAGTGTCTCAATGCCCACCTTAGAGATGTCCATGATCCTGGTGTTCTGCACTGAATGTCTTGTGCACACAGCCTGTCTGCAACTCTGCAGTGCTGGGCTCAGATACGGATCCAGTCTTCAAACAGCCTGGCTGCAAACTGAGAGAGGATAGAATTAGACTGGTATTGGAAAGAAATCCTTCATTGTGTGAAGCTGGTGAGATACAGGAACAGGTTGCCCAGAGATCTTGTAGATGTTCCATTCCTGGAAGTGTTGAATGACAGTTTGAATGGGGTTTTGAGCAACCTGGAATACTGGAAAAATACCCTATACATGGCAGAAGTGGCTGTAGAATACAACTTCATTTCTTGTGTAAGGTATTCAGTTTCATTAATGCATTTTTATACTTGAGAGCTATTAAAGGTCTAATTGCATTCTTAAATAGCTTTATTTTTTGAGCATTTTCTCTATTTATCTATTTATTTATGTATTTTGCAAAGATTTTAGTCTCCTTAAGTTGTCTAGAGATGCCAAACACTTCGAAATCAGATGAAGCACACATCAGGGACTCTCAGCACAGCAGTTGCTTTAATTCAGTTCTACACTTGAAGATAATTAAAATAATGCTGACTTGGAAGTTACTCTGGTTCTATGGTTTTCAAAGAAGACAGGCTTGTTTAGTGCCTGGAGGAGAGATTCCAAACTCTCTCTATTGAGTCCAAGGGAAAAATAATATTTTTCTTCAGGCTGTCCTTAAAACATACTGAGGTATTGAGGGGGTGGATTTTTTTTTTAATATCACTTTGGTCTTTATGCACAAAAATATTTTTACTGTTCAAATTTTAAAGTAAACATTCCAGATCTGATGTGATTTTTCTGCGGGGGATATTCTAAAAAAAAAGTGTTGATTAGCAGAGGTTAGGTGTGGGCATGATCTTAGGTGGAAAATATGGAGAGAAAAATTGACACTAATATGTCTCATAGGAGGGTATAGACCTGCCCTCCTAGTTCAATGCAATACAAAGCTGAAGAGTTTAATCTGAATCACTACTCATACAGATCCAGAGAAACACTAAAGTGTTTTAAATGAAGCCAAGTATTTAGAGAATACTCAATGATACCACCTCAGTTTAAGAGGCATTACTTTACTAAGATAGCATGAACTCAAGCTCTTGCAACTGGCCATAATCTGTTTCTCCCTGTTTGCAGTCTTTAAATCAAATCTAGACAAATAAAAAATGCATTGAAGGCTCACTGAACAATATTTCTGGGTGGCTGCAAATTCTGCAGTTATTTCAACATGAATCATATGGGAAGACAGTGAAAACCAGCTCCTGTGAGTACGACAGAGCACTTTCCACTGGATTGTCTTTCTGTGGAACTGGAATGGAAAATCGTTGGAGAATATCTGATTTATACAAGGAAATAGAACTAAGAGGAGTTTGTGAAGCATGAATCAAAATCTGAGGAGGTGAGAAAACTGTAAGACCAAAGTCATAATTTGAAGAAGGATTATTTGGAAGCTGGGCTTCTTAATGCATAAGTCATTTCATGCATAGCCTGCAGGAGGATGAAATGGGCACATGGAAGAGACATGGCTTGGGAATCACCGAATCAAAGTCACCATATGTATGGGTTTTTTCAGCAGAAATGAAGACAAACTAGTGGATTGGAAGCAGATTGTTGCTCAGCATGTATGTTTTGCTCTTCAATTCACCTGTTTATGTATCTCTTAAAATATTATAATTCTATGCTAAGCTAATTATCAGCCTGCAGCTTGATGATATTCCAGTGTCATTCAGTGCATCAGAAAAAGACACATCTGTTTTCTTAAAATATTTCACACTTCATTTCAGAAGTTGCCAGTTTTTTATGTGTTCTCAAGGGCATTCCTAATACAGTCATTTTTTTGTCTGTAATGTCAAGAAACAGGAAACTTCCTTAGGATTCAAATGATGTTTATAAGGTGATTCTTATGTTTTACTGAATGTAAAACTTTATTTATGGTATTTTTCTTGCAGCACTATCAAACAATGATTGTCATGTTAGCCAGCAAATAAACCCAGGGCTTTTTAAAGGATAAAGAATAGGAAAAGTGCCTACAGCATGGAGTTACTGTTTTCCTTCTGACATCTAGACTGAGAGTTATTAAATCTCAGGGTGGGTCACTTTTATTATTATAACATGACTTAAAACTCTGGAAGGCCTTAGTACTTCAGGCTGTTAATGCAAGGAAGGCAAGCCCATGTAATGCAATACTTAAAACTTATAAATAAAGTTGCACCTGGGTATTAAAGTTCATTCTTAGAAGAAAAAAGTGTTCACCTCATGGCCTAGTCATAATACAGCTAAACTAATGTGCACTGGGGCTACTTTAATTTACTGAATTTGCTGGAAATCCCTTTGTTTCAGCTGTATGGGCAGGGGTGCTCTTTCAAGTGTGCATGTGTTGTCTGTCTGTGTGTTATGCAACATCATTGTGCAGGATATACATTTGCTTGTGGGCTAAAGTGAAAGCTAGACTGGGAATAGTTTAATATCTTGTTCCTTAGAGGTGTGTAGGCATTAGGAGGCTATATGGTAATGAAGGACTTATACCAATTTATATTTCTTATACAAAGAGAGGACTTTACCTTAGGTACCTGCCATGCCTGTGAACCCTTACTTGTCTCAATTCTGTGAATTACCTTTAAATTTCAGGGGGAATCTAGGCTATAGAACTGATAGTCTCCTTTCTCTCTCAGTCAAAAAACTCTTTCAATATTTTCAACTTTTCTCTTCTTGCCAACTGAAGCATATTGCTTGGCTTCTGTTACTTGGTGGTTTTCCACTCTTTTGAGTTGTCAGTATGTTAGGACTTTTCAAGCGTTAAAAACTGACTTTTGGGTGACTGTACCTGATGCAGTTTTAAAACTTTTTAGTGCCATAATAGGCACCTATGTGAATGTAGCATTCTGTGTGAAACAACTGGATGAAATTTCCTATCCATGGTTATTCGGTGTTCAGATTAAATCACACTATTGATTTTTCCTGACCTTAAAATGTTACAAACTATGAACTATATAAATTACATTATTACATACTACAAGCATAAAAAATATGAAATATGCTATGATGCAAAGTAGTAAAAAAGCTTTACAAGTTATCTAATGATAAATAAAGTATGAGTCTTACTTTCAGAGAATGAAGGAATTTGAAGGAAAAATTTTTATTCTTTGAGAGAAATATTCTCTTCCACTTTAATTAATTCCAATTGCATCAATACATACTTTTGGCAGCTTTATAGATAACATCTGTTTGTTTTACATGCGTGCTCTTAAAATTTTGTAGGTTTGTATATATGTAGCTGTTTAAGCACACATAATGTAGGTAGATATTTCAGATTCATTTTCCACACAAGTATATATCTTTAAAAGGTCTTCCTCTTAATTTCTTGTTCTGTTCAAAATACAAGTACTGCACAAGTATTGACAATTTACTGGAAACTTTTAATCAATTTCCATATATGTTCTATGACAGTGGAGATTTGGCAGGTCCTTTACAGGTTAAATATGAAGACCACCGCATATGAGAAAGACATTTTAAAACTCTCAAACCCAGCCAAATTAAAACAGGTTTATTTCGGATTACATGAAACCATGGCAAGAATATGCAATACAAATGCATCATTGCAATACAATATGCTTCACTGTCCAATTTTCAAGTCTATCTTCCCATCAAAAATATTTTAGAACATTTACAAAAATTCTGTAACAATAAGACACAGATTTTTCACCCTCAAACATAACAACTGTTTACATTTAGGTTTTTGAAAGCCATTTGACAGCTGCCTGCGAACATATTATTTCATTTTAAAAGTTTAAATTTATAAGCTTGTGGTAATGTGCTTTAGGAATGGAAATGTAGGCACAATATTAACTTCAGGCATTAGTATAGACCATATATAAAAACGAAATTCCAGATGAAGGTCCATTCAAAATGCCAACTTTCCACACAACATAATGGTGTAATATTTAGTTAGTATAAGACACATGAATGATGAATCAGGACCTATAAATTTTTATTTGAAGGAAATGTGATTCAAATTGTGTGTTTATTATGTGTTTCCATTCCATTGGCCATTCTAAGATGCAGCTGAGGACAAAGAATACAGGCCTTGTCCTCAGATCTTAAAGCCTATGGATAAGAAAAGGGCAGGTGCCCATAAATGGCAAACAACACCAAGTACAGAACTGATACTTGCCGTCATGATCAGGACATGGTAGATTATTTAGGAAAAAATACTGTGGCATGCCACTGGCATTTTGTGGATACCACAGCAAAGTAAAGTATTGCAGAGAGATTTTTGGAAGAAAAAATAAATGGGTATATAGATGTTTAAGATGAGTTTCTCCTAGGCAACTGTAGTTTAAGAGGACAAAGTACACCATGGTTCCTTTGAAGTCTGATACTACAGTTCTCTCACAGATTTTCAATTCTAAATGAGTGGTAAAAATCAGGAAAGTAGCAAAGACTACTTGGGGCACTGGGGGTAAAGATGGATGAATGACCACGTGATTCCTCAGCTAAGGGATTCATGTACTGGTGCTCTGGGAAAACAATAAATTATGGAGTAATCATTGCAGCAGCTTTTTTGGATGGATACTGACCTGAACCCTGTGAGAACTGCTATGTTAGATCTGATGAGAAAGACAAACTCTTGCAAGAGTCAGAGAATCAGTTTACACTAACTCCAGTGTTACCCCCCAATGGCACTGGAGGTAGAGGAAACTTGATTTCTTTTCTCTTGTTTCATTTTGTTCTAACTTTTACATAGTCATCAATATTACTCTTGTACTATGTGGGGCTTTTTATATTTGAGAATATGCATGGCAAATATTTAATGACTGATTACAAAAATGAGTGCTTGAACTGTAGTATTTGGATTTGGATACTTAGACTTCTAAACTTGAGGCAGTCAATGCAATGAAGAGTGAGCTTTTCCTCTTGAGACAAGTGTATGACTTTTACAAAGCCTCTAGACAGCCCTCTTTCTCTCAGGTGATGAAAGAGAGTTCAGAATCTCTGGCTGATAGACATTCCATTTGTCAACACTAAACTCAAGTGAGATGCAATAATTCATAATTTTCTTAATTAATTTCTTTTAGACCTCTTGTGCTGTGTTGGAATTTTCATCTTTTCATCTTGATTCAGGATTATTCCTTTCAGGATTACTCCTTTATTCCTTGCTGCTATTTTTTTTTTTTTTTGGTAATTTTAGCTTCTCTAAAAAGACAATCTCTCACAAAGGACAAATCCTATGACATGACCAGTGCACTACACAGTGCTTCTGCTTTTGGTCCTCAGCTGTTCACCTCTACTGTTTCCCATTACAGCTGCAACTGTAGTTGGTCCAGCTGATCCATGGAAAAATAACCTACTAATGCACAAATGAACCAAAAAGATTTCCATGAAATCTCCTTGTTTATCCTGAAGGGGATTATTTGATCACACGTGTTAAAGGAGCTGATGGGATAGAGTGAGGAGAAAGGAGGGCAGATGGTGACTCTTTGGCAATAAACTGAAGAGCCACTGGATTAGGTGCATTGTAAAATACCACAGATATCAGCTGGCTGAATCAAAACTCAGTCACACTTCCTACAAATTCCATAGCCGCACTGTTAGTCTGTGTGGGGTTTGGCTGGAGATGAAGGGCCTTTCAAAGATCAAGAGTGTTTTCTGAAGACAAGACAGTATTGTTTGATTTCCCTGTGCTACGATGACCTCTCCCTGAATTTGCCTGTCTCTCAGTGCTCCTGCTGCTAAAAGATGATGCTTTCCTGCCTTGTGGAGCAGTTGTAAAGACATTTTCAGTAAACACTGGTGCTCTGACATAGTTGGACATGAGTATGTAGGTCAGACACCCACATATAATCTTATTTGGCAGCATGAGGGATCAGATTCAAGTTCTAGGGCGTGCGGTGGTCCCTTGCAAATCTCTAGCCCAAGAAGTTACATAATCTCAGGCTGATATTTTCCTTCCCACATACATTTCTTCCACACTTAGAAGTTGTTGTTGTAATTCCTTGCTTTCCAGGGAGCAAGGCCACAACTCATCCTTTGGTGAGGAGCTAGCAGCCTCCTCTCCTTTGGCCTCACACAGTTCTTCTCTGGTTTAGTCAGTCCTCTTTTTTGCAAGCTCTGTCTTGCCTCTTTTCTTGCCATACTTTTGTAGCTGCGCTGATTCATTCTAGAAGACCTTAAAGTAGTTCTTTTGCTTCTTAAAAAAAAATTATGAATTAAGACATTCTCTCATATCACAGATTCCAAGTGGAGTTTGTCTTCTGTCTTCTCAGGGAGGACTCTTCTTCATTTTAGGATTCCATATATTTTTCATACAAGCTGTTATCCTCATCTGTAGATCACCATTCAACCCACGCACATCCAGGCAGAGAAACCTATCTGACCCAGACTGTTACTGCTATCCTATTTTTTCCAATTTGTAAATCCCTTCTTAACAGAAAAGCACCTTACCCACACTGACCCACTAGGTGTCCAGGCCTTTTTTTTCTCCCTATAGTTTCACCAGAGGCTAATTTAGTATCTTTCAATATTTAGATTTGCCAGTCCTTTTCTTGGGAAAAAGGGATGTTCCAATGGTGCCTCTTTTACCTTCAGGCTTTGGCTATCTGGCTATGCATGCATCAAACATCATTATTACTGTACCTCACAGTTTTCATTATTTTCTCTTTCTGCTTCTGTCCCTTCCTGGTACCTTACTTCCACTGTATCTTATGTAGTACATTTTGACCAAGGGAACGTGTGGCTAGGCACTCAGAACATCTTTCATACCTCAAAGATGAGACATAAAAATTATTCAAGAAGGTGAAGAGATTTCATGATTGTCATTCATACACTATCAGTCTTTTCTGCTGTAAAATAATTCATGGCACATGCATGATAAACATTTGTTAAACAAAATCTAGCTTGTCACATGGGTCATACATTGTCTAGCTTGTAGATAATAATTGTCAAAAATAACAAAAAGGCAGGTTGGAAAAATACAGGTATAGTAGGTATTTATTTGTGTAACTTTCAGTTGATAATGAAATTAAATAATTTTGAATATGTCATTTTTCTAATCACCAAATATATTTACATAATCCCTTTTTCTCACAGTGATTATAGGATTTGTGTGGCAAGACTTACTTTGAAGCTGCATATTATTTATCTCCCCATTTGGTATTCCATTTTTCAGCATAGTTGTGTTTTATTTCTGATTTTCTCTTGCATGTGCAATCATTTCTTTTCCTAAGCAGCACTGTTCAAAGCTGAGAGGTATTCTGGGGATTTAGCCTTACTGTATGTACTAGAATTTTAAGCTTTATGCAAAATTATTTGCTATCAGGGCTAAATATCCTTGCACACCCTAAAATAAATTGACAGTTTCTAAAAACTTCTGCAGACTGGAGGATCTGACAGAGTAAAGAAACACAGTATAAATGTTTGTATTATGTTCTCCTTCATGCCTGTGTATGTAGTGTCAACACATTGTCTTTGAACTCTTGAAGAGGCTTGGGCAAATATTTTTTAGTGATTCACCCCATAAATTTTGTTTAATGTTATTGTTTGCAAGTAGGCTGCAGAGCTCAGGTCTCTTCAATAAAGCATTCACATGCTCTGTAAAACTCTGCCTTCTGCCTTTGATAAACTAATCCTAAATTTGAAATTAACCATTAATTTAATGCAACGAATTATTTTTGTGGTATGTCACTAGTCCCCATTCAGTGCATGCAGAAGCCCCTCATGGTAACTCTGACTAAATGAAGGCATAGCAGCATGGTAATGACCATCCTGTATTTTGTCTGTGCAAAGATCCTGGAATGACATGGTGAGCACCTCATAATTCACCCCATGGATCAAGAATGCAGCTATAAATGTATCTGCCAACTGGGAAATTTTTTCTTGCTTTCTGCTGTGCCTATGTTGAAGCATAACATGTTTTCTCTCTTCAAAATCTTTATCTTCAGTACTGTAATAACTAGTAGCTGGGGTTACCCAGTAAGTTTTTTGAGTCTTCCCCTTACTTCTGTCCTCAATGTTATTATGCAGCAAGGTGTTTCACTGATGCACCTCAGCACTAAAGATGTCTAGAGGTCATATTAACTAAATCCCTTGCTCGAACAGGTCACCTTGAGTCAGCTGCCCACAACAAAAAATGGTCATATAGCCCCTAAAAGCACAGCTGTTGCCCCACGCTACAGCATTAATGTGGCTCTAGTGTGAGCCACAGCTCTTTAAACACTTCCTACCTGATGATTTTCCCAGAAGTCACAAGAATGTATATTTACTTAGAAGAAAAAGCACTTCATGTTGTAGTATAATTTTTAGTTTCGGGCAGTTTTTTTCTAATGACTTCTGTAAATGCATTGGAAGACAAACTAACCATGGTTCCCACTGTATGTGTGTCTGGGCTTTTTCCAGCTCAAGTGTTAGATTTTTACTAATGACTTCCAATGGGATGGATATAAACCATGTATAGGTAATTGATATCACAAAACTCTGATTCTGTTTTCATTTACATAGGTTTGCTCTCATCGTGGGAGCAATTCCTGTTTACCCCATGGTAACTTTAAGCAGACTCTATCCTTCAGTATTTCATAAATTTTCATTTTGCAAAACTATTTCTACAATTACTGTAAATGAAGAAGTCCTGAACTGGGATTTTTGCTTGTCTCTCTCCCTTGAGCTTTATTTTTTATTTATTCTATTTTTTCCCAGATAAAAGCAATGGTAAACTTCTGAGGGCATAAGTGACCTTATGTGTTTAGATGTCTGAATAGCAAATGTAATGAACTAGATATCTCACAAGTTAGAATTTCTGCTTAAAATATTTATAGTTTTAACTGGTTTTCAGCCTGCATATAGGACAAATCTCAGTCTGAAGTCTCCTCCACCAGACCTGCTCCTGCTGTTACACTCTTTTCTATTATGATTAATAGCGTCTGAAATCCGAAACCAAGTCAGCTGCACTATAATAAACTTGGTATCAATTTTACAGGTCACAAATAACCATGTAATTCAATAACCCTCTATGTGTTCCAGACCAACATGGGACCACATGGTTGTGGGGAGCAATGAATGGGTAATTTGATGAAGAATGAAGACCATATTCAGTGAAAAGGCTCTGAAAGCTGAAAGCATTTTCTGTAGGAGAACAGGAGGCAGAGTCAGGAAAGGGAAGCATGTTTCCCAGAGATGGTTACTTTTAATGGCATGAACTATCTCCAGTCTTTTAAAAGTGTCTATGCATTTTAGAGTGTGTCTGAATGATGAATAATTCATCCTGAAGAGAAAGAGTGCAAGCAGTAAAAGAACATGACATCAGACTAGAAATGGTCAGTCAGAAATTTGGTGAGGCAGATTAAACAAAAAAGTTTCCTTTGAAGGTGAGGTTTGGGATCAATATAAGGTGATTTCACTCAACTGCAGTCAGTGCTACAGGAGATTGTGTTAAGTATCAGGACCATTCCCTGAAAGCCTATGAAAATACTTAGAAGGAAAGGATTATGTGTTCCATATCTAGCTTGCAAAATGATGTGGTTAAATATGATTCTCGGCTTTCTTTTTTTATTTAAGAAAATTAAATTTCTTTGGTCACAGGTGTACAGAAAATCCTGACAATGTGAACCAAGTGAACCCTACAAGCTTGGAAATCAGAAGACAAATTGTGCCCTTTTCCTCATTTAAACTCAATCTTTTTGCTGCATAGCCAGCTGCGTAGCTTTCCTCGGTTTGCCTTCCAATTGTTCTGCTCTGTTCTTCTAATAAAAATTTGCATGTGAAAGATGCTCTTTTTTTTTCACCTCTTAGGGATTAATTGTACCTGAAGGAGACTCATGACCACAACTGACATCTGTTAGTATGCACAGATCCTTTTCTGTGTCCATCTTCTACTTCCAGCCTCTAAATCCCATCAGGACATAAGTTTCTGACACTGATAGAATGTACAGCATCTGAGAAGATCAGTCACTAAAACCCAAAGTGATAAGTGAATCTCAGACATATACTTCCTTGTCATCTTTGTATGGCCATCTTTTGTATGTCATCAGAAAACCAGAATATATGAGAAGAGACGGAGAAATTTTTTCTTTGTTAGTTTAGGCAGCTTCTAAACACAAGAATTGTGTTGTGTTTTTAGTAGCCTATGACGATTTTTGGCTCCTCAAACATTATTAAATATATGTATATATTAAAAATATATTACACAAATATATTTATTTACAGTAAATATATATTTATTTTCAAAATTAGATATTTATTTACAAAAAATATATTTGCAAGTATATATGAAGACAAAGGGTTGCTGTAATGTTATGTAAAACACCAGTCACTCAGGTGATTAACTTCTCCAGATGGAATATTGGATCAGAACGCTAACATGTGAAAATTTTGTTTAAGAATTTGTGTTAGTCTAAGCTACAGAAAGAATTGCATTATGTTGCCCCTTATCTGAAACTTCAATATATGAAGACATTCACATTAATTTTTCATTTTTTTACTGGGATTAGTAGTATTAAAACATAATTGTGCTTATATTAAATTTTAAAAGTTTAAAAATATGTTATTTCAGATTAAATATTTACTTTTTAAAATATTTAGCTTGTTTTGTTCTGTTTTAATATCTCAAAAATGCAATGTAAATTTAGGAAGAGAAAAATTCTCTAAAACCTTAAATTAAAGCAGAATTTCTTTTTTTTTTAAGAATTTGTATTTTTTTTCATTCACTTTAGCTGAACTGTTTGATAAATTTAATATTTATATATTTTCTTTTTTCCCTATTCCAGTTTTCAGTCATCAAAACATACAGTAAAATATCTCACTTAGTTGTAGAATAAAAGGCCTTAGAATTGTAGAAAGGTTTGGGTTGAAAGGGACCTTAAATTCTTCTAAATTCAAGCACTTATATAATATAGAATATACTATATAATCCATATTTTTCCAAAGTCCTCATTGACCAAGACTCTAGTGAAGGGACTGGAAATCATATTCAGGTCATTGCAATAACAGATGAAGGATTAGATTGTATTTTGCATCCTATGTATGGAGAAATGCAAACTGGCTCTTCTGCTGGGATCCAGCAATTTGGAAAGCGTGATGCCGAGCTATCCGAGCAGTGTTTTCCTGCCCGTATTGTTCCTTGGCTCTGGCAGCTTGATTATACCACTCCTGAAGAGGAGGTGTTAAGCAAGAGGCTTCGCTGTGGGAACATCTTCACACACATGGGCTGCTGCTGATAGCTTGAGGATCTCTGGATCACACTCCGTGGCTCCGTGTAAAGGGAACTACAGAGCCTCCATGAGAAGCAAAAAACTCAGCCAGCATCTTCCATCCCGAATATTTTTGATTTCAATTCCAAACCTTAACCTTAAATCAAAAATTTAATGCCCAATGCAAGCATTTCCTACTGGTGATCGTGGGGTGTGTGGTCTGACTAAATGAAACATTTCCACAGTCACCTACAGGGCAGATTGTTTTACTGCCAGTCTATGTCATGGTCCAAGGAGAGAAATGGGCATTTGTAGGTACAATTAAACTCACCCTGGTGTAGACAGCTAGAACAGGTCAGAGAAACACATCCTAGAAATGTCTTCTGTAAAAAAATGAGAAACCCTGACTATCAGGAATGGACTCTTACACTGGAGATCCCAAAATAGCTTGTCTATGCAAATGCTGACTTCCTGAGCTGATGAATGGCCTCATTCACTTTGTCCAATATTTCAGCAATATTTTCCAAATAGTTCCTCAGCTTCTTGTTCACTGCCAGATTAATATATCATTTTATAATTAATTCTTCATGAAAACCCAGTAGAACACTGTGCCTGCTTACTGAAGGTGAGTTTCCACATCACCCTTGTTGCCTGCCACCTGACAATTACTTTGTTTTCCACGGAGGCTCTTTAAAAAATATGATGAAAACCTGATTTATGCTTTGCATTCATAGCACTGGGCAAAAATGATGGTAACTGGCCTCCCTTCTTCCTTCCATTAATCATCAACAGATTGTGCAGAATATGCAGCTGCTCAGGTGCTCAGGTGATCTGGATTCCTCCCAAGCAGGATAGCATGTTCAATAGTATTTTTCTATACTGTGCCCCTTGGTTCTATCAATTTCTTGTATCTTCTTCATTTGTCTTTTCAATGCAGATCAAATAGTCTTTTTCTGCTTTCTAGTGTTTAAGTGCATTGAGTACTTGTAGCTGTATCTTCAGTTTGTTTCAAAAGGTTCTTGCAGGGAAGCTTCTGCTACAAAAGCTTGGATGTTTGTCTGTTTGCAAACCTAGCTGAAAAGGTCACTTATTTATGGAAAAACACTTTCTTCTGACTGCTCTTCTTGAAATGAAGCCTAGTTTATTTGTACAGCTCCCTCTTATTCTGAAGCTGAAATCTTCTGACTCTGTAGAGCCTTTAAATATAATCTCAAATATAGGATACTTAATTATGTAAATACACCAGAGGGTGTAATCAATGTAACTGACCACTCAGGAAGGTTAAAGGCCTTTAATTACATATGGGAATGTGTTTCAAGCAGTCTGGACTCTGCTTCTTGTTTCCTGTTTTGCTGCTTAATCTTTCTCATCTGGTGTAAATCAGTCTAAATTCAGTACAGCTAATGTGAATCCACTGGCTGGGATTCACACCTCCGAAAATATCCACAGAAACCACATTGGTTAAATTCTTAGATGGATCAGAGAAAACTTGTTGATACTCATAAGACAGAAGATAGATATTCCTCTGGATTCAGTAAAAATTTGAAGCTAGTATACTCAAGGAAGTGCTATTCCTGCTGCTTTCCTTGTCCCATTTCCATGTGTATTGTTATTTTCAGATATATGTTCTTTCTGGCAAGATATGAGACACCATTTATGCTAAAGATAAAACCGAGCAAAAACTGTGCCTCTGCCACATTATCCAGGGAACTGAGAGAGAGAAGAGCACTGTGTGACTAAGTTACTTACTAGCATTTGAAAGTACTCTCAGAAGAGTCGATGTTTGGGGCCCCTAGCAGGGAAAGCATGGGCCTGTTGGAGTGATTCCAGAGGAGCATCACCAAGATGATCAGAAGTCTGAAGCATCTCGCCTAAAAGATAGGCTGAAAGAGTTGGGGCTGTTCAGCTTGTAGGAGAACAGGCTCTGGAGAGAGCTTATAGCAGCCTTCCAGTACCTAAAGGGGCCTACGAGAGAGCTGGATAGTGACTTTTCACATGGGCATGTGGAAAGGAATATGTAAAAGGATAAGGGGGAATGACTTTAAACTGAAAGAGGATTGGTTTCAATTAGACATTAGGAGAAAATTCTTCATTGTGAGGGTGGTGAGGCACAGAAACAGGTTGTTCAGAGAAGTTGTGGCTGTCCAATCACTGGAGGTGTTCAAGGCCAGATTGGGTGGGGTCTTGAGCAACTCTACAGTCGTGTAGAAGTCAAGAAATTGTCTGAATCGATTGCAGAACAACTTGGAACAGGAGCCAGCTGTTTTGTTTTGTTAGAAGAGGCCCTAACACTGGTGAACATTTGTAAAGGGGTAAAAAAATCTCTTGTAGTTTTAGAACAAGGGACCTCAGCTGAAGTGTCAAATAGGTAACTCCTCAAGGCTTATTCTTCTAAGACTACTATGTTGATGAATATTAGATATCTTCATCCCACACTGCTTGAAAACACAGTGGTTGCAATCTTCTCTAAGAAACTGGCAGCATGTAATTACACTTTTTTGGCAGCAGAGTATGAATTTAGGAAGCATCTTGGAGACAGAAGTAGCACTTTTCTCTCCTGTGACCTGCACTTTGGTACACACACGACTACATGAGTACACGTGTACACACATGAGAACCTGAGTGACTGGAAAAGAGCAGGAGCCTAGAGGCAGCTGCTCTTCTGCCCTGTAGTTTCATACATGGTGGGCAGCCAAAGCAGAGAAACACAGAGGCACATAGAAGCAATATCTTCTCCTGTATGTCCCAGGAAGAAACTTTTTGGGCAGTCTTCAAATGCCTAAAATCCAGAAGTTGTCACCTACTGATCTCGAAGTCTTCGGCACCAATTGCAAATCCCATTTTCCACCTGGAAAGTCTGAGACGTGAAGAAGTGATGAACATGCATGAACTGGTGGTGGGGACACTGTCAGCATACAGGGCTGTGAAGGCCCCTAACATTTCTCCAGTATGGGCATGCAGATTGTTTTGCTAGCAGGGGCATTACTCAATGCCAAGTGAAATCAGCACTACGTGCTTCCATTGGCTTCAGTGGTAGCAGATTATATCCTTAAAATGGGTATGTGGATTATAAAAGAGTTAAACTTATGAGCTTTGAGGAATGGTTTTATTTCGGTTTTTTTTTTTCCAAAGACATTTATTTTATCAGAAAAGGAAAGAATTGGTGGGCTGGGTATTTTAAATACAGCTTTTAACTTGTCATCAATATGTTTTAGAAGAGAGCTGTGAGTTAAAATTTTTATTCTCTCCTCTAACCTCTTTTTTCTTTTTTTTTTTCCTTCTTTATAAAGAAAGTTGTAAAGTATGCTTGAGTAGGGGTAGTTTGAGGGGGATTTTTTTCTATATATATTCTTGATGTATATGGTTCTGACCATTATTTTTGATTACCTGTTCTGGCATGACCGAGATTCCCTGTATTATTTCTAATACTTCTTTTTCTTCCCTGGGGAAATTTCATGTCTGCTTTTAACATTTGTCCTTTATTTTTACTTTGTGAAAACTGAGGCAGGGAATTAACTTCGTGTCACTGCTATATCTATTTTTTAGTTAATAATATCTTACATTTACAATATCCTCCTCTGTAATCTCCTTGGATGACCTTCCTGCCCTAAGACATTTCTATCACTTCTATTGTCTCCCCACATGTTACTCTTTTGTCTTCACTTTCTCATCTCTCCCTTCCATAATCCCCATTTTATCTCTCACATTTGGTCCTTTTATAACCTTGATTACTTTGTACAGAGCATTTTTCATTCACATTGGCATACCTTTTCCTTTACAGTATATTTACTGGCCAGGTAGCATGCATATACACAACATTCCCTGAGGCAAACATGAATTTTACTTTGAATGGCTTCCAATTTCGCTCACTTGCCCCTTCTTTTCATGATTCTCTTTCACTTTTACCCAACAGTGTCAGTTCTAATAAAGCTTGCTTCACTGAAATTGAACACCCATACTTTTTCTTCTGCATAGAAGAATACTCCCCTGTTTTCTTCCTTGGTAGAAATGTAATTATATTATTGCTCTATTTGCCCTGCTTCATGCCTTTGCATGCTGCCTGGATCAACTAACCAAAAGGACATTAATGAAAGCTTATTTTTTGCCTCTATGCTTCTACATTATATACATTAAAAAAAATCACCTTACATTTTTGCTTTTTATTCCCTCAAGTCTTTCTCTTTTCTTTCCAACACATATTTTTTCCTCCCTTTGTCTGCTCTCTCCATGTGCCTTTTGTCCATTCTCCATTTCCACTCAGTTGTTCTCTCTTGAGAGTTTTGACACTGACTTCAATATAGCTTGTGTTTGAACTCATATGCCTTCTCCCCTTTGTTCCTTAGATTGCTGCTAACACTGAGAACCAAAGATTGTAAGCCTGTGCCCTGTTGCTTGCAGTAAACTTGTTGGGATCACAAGAAGCTGAAAAAAAATCCTGTCTGCTCAGGAGAACCCTGGATCACTTCTGCATCCCCCTCTCCATCCCACTGCTCACAATGAATCTAGGTGACCTCTGGTGCATGACTGCTGTTAAGGCTTGTTTTCTGTTTAGCATATCCATAGGAAGTTTAAAACGGGCTTGTGTGTTGCATTCCTAAATGTGAGGTTGGCCACCTGTAGATATTTCTGACAAATTAAAAATAGACTGATTAGAGCAAAAATTCTCTGGGAGGTGTCTCATAGGTCTCTGCAACCACACCCCACCAATCTTAAATCTGTCTGGGTATATTTCTTCTTTGGAGATTTCATCAGGTTTCCTTTGGGTTGTTTCCAAAGGACATGATTACAGGATGTAGTTTAGTTGATAAATAGCTGTGCCAGGATGGATGCCAGCATGTTCTACTTCAGTGCCTCTACACTAGAGAGGAGCAGAAAAAAGGACTAAGCCTTGTGCTCATGGGCAACATAGCTGAGCCAGTGACTAGTGGGCATCAGTTCCCCATGTAGGTGCCTCAGGAGTGAATAGGCAGTTTATTCCATTGCTGGTCATTCAGAGTTTTTCTGGACAGGAAATACAGGGGCAGATTTTGATCTGGAGATGAATTAGAACACCTAGAATTAGTTGCAGGTTAAGAGTGTTCATGAGGGAACAGTCATGCAGGCTGCCTGGTAACATTTTATTTGTGGTCAAAAGGCATCATGGAAGCTTTCCTGACTGGACAGGCTGTCTTGACTTCATCTCTGAGCAAGAGGTTGTCTGCACCTTCTTTTGTATTACTGCAGGCCATTCATCAGCCTTTCTTACCACACTGCCCCAAATGAGAAAAGTCCTTTGTATCCCTAAATTCTGGGAAGCTAATCCACTTGGCTGGGCTGCTTGTTCCAATGCCAACTCCCAGCCAGTGCTCCACCCTGCCCAGACAAAGGCACTTACCTGCTGTAGGGCTCTTCCTGGACCCTGGACTAGAAGAAACTTATTGCCTCAAGCTAGTAAAAATGTAGAGCAATACAGTAAATTTCCTCTCAAACAGAGCAGTTTGGCTTTCCCAGCACTCAACAAGTCAGCACCATCTATGCATATAATTCTCTTGCTAGATATTTTCATTTACAAAATATTACATCTTGTCTTGCTTGCAAATCACAGATTTATTCTCATGGAGGTATCTAATCCTCAGTCTCCTGAAAGTTAATCCTGTAGTCTACCTTTTCCCCAGAACTACTCAAAAAAGAACATAAAACGAAATATAAAGACAGCCAGGATCATGTACCTTTTAAAACTTCAAATTAGTCCCATCTGTGGCATGGCTGAACACAGAAATGTAATATAAAATATTATACCCATACTTATCACTTGAAAGATTTGGGGGCTTAACAGAATCCTTTTTATTTTTTTTTAATGTGAAGATTTAAACCCACATATATCTGAAATTAAAAAAAATTTAAATGAAGTATTTTTTTCCAATTAGTAATACAGATGAAATATTTATACTGATAGGGTAAATGTATTGAAATTTTATTCAAATTTTCTAAAGCATTTAATATTTCTGAGATTCAAGTAAAAAAAATGGAGCATAATAACCTAGCAGGAAAAAAATTCTTCTTTTTCAGTTTTAATACCTTAATCAACAGTTTGGACTTGAGTCTGTTGTGAAGTCCAGACTTACCAGATGTTGCTCTCCTAGAGTCAACTGAGTTACATGGTGTCATGCCAGAATGGTAATAGCTTCTCACTGAGATACTGCTCTTCTTCAAGTCAGGGTAAACTTCAAGGAAAAACAAGGAAGACAAAGAATTTATTATAACTTTATACAAGAATTGGTAAGGAAAGAATCAGTCTGAATAATCAGTCAAAGCCATACAGTTCAAACATTACCATTTGTTTTAAAGCACTACATTTTTTTGATATGAAGGAAGTTAGATTTGTGCTTCCTTTCAGGAAGAAGTCAAGACATTTTGCAATTAATTTCCATAGATCAAGAAATCATACAAAACTTATGGCGGAGGGGGGGGTTGCTGGGTGTTTGCCACAGACATTATCCAACTTTTCATGGGGTCTAAGTGTGGAAATGAGAGAATAAAATGTATGGGACTCACATTTCTTTGCTAATACTTAATGGAAAAAACAGATGGGAATTACTAGCTTTTTAGCTAGAAGGAATAATTTTTCTGAAGTGCTGTGACTGTCTGCAGTATGAGACATTCTGTAGATTTTGTTCATTATGTGGTGTCAGGTGATTATTATTCTGGTACTATGAAATGAAGGGATAGGGTCCTTTGTTTCTAGGTTAGCGGGCGTAAGGATCATTTATCTTTGGCTCGCCAAAAGAAAAGTCTCTCCTAGTGAGTGCATGTTGTTTGGCACATATGACAGCTGCTCAGATCAGCTCATAGACAGAATTTTGTCACAGTGTTAGAAAAGTGTTTTCAGAAAAGTTTAGCCTACTTTCAGGAATATGACTGCAAAGTATTCTCAGGAAAGGGAAACACATGGCACTGTCATGGCAAGGGCAGAGAGATTGCCCCTTGCATTTCTCTCTTTCTCTTTGAGAAGCAAAAGGAGTGCTTTAGATTTAATGCATTCTCAATTTTCAAAGCTTTCTCCTTTGCCTGAAAGTATCCAAGCCTATGCTTGCACATATGTGCAGCTCTGCACAGAATCCCAAAAGGTGGAACTGTCTTATGTTTCCAACAGTGGCATATTTTTGATGATCTGATAGCAACTGAGATCTTCCCTAATTTATCACTTTTAGTCTGGGAAACCTACTAAATACAGTGAAAAATAAATGAAAGAGGACATAGCTGTCTCGAGGGTTGCTTCCCTGCAGAGCACAGAATTCTGCCTTCTCTTTCTGTAAAGCATATAGAATTTACATTGGAGTTTAGTGACACCTGAAATTATAAAACAAATCAAAACAAGATAGAAAAAAAAAATAAAGTCAACAATAGGTAAAAGAGATACAGAGAGAGAAAAAAAAAACCCAAACCCTTTTTCGATACCTAAGAAAGAAACTAGACTAAGGTAATCAAAAAAGAGCAGAAAGAGAGACAAAAAGCTAGACCATGACATCATTATTTATGTTGGTATACCAGCTTATTCAACAAATGTTCTTTTCTTTTTGATGCAGAGCAATCTTCTTTTTATTGTCATTTTTACTGCCGTAGCACAAAAGAGGCCCCTTTATGGGCCAAGATTCACAAGTTCCTTATAGTGTGAATAATAAAAGATGATTGTTATTTTCTGAGGAGTCCCTTGTGATACAGGTATTTTCCCCAGTATGCTGCTGTGAGGTAAGGATAGAGAGCCAGAGCCTGCCCTGGGGGATGACTGACCATCACCAAGTCTGAAAAATTCCTTCCCCCCACAATTTTGTGGAGAAGCACCCTGCTACTCCTTGGGCCTCCTGATCACAGTGTGGGAACAGTAGGTGTGTTTCATATCACCAGTCCTGGAGTATTGAGATGCCACTGTGATCAACCTGAATTCACTCCCCTATTATGAGACAGAGACAAAGGAGGTAAAAACAAATTAATTTTTTATGCTCAACTACCAGGTGTAAGTAACTAGTTATTGTATTTGATAAATCAAAGAATATGAAGCTGTAATTAGCTTTGGTTTTGATTTTCTATCTGAATGCTTTCCAGCTTTCCCAGCTGAGCTCTGGAAATCCCCACATGGAGATCCCACTTGCTCTCTGGACAACCTGTTCCAATGTTTGAAAAATCTCATTGTGACTCATATTATCTTTATTCCTAGCTGATATTTACCTTGCTGCAGTTTTGGATTCCTCCCTCTCTTTTTTTTTTTTTCATTGGCCATGTCTTGGAAGAGTCTGGCTATCTTATAACTCTTCTGTAAGGTAGCTGAAGAGAGCAGTTAGGTACCCACCCAACTTTCTGCTATTCAGGCTGAAAAAGTCCAGATCCCTCAGCCTCTCCTTGAGTGTCTCATGCTCTACCCATGAAATTTATCCTCCACTGGGTAAATGAATGAAATTTATAATTTTTAATTCATACTTTTTTTTTCCCTGGAATACCAGGGAATTGAAAATTGGGCATGCTACTCCAAATATGAATGCATAAATGCTAAAGAGATACCCGTTGACTGTGACAATGTTAACAGCCAGGAGGTTGAGGAAGAGGATTCTTTTTCCCTGTCTATTCTACCCTCACTCGGAGTGCTGCATCCTAGCTCTGGGGTCCCCAACATAAGAAGGACATGGACCTGTTTGAACAAGGTCAAAAGGTAAGAAGAGGTCAAAAAGATGATCAGAGGGCTGGAGAACCCTTTCTGTGTAGACAGGCTGAGAGAGTTATGATTGTTCAGCATGGAGAAAAGACTCCAATGAGACCTCATTGAAGCCTTCCAGTACTTAAAATGTGAAAAAGAGGGAGAGTGACTTTTTGTACAGAGAGATAATGATAGGACAAGGAGAATGGTTTTAAACTGAGAGACATTTAGATTAAGTGTTATTAAGAAATTCCCAAATTTAATTTATCCAAAGAACTGAGTAATGAGTCACTGGAACAGGTTGCTCAGAGAAGCTGTGGATGACCCATCCCTGGAAGTGTTCAAGGATAGGTTGCATGGGGTACTGTGCAACCTGGTCTTGTGGGTGGCATCTCTTCCCACAGCAGGGGGATTTGAAATTGATGATCTTTAAGGTCCTCACCAACCCAAACCAATCTATAATTCTGTGATAATGAAGCCCACAGTGCTGTTGGGCTTCTTTGCTGCAAGAGCACAAGACTAACTCCTCTAATCACATTTCAGTTCAGTGTAAATTCTTCAACCTCACAGTCTTGATTACTGATTTAATTAGGAAAATGCCTAAACTCTTATTTCCTCTCATCTATACTAGTAATTGTTTGACACAGCTGTCATAAAAATAATATCATATCCAGCTGAATTACATCTGCTTGTCCTAATGTTCTGCAGGTTAGAACCAATACATGCTACATACAAGTTCATGAGCTTGCCTCTTCCTGGCAAACCAATCTGCATAATATTTTATATAATTTCTGAGTATATATGAGTTTATATACATAGTTTTTCATAAAATGCAATTTACATAAACACTTAAGTAAAACCAAGAACTGTTTCATTAATAATCAATTACTCATGGAGTGGAAATTCAACAAGAAAGATGCACAGCACTTAAATAACATTTTTCCTGTTTTAGATAACTCCTAAAAAGGCTTTAAGTGATTAGGAATGACAACACTGTAAGAGATGCTATCTATACAGTACACTGTATGAAGAGTGAAAAGGAATAAGGTATTATGGAACGTGTAGAAGTCAGGCGTCTGTGTCCTAGATCCATGTCCTAGAGGCATAATCACTGCCAAGTTTGGTATTGAGAGTGACTCTTAAGGAGGATGGGAAGGAAGACAAAGAAGACATATGATAACTGTTCCCAAGAATGATAGCACTTGAGGAAGAGAATGAAGAAAGCAAACATTTGTCACTTAGAGACACAGAAACTGAGAAAAATAGAAGCAGAGTTTTATATATGAAACAGGGAAAGGTGTGTTGTGATGGCTTTGTCAAACCAATGTAACTTTGGTTTGAGGTGCCAGAGAAGAAGCAGGTGGGAAAGTATTTTAGTAAGAGGTGTGTCCATGACCAAAGTAGAAATTTCTTTGGTGGCAAGTTGAGGATTAGAGCATATGTTAGTTATCTGCAGAGGTTGAGAATGATTAGCCAGGGAACAGCTGTCTGCATGTGGTGCCACAGCAGAGTCTTCCAGGCTCAGCCTCAGACCATTGCAGAGGTCCACCAGTCCACTCAAGAGCAGGAGAGGTTGCTCTGGACAGTAGTCCTCTGAGAAATATTGCTATAAATATTGCTATAAGGAGGACAATCAAACCCATGAGGTCTTTCAAGCTGACATCATAAAATATTGACAACAATAAAAAAAGAAAAAGACAATTTAAACTCATCATTTTCTTTAAGAAACTAGAGCTAGAACAGAAGCGTACCATGTCTTTGCATTAAAAAAGAAGAAGAAAAGAGGAAAGTGCTTAGGAAGGAAGGAAAAGGAAAATTGATTGAGATTTCTTTGAGAATTTTAATTCAGTGGCATCAAGAGTCAGGGGAAAATTTGAACAAAAAGGAAACCACTTAGTTACTGGAAAGGACAGTGAGTTCTGATAAAGTTGTTGTAACAAATAAAGGAACTTGAAATGACAGTAATTTTAAAAGTAATTAAAGAAAAAGGATAAATGGTAAGATTTAATAACCCTTTAAATGAATGGCATGAGGCCTCCTTGGAATGCAAAAGAGCTGAATGACCTTATTAAGACAGACAAAAAAAGGAATTTACCTGAACCCACAGAAAGTGGATGGAGTTGTATTACAAGATATACACCAAGAAACCAGAGGTTGTTAAATTAAAATAGGACAGAAAAATCACTTACTGCAAAGTTTTTCAAATAAAGCACAAAATTTGAAACAGACAGCAAATTTAGAGGGGAAAATATTTCTTTTATGTTATAGCATATGCCAGAGATCCCAAAATATGTAAGGTCAGACAGTAGTAAATGGAATGCTACATATTAAAAGCAGTATTTCTGGAACAAATCTCTTGAGAAATTACTTGTATGGGTTTTGTCCAACTGCTGGAAAAGCTTATGAGGTCGTTGTTTTAGAAACATTACTATGCAGATGGTGGTGGTTTAGACCCATTGTGTACTTCTCCTTCTGTCCCGATTTAGCCACAACTCCCACTAAAATTGATCAGTGAATGGATTACTTTCAGAATAACCCATTTACTTTAGTCCCTGGCTGAGCAGTTTTTTTCATGCTTGCTTTCTCCCTTGTATGTGGTTTACGGGATAACAGTATTCCCTGATGAGTTTTAAATTGGATTTCTCAGCTGAAGAAACGAAGTGCTTATTCACTAAAACAGTGATAGAACAGAAGATTTTTGGTGTCTGTGGGAACTGAAGCTGAGAAAAATTACTGTGGTCAAAGAGTTCCTTGGATTTTCTAATGTTTTGATGTCCCATGCAGCAGGGCACTAAAACTGCCCTGCTGGTGTGATGGATTTGCAGTTGGAGTCCTTCCAAGTACCACTACACCCAAGTGCAATGCAGAGACTGATGGCTAGGCTGGAACAACCCATTCTACCCAGTGTAATCAGGAAGCATTTGAGGAACAGAAAATTTAACAGTAAGAAGGCTTTGGAGCTAGAGTAGGTGGAAATGAATGTAATCGTAATAATTCCAACTTAGAAATAAAGAGGGAGAGAAATGAAAATGCTTAATCATTCAGTTCTGACATTGTTAATGTATCTAATATTAAGTATTTTATAATGGAAATATGAGAATGCTACTTTCAACACACTTTTGAAAAAATCTGCCAATTCCTTGGTATCAAACCAATATTTTTGGCTTAAAAAGACTAAAATGCCTTTTTAAATATAAAGAAAGAATAAAATTATTGACATTAAATCATATGTACAATTTTATTTTTTAACAAAATGAAATTTATATTGAATTTATATTTTAATTGAAAAAACCAGGAATATTTTCTCAGCTCTACCCAAAATAACATTTTTTTTTATTCTCTTTGCATTTTCTTCCCTGTGGCTGTACTGTCCTCAGTATCCAAATTTTATTATGAAGTGGAAGAGTAAAAAGGTTAAATATTGAAATTAAATGTCAGTCAGCATGTCAGGCTCACCAATCCACTTGTACGGACCCATCACATCTGCAAACTTTAAAAATTACTGAAGTAAAGTATAATAAATGTGTGAAGTAAAGGACTGTCTTTTGAAGAGGGCATGCCACACTACAGACACGAAAATGTGACGCAGGGTGTGGTAGTCTGTTGTTTTGCAGTTTGTTCTTCTGTACTAGGTTTTAAATATTCCCTGTTACAAGTTTGTAATGGTTCCATGTACCCCAGCTGGCTTCCCTAATGGTACAATCCTGAGTTGTTTACCCTAAGATTTTCCCACCAAGTGTATCTCAATCCACCTGTCAGTCTCCTTGTACCTCCTTTGTTCCCTTCTGGAATGTTCCCTGTCCTTCATCCCTTCCTCGAAGCAGGACTGGAATGCAAAGTTTGCTCATTCCCCTTGTTGGCTTCTATCGGATAGCCCTTACCCTGCACCCCTCCCTTGATGCCTTCCTATTGGTAAAAGGTTGTGTCCTCTCCTTATTCCCACCCCTCCTTAAAAGCAGGTTTCTTGCTCCCAGCTGTTGTCAGTTGTTTCTGAATTCTCTGGGGAAATAAACCTTCGGTGGAACTCAAACAAGTGATCCCTCTCTATTCCTTTGCCTTAGTCCCTCGTACTGGGTTGCTGCTGTGCCACCCACGCCACAGCCATGTGCTGCAGGGCGCTGCGAGCCCCTGTAAGCACTGAGATCTACTCGAGATCTCAGTAGAGATCCGGGGGCAGCCGCTCTCGTGACTGCCCGTCGATCTTGGGGAGTGACCTGGCTGGAGAGCATCTTCCCTGTGACTGCAGCGTGCACTTACACTGGGTAGCCCAAAGCTGACTAGTCTGTCAGTCAGGAGCACAACTTAGTTCTTTGTCCAGCAGAGTTGTTCATTGGATTGTGGCAATGACATTTGTTGAACTTCCCTAGGCATCTCCATTTATTGCAGGCATTTTGGGGTTTAAAAAATGCCCAGAGAAATAGAATTCTTTTTATCTAGGAAAAAAAATCATCAGAAATAATGACATGCATGTTGATTGTTGGGCTTGTCCTTTTCTCAGAGAAATTGCTTTTGCGTTATGTCTCCAGTGGAGGATACTTAATTTAGCTTTGAATACAGGGCACAGTGCTCTGGAGAAGTAAATATATCCTGAGCCTTGGCGCAGTCACCTGGCACAAAGAAGTCACATATTAATATATCTGTTTTTCTCCTGATTTTCAGGTGGCCCTGTGCCATCCTGGTTGGGAGCTCAAATGGTCCAGGAGGTTGTGTTTAGCTGGCTGGGCATGATGGCTTCTTCCTTACAGGTCAGCACAAGTCTTCAGTTTTCACCAAGAGAGATGCACCAGAAGTCTATAAAATTATGAGAGTCAAGGAACAGGCCAAAAGGGAATAATTATTTACTGTCTTTTCCAATACAAAAACTAAATGGAACTAGCAGTTGGCATGTTTGGAAAATCAAAACTGCGTGGTACTTCACATAACTTGTGAAACTCAATTGTACATTATAAAATATGTATGAGTTAAAAATGAAAGGGCAAAATACATGGAAGAAAATTCTCAGGGGAAAAAAAAGAAAACAAGCAACCACACCAAACCAAAAAACAAAACAGAAAATTCTGCCATAAGAAGATTTCTGCAGGATTTTAAGCACTGCAGAAATCTCTCATATCCTTCTATACTGTCCATTATCAGAGACAGCTACTGGCCTAATCCACTCAATCTTGTAGCTTCATAGTCTTTGCTGGTGGAAAGAATAAGACACTGAAAACACAAGAGCTTGTAAGAATAGAGACAATAATTAAAAAATAAATACTATCCAAGGCAAATTCAAAATTAATATGTTATATTTTTCTCAACAGTACAGACTATGCAGTCATTATTGAAATAAGCTATTGAGACAAAGAATTTCACAAGTTTCAAAAATAGTGTTGGAGATATACTTGGAGGACAAGAATAACCAGAACAAAAAATTATGCTAAATATTGTTAGTCAGTGTTTAAAAGAACCAAGTATTATTAGAATGTGATATAAATGTGAACCAGATTATCCCATTTTGTAAAATGTACGTTGTTTAAAGCCTTCTCTGAATCTTCTGATTCTGTCCAGCTTTGGTTAGAAGCTAGGAATGGGACTGGAGGGTTCAACATAATGAGTTCTTTGATCCTGTGGGTATTTTTGTGACACAGTGTGCATCTGAAAAAATGAATGGAAAGGAATTGAAATTAAAAGGAGCAGAGTGAACTGAGGTTTAAACAATGCATAAAGCTATGAACTGCTCCCCCTCAGCAGTATCTGGTGAAGTTTTCATTTATCCCTGTAGTCTCTCTCTGGTCTCTGTAGACTTACATTAGTGGCTACATGAGTACCAGTCTGTACAGAGGCCCTTCAGCATCGACTTTTCATCTTGGTTAAACCACACCAGCTGGGTGGGGCGGACTCGTGGTGCAGGATGAGGTGCAAGGACAGCTTGGGAGAGCCTTCACCAAACAGTTGCAGCCTGTTTTTATATGTACGCTAGGAAAATACAGGTTTTCTTTTTTAAAAAGAAAAAAAAAAAGAAAAGAAAAAAAAAACCCAGCTCCAACATTCAAAATGGCTTAAACAGGAAAATAAGGTTAAAGAACAGGCTTGTTAATGAAACATGTCAGATCTCTCCTCTATGACTTATCTAATAAGACATGAAACTGGCCATGTCAAGTTTGTTTAAAGGTCTATCTAACCCACTATCCTATCAGTTTAAGCAACTAGGATTTAATTTTTAGATAAGGGCTTTGGAATACAGCCAGCATGAAGTAACACTGTCATAATGTCTTACTTGATGGATTCATGTTCCTTTTTTTTTTTTAAAGAAATCTTACCTCTCCTTTGGATAAGCAAAGCCTTTCACAAAAAGAAAAAACAAAAAACAAAACAAAAACAAAACAAAACAAAACAAAAGAAAAAACAAGCAAACCACCCCCCCAAAAAAACAAATAACAAACAAAACAAATGCAAAGAAACAGCTGTGGCTGAGCTGAAAATAAGAATTTGCCTGGAAATTACCTGTTGTTAAACATACAAGATTTGTTAAACAATGTTTGCTTTTTCTTTTTAATCTTATTTTCCCTCTCTTTTTTTTTTTTTTTTTTTGTTTTTTAGAGCTGACCCAGTTTTTAAATCCCTGTCAGAGATCTGATGGTTTGTAAAAGAATCCATGCAGTGTATTATAAATCAATTCAGGCCCTCTGTAGCTGATGAGGACAGATAGTGCTACATCAGTATCATCTCACCATTTAAGTAGTTAACCCGATACAGATCTTCCTAACAAATGTTTTTTCATGTGTTAGCAATGGAGTGAGAAATCCAAGCCTTTGGTGATGGTTGACTCTCTTTTGTTTCATATCTGTACATCCCTTATTAAAAGCTTGAGACCCCACTCAGCAAAGCACTGAAGCCCATATTCATGTATTCCTGAGGTTAGAGAAGGGTAAGCACATGATTAAACATCTGTCTTATAGTGAACTGCACATGATTTTAAAGTTAAATCTGTTCTTAGAAAATATCCTGCTGGATGTGAGTGAAACTATAGGTGAAATACAGTGAAAACGCTGCTCCCTCCAGTGGGCACCATTGTCACCAATTCAGCAGCGCTGGTGTCTGTGGATTGGGGAAATTATTTTGAGAATCAAAACCAGCAATGACAGACTTCTGAAGTGCTGAAAAGTCCCATTTTGGTGTTTTTAAAGAAATGTTTTGATTTTTCACTTCAAAATGTCTTAGGAGAACACAATCAAAACAGGAATGTTTTGATTAGCACCTAAAGATTTCTGAAATATTTTGTAACATGAAATTAGGCTTTTTTTTTTCAATCTGCTTCTAGTGAAAAGAAAAAAAAATCAGAATTTTTAAAATCAAAGAAAAAGAAATTTCCCTGATATCTCTGTTAAAGATTGCAGAACATGGGTTAAAGGAAAAAGGTGGTTTTCTTAGAAAGCTATTAATGATGAGAAGGAATATATTTTTTCCAATTTTTTTTTTGGTGTGTTGTACTCAAGGAATTCAATACCTTAATTTTAAACTTCAATTTAGTTTATTTGCTTAAATGAAATAAATATCTCTTTTCTGCCCTTAAAAGTCATGATGGGAACAAATTTTTAGAAAATATTTTTCTTCATTAAAAATAAGATGTAAAAAATTAAAAAGAATAGTGTTAAAACTGTTGCTGTAACATTTACAGACTACTAAAAGAAAACTGCATAAAAATCTTAACTTTATAAAAAGAATGTAATGACAAAAAAAGGAAAAACAATACAAATATTTCTAGCCAACACACAAGCATCCCAAAGGGAACTGAAGTTGTGCTTGATTGTGCTATTATTTTATAGATGCAGGGGAAAAATCTCTCCCTTGGAGGCCTTAAACCTAAAGGAACAGGTAAAGGAGAAGATACAAAACCCAGTTTCACAGAAGGGATGAAACACAGATTGCTAATTTTTTATTTTATTAGTATGGTTATATTATTGTATAATTGCCTCAGATTACCTGTCTAGTCCTGTCTGTGTTACAGTTTGTACCATCTGATCTTGATTAAAGACAAAATGCTGTACAAGAATATAAAAACTGATGTTTCTGGTACAATGGTTAAAATTTTTGTTCTAATAAATCCCTCTGAGCTTCCGCTGTGTTTGTTTTTTTTTTTTTTTTTCAGATAGACAGTTCTGTCAGGTGGAACACTTATTTAAATGCTTCCTATAAAAATTCACTACTAAGTGAGCTAGAGAAAAATAATAAATGGTTATCACAGACTGTCTACATAAACTTTCATTTCTGACAGGGCTATTGGGAGCACTAATCGTAATTATATGATTCAGTTGGCTTAGAGGGTGCAGCACGTTCAGAAAGGTACAACATAAAAATAAAGGACTAAAAGACAAATCCTGTTTCACGTAACAGTTTTTCTTACAACCACCTTTGAATTAAAATTTGTCAGATGAATACTTTCATGTATTACAGACCCCAGAAAAGATCTTGATAGATGTCAGGGAGATGGTGTCCTGCCAAGCTGTAAAAAGATGAAACAGAATGAAAGGTTTGGGCCAAATATTTTATTCCAGAGAGTTCAGTGGATTAAGGATGCATTCTACTTGCTGATCATCATGAGTTCCTCTTCATAGCTATATGTGACTTCTAGTGATGAAAAATTCAGATTTGAGTAAAGACAGTATCATATTCACTAATAAATCCAAAGAAAAGGGATGAACAAACTCATTCTCATTTCTGGGAGAAATGCTCTGAGGCAGTTCAGGCTGTATCTGTGTGTTATAAAACATGCAAGATGAGCATAAACTTTGTTTTCACTGTGACACATCTGAGGGAAATTAAGTCCTCTTGCTGCATCTAAGGGCTAATATAGCAGTGGAGTGTAGGACACAAAACATGGCATTTGCAATTGATTAAACACTGGAGTAAAATCCACTAGTGCCCAAAAATTCCATTCTTAGAGATTAGACTAAACCAGAACCTGAAATCTCTAAAGCTGCATGTATTTGAGAGTTTATAATTGAAATTGAAAAATCTAATCTCAGCCATTATTTCAGGGCACAAAAAAAAACTGGATCAGCAGGCTGCTAGTTTTAGACATAATAATCTCTTTGTTTCTTCTATAACACAACTTAAAAATAAAATAAGAAGACTAACCTGACCACAATGAAATGGGACAATAATTTGGTTTTACAGGATTTTTTCTTGTTTTTCTGAGGAGTTGTGTGGGGGGGAACCTAACATTTGGAAGCTTGCTACAGATGCATCATTTTAGGATTCTCTTTCTGATGTACAACACCTAAACTAAAAAAAAAAAAGGGAAAAAGATACAAGGTTAGAGCGGTGACCAAAGTCACAAAGAATAATATTTCCATGCAGAAGTCTATGCTTGGAAGTTATTTTCAGGTTTTTTCATTCACACAGTTAGCTAGAACTGGTTTGGGTCTTGTGTCCCACAAGTTAAATAATTTAAATAAATAAATAGCAATTGTCATTTGTGGTTAAGGGGGCATTAATGCGTCTTTCTAGATAGTAGAAATCACAGTATTTGTGAAAAATAAAAAAAAAAAAAACTTTTCTGAAGTTCTCTTCTCTATGCAGTGGAGAGATACAGCTATTTAAAACATACCTGGAAAGTCATATGTGGATTGATTCTCAAATTTCATGGAAAACATAAAAAGAAATATGGAAATCACTCATGAAAGTGCAATAAGAATTGTTTGATATTTGGGAAACTGACTTCTAACATGCTTGAACTGTTTCTTACCCATGGGGGAAGTAAAAATTTTTTTCTATTTAAATTCCATAGCTGCCTATATTAATTTGTAAGACTGAAGGTTCTTATAGCAACAGAATGAGAAAATAATATAAAACTATAACAACGGAAAGTGAAGAGAAATTCTAACAAACAATTACAGAAACACTAAAAATTCCAATAAATTTTTGTCATGAAGGATTATAAGATGTGGTTAAATATCAATATGTTCAATTTTCCAACATTTCAATTCTTTAACAATGATTTGTATGCTTGACTTGAAAATTACTGAAATTTGAAAACATGTTATAGGCTAAGTAATTTCAGAGCAAAACTTCGTGTCTTGAAATAGGTAAAATCTTTTTTTTTTCTTGAGATTTTTATGGATTTTAGAATCACCAAGTCTTAATTCTTATTTCAGAACTGCGTTTTCTGGTTATAAATACCACCACTAGAATGTAGTATAAGAAATCACTATTGTGCTGTGCCAGTGGGATGGATTATAGGAAACCAAAAGACTTTTCATTTGCATGCTGCATTTGATACACTCTTCTCTTTTGCCAGACATTTAAAGAATTGCACTTTGACTCTGAACTTTATTAACTCTATTACCATATTTTCTGAGTCAGTTGTCTTGCTTTGTTTCAGCAGTTTCCATCTCTTTCATCCATCTGAGAGATTTGTGGTGCAAACAAATCAATTTTCTGGGCTGTTGCTCAAGTTTTTACAGGGAGACATATCTGCACTTGTGGACACTGAGAGCTAAGGGATTTGAAGGGGGACACTCGAAGGCACTAATTTCTTCCATTTTTAGTGAACAAAATTACTTTGTGCTGTTTTACTTTCCTGGTTATTTGAGGCTCTGTACTCAGTATAACTTTTGACAATTAAGTGTTCATCAGTGGATGGACAAATACTGAACATAAATGTGGAAACAAACTGTAAATATTTGCTTAACTCTACTCCTCCATAACATGGGATTAGCAGTATTTTCTGGAAGTATTTTCCATAATTCATTTACAATTAACTATGGCTGCTATAATTTCTGTTACTGTATAATTTGCTGAAAAATCCGTGACAGTACGTAAAAAAGCATGAGAACAACACAAGGTTTGGATTCATCCATGCACCAAAAGCCTCTCTCCTAGTGATTACTTTTAGTTGACTGAAGGGCACTATTTTGTTGCACTTTGTAACAGCCCAGGAAAGTAGAGAATATAATTGTATTATTATCACACTTGGGAAACCCAGCCAAGTACTTTGTGCCAGTACTGTTCATTTACAAAATCAAGTGGTTCGTAGTTGATAGAAGTTAAAATATCAGTATAAAACAAGACATGAGGAAGAAAGAAGCCTGATGAAACAATAAAGCAATTTAATTGATTTTGTTGTCCACCCTTGTCAGGTGCTTGATGCCCCATAGCACCATAAGAAGTAATTGGTGAATGAAACTTCAGTTTGAGAGAACTAAATTTAGGCATCTGCATGAAGGTGTCAGCAGTGAACTGATGGTCCATTCTCTCATTATAGCTAGGGATATGGAGCATGGCCCAGATGGGCTCCAGCTGCCTTTGTGGATGTAGATGACCTTAGCATAGGTACAGACATGGGACACATCTCACCTTTCCCTGACACTGTACCTTGCTGAGGTTGGAAGAAACACATCAGTGTGAAATAGATAATGAGGAAACCAAAGTCAAACCTAAAAGATCCATTGCAGATTTCTGACTTATTGTGGTAAATTACATCTTTACTAATTCACAATACATTTATGACTACTCAGAAATGCTCTTTTGGAACATAAAATGTGAAGCAAATGGAGAAATGGTATACATGACTCACTTTGGGACTGCCAAAGAAGATTTCTGCCAGACTTTCTGCAAAGCATCAATTACCTCAGACAATTTGCTGCCAGGGGCAACAACAGCTACACCTCTGGAATTTTTAAGATAAAGGAAATATGTCATGCTGTCCACTGTTGTAATGTAATGGGCCTGTTAAATGTTGCAAAGTTTTCCTAGGGAAAAAAAATCCAAACAAAACAGGCACAAAATGAAAAGAGCAAATGAGGGCCTTCTTTCTGTCAAGCATTTGATATGATTTTAGGATATATCTTTCAAAGGATCAGAAAGAGCTTATTATTGAAGTAATATCCCAATAAAAAGAATTGAAGATATTTTTCTAGAATTTCACCGAAGTGCCTCACACTTTTTCAGCATCAAATTAGCAACAGAAGAGTTAAGAATGAAGGTAGAAATAATTTTGCAATTGCTAGTATATAAAATGTCTGTGAATTATTAAATGGGAATTATTTTTCTGCATTAGGATTCTGCTAGTTAGAGGTGGAAACAATTAGTGAAAATACAGAGAAAAAGATGGCAAAGAATCATTAAATATTTTACTTTTCAAATTTAAGATGTACTTTCAGTTCATCATCAATACGTATATCTCTAAAATTTTTTTAGCTCAATAAAAAAATAATAAAATTCTCAACTACTATGAGCAGAACCTGCCTATTCCCATTTCTAACCTCTTCATTCATCATCTGGAAAAAAAAATATGATGGAAATGAAGTCTAGCTTCATAGATTTCACAAATATGTGGAAAACACTGGTGTGGGAAAGGAAGCTCCAACAAAAATGTGAGAGAAGCTAAAGGATCTGCATTTAGAAATTTGATCATGCTATGTCTTGACATAATCACTAGTAAAAAATCTGAAGTAAAGACCTAAGTAGCAATCTACCATTGCAGTGCACACTGCAGCTAGAACAGGATTGCACAGATACTTCATTAAAAAGTGAAATGCAGCCAAAGTTGCAGAAAACCCAGAAAAATATTTGCATTGAAAGAATTGTTACCTCTTCATGCTGCTTCCCATACTTCCTGTCTTAAAATTGTTGCAATTTTTCTGAGATCAATGAAATTTGAATTACAGAAACTTCAACAATACATTTTTAAATAGTTGGTTTTGATCGGGGCTCACATCAAACACAAAGTGCAAAGGGTTTCATAATAAAAGATTTTGCACCCTTGAAAAGCTGGAGGTTTCTGGGTTTTTTTAAACCATCTAGAGGATATTTTGAATTAAAAAAAATATAGCTGAAATTGGGATAATACCTGAAAGTGGGGTAAAAAATGAGATAAGAGAGGTACTTTAATAAAAGCATTTCAAAATGCAGTTCCTAAATGTTCTAGTACTTCAGTGTACCTATATTTCTTAATACATTAAGTGAATTTGGCGCTCATTGGATAGCTTTGATTTACTGACTAGAAATCAGCATGGTCTGTGACATAGTGAAATCTTCCATATTCTCATTCTAACACTTCTAGATCATGTTGTCTTGTATCTTATGGGCTCTCAGCTGAGGCACTCTGGTGTCATGTTCACATACCCATGCCCAGGAATATTTGTTGCACACAGGAAGATAAGACAGGTCCACACGCATGAAGATGTGTGAGCAGAGTGCTAGGCTCATGCTACATATTAAATCCAGTGTTGGAAGTTACATTTAGGGAAAAAGAGGAAGATGGAGAAAAGGGAACACAAAAAGCTGTGAGAAAAGTAAGAGGAAAGGGAACAGGAAAGGGGAAACTCTCCAGTGCCAGGGAGGAGGAACCGCAATGGATGTCCAGAATGAGTGTCCTCAAGTGGGGGCTCTCTCCAGTGCAGCAAGAAGAAACAGCAAAAATGACTGATGAGGAAAAGAATGATGACACTTTCATGATGCTTTTACCCCAGCATCATAATACTTTTAATCAGGGATGGCTCAAGCTTCCAATTTTTTCTGCCTGTGAAACTATTAGCCCTGGCTGGAGCACGCTAATTGGGCACAGATGTTGCACATCCATTGGCTGCTGAGACTCTTCACATGTTGCCCTGGATAGTACTTACCAAATGTATAACTGGCTATTATCTACTGTGCTGTTTTTCTTGTTTCTCTTTTGTGTAAACTGAAATCTGCAAAGTGAGAAGTGAAGCCTGGTGTTTCTTATGCTGACAGCAGTCACTTCCCATTGGAACCCACGAAAACAGCAATATCAGGGTTTGGCAGGCACAAGGTTGTGAGGGCAACAGCGCCTGAACTTAAGCAAGGGAGAAACAAGAGGAAAGTGCTACAGGGACTTTGGAAAACCACTGTTATGTTGCATTAGGGGAAAGAGTACAAAATTGCAAACTCCAGGCCCTGAGCACTACTGATGTTAAGGCAAAAAGGCATTTCTGCCGCTGGGCTTCACTGCTGACCCAATAATTCTATTTTTTCACCAGTTTATGTAATTCAGATAGTCAGCCAGATACTCCTCCAGGCTCTAGTCCATAAAGGTGCTTTTACCTCAATTCAGTGTCAACGCTGGAGAAGTCTCAGTCATTTTTCCTTATCCTGCAGGTGGAGGTGCCAGCCCCAAGAGCCGAAATGTGACAGATGTTTGTAAGAAACATCTACTTCAGTACAAACATAAACTAGGTCAGCAAACCATCTTTGCCTGAGGAGTTGTGATCAGGAGCCCAGGGCAATGTTTTCCAGCTGTCCCACCACAGTTCTCATGAGCTGGTGTGTCAGTCTCACAGATGTAGCACAAGGGAAGTAGAAGAAAGGAGAACTGAGCTGTTTTCAGAGTGCCTACTGCAGGCAGCTGTCCCTCCAGGGAATCCGAGGGAGATCTGACACTTCTCTATCAAACTCTGTCTCTCTGCCATTACACAGTTTAGAAAGAAGCAAGAACTACTGAAATTTGGGAACAGGAAAGGGCCCTATGCTTGGATATCTAGTGGTCTTGTTAACCCAAAATGATCAGTAGATATTTGCTGCTTTTAGAGGTTAAGCATGTTGTATGGTTAGATTTTTTTTTTGTTTATTTAGCTGGAATACAAAAAAACTTTAGTTAACCTTATGTTCTAATATATTTTTGACAACATGCATCTCAAGAAATGTATAAATAAATTTCCTAAAGGAATTAAGATTGGCAAATACTACCCACTCCTTCTAATTTTAGGGAACTGATTCCTGAAAAGCTGCCTCAGTTGAAGAATTTCTTCTAAACCCAGATTTTTTTCTTTACAGTTCTTTATACAACTTCATTCTTATGTGTCATCTGTAGAAAATAAAGAATACCACTTAGACGGTATCTTCCTCCTGGAAAGTGTTTTGCTGAGGGATGACAATGGGGAGACCTGTCCACACAGGAGCATGTGACACACTTAAGTCAGCTTTCATCTCCATGGGGAATCCAGTTTTACTGCTAGCTTATAAAAGGGGAGTGAAAGGCAAAAATCTGGCATTGTGTTGTGGGTCTAGGTGCAGAATACTTCAAGCACACTGCAGAAATCTATTATCTTGGAGGGAAAACCAGGCTTCTGTAGATCCAGAGGACACTTCAAGAGCCTTTGTTATAAGAATACAGTGGAGACTGTAGGAAAATGTGTATCTCATTGCAAACTATAAAGAGAAGTTCGATGCCTTAAGCACAGCATTAGAATTTGAACTGATGGCAAAGACACACTTTTATTAAACATCATTATATATTGGCCTTACCAGGTAAACTCTCAGCACATTAGAAAGTGAGTTATGAAACACTGAGAAATTAAAGCAGCACAGTAGGAAGCAGATGGCATTTTTTGTACATCAAAAATAGCATTTCTTGCAGTACAAACTATTTGAAAATTCTAGTTATTGAGATATTCTATGAGTGTTTGTTCATATGAGCTCTTCCAAAAATAAGTAGAGGTGGGAAAATAGATGTTTTTGGCATAGAAAGAAAGCAAAATTCTGAAAAGAGTGAAAAGACTATAATTTTAGGAGATAAGCTCTGTCTCAAGTCTGTATGATGGATTGCATTTATCTTTTATAATATCCAAAACATTAATTTCATTTAATCTTTCAAAATTTTATTTATTTTATTACACAGTAAATCACATTTGAGAGAAAAAGTAATTTGAAAGACAAAATAAAAACTTTGAATTAAAAAGTTTTGGTACAAAACAGATTTTTTCTCAAAAGAAGATATGAAAAAACAACCTCCCAACTGAATTTTTTCCATTTGACAAACAAGATCTCTTAGTGATATAATATAAACCACTTTGAGTTAGCTTCTCCTATGAATGTCAAGTTCTGAGTCAAAGGGTAGTTGAAATATGCAATATCATTAATTTCTTTAAATTCCTGTTACAGTACAGCCCTTCAGCAAAATTCCCTTTGCAACATGCTGTGTAGTGGTGCATCATTTAAAACGTGTATGAAGGGTTAAGCAGAGAAATCTGATTGTTTAAGGATTATTTTAGTTTCTAGGCTGGCAAACAGTCTCCTGGCACATAAAGTGACAGGGTGAAGTAGATTAATTTTCCTATGTATTCCTTTGCTTGGATGACTTTTTAGGTATGAGCCAACATCTATCATTCCACCCTGTATCATCTTTTGGTAAGCAAAATTTGTGGCTCCAGAACTCAAATAGGGAAAAGGTCTACTTGCAAACTGGGAGATTCAGCTGCTTTAGAGCTCTGAATGTGCTTTAGAATTTAACGGATTCAGGACTGAGCATAATCCAAATGTTTGTGGGGCTAAATGAACCATAATTATCAGCTCTTACTGAGCTGCTGTATTCACATCCACATATGGCATTGCACTGCACAAAAGTGGGATACTCTGCTGAGTGTTTTGAAAACTGAAACAAGAAATATTACATGAAAACGAGAAGTATAAAGTAAAAAGAAGCTCTATTTCTTGCAGCTGTACTGGACCACAAAAGCCTCATCTAAAAGACCATTTTAACCATGAAAACTAAAGATAAGAAAATGATTGCCTCATCCTAACATACCGAGATGGTTGGATTAGGGTTTAAAATCTCAGCAGAACATTTCCCAGACATGTAACATGACCTGTCCTCTTCAGAAATAGAAAGGACAGTAATAAACCTGGAAGGGCTTAAATCTGTGATGCCAATAATTTTAAATGGTTCAGATATCATGCTTACCAGGATCTTCCAGATCAGATCAACCAAAAGCTTATGGGTCAAGATTAAAAGGAGGACATTATAGTGGGGGCTGTCTAGAAGCCACCCAGGCAGGATGACTGAGTGGATGAGGCCCTCTATGGACAGATAGGAGCAGCCTCATAGGCAGATAGATAGGAGGGACAGCACAGCAGGGCACAGGCAATCTATGAGGTTCCTGGAATGCATTGATGAAAATTTACTTCTCCAGGTGATAGTGGAGCCAACAAGGAGAGGTGCTGTGATAGATCTTGTTCCCTCATGCTTCGCTGGGTATAATTCTCATCAACAAGTGTGGGGAATGTGAAGCTAAAGAGCAGTCTGGGCTGCAGTGACTATGAAATCATGGAGATCTTTAGGGCAGTGAGGAGGGCACACAGCAAGCTGAGTGCCATGGACTTCAGGAGAGTAGACTTTGAAGTCTCCAGAGATTTGATGAGTAGAGTAAAGGGGGATAAAGTCCTTGAGGGAAAAAATCTTAAATGACCTGATATGCAGTACCTGAAACTGAAAGTTACTTTTCTCTAACAAACTGTTACTTTTTTTTTCTTTTTGTTCACTTCACTGAATATTTGAAAGTGCATAGGACTAATTTTCCACTGACTTGGCCAAAGGAAGACATTGATGTATTTTATCATGAAAGATGTCTTAGTACTCCGTGTATACTCTTGGTATACTGTGGGAGAGAGGAAACTTGTATTGCATTACAATACCATAGATAGCTCATTTCTACAATGCTTACAGTGCACCACACACACCAAAATGTTTTGCTCAAAGAAAAGCTGGGTCTGGAGTTGGGAGATCAGCCTCTGAAAATGGAGGTCCTCCTGAACAGGAAGAATCATCTCAGCCTGTGCAGCTGTTTTTCACCAAGGAACACAACAGCAACAATTGTCCTGGTCCTGCTGGCCACACAGTGGCTGCTAACAGGCCAGGATGCCATTGGCCTTCTTGGCCACCTGGGCTCACACTGGCTCATGTTCATCCACTCTTTACTAGCACTCCAAGGGCCTTTTCCACCACAGAATTTTCCAGCCATTCTTCCCCCAGATTGTGCAGGACCTGGCACTTGGCCTTTTTGAACCTCACACAATAATGAGGTAATCAGCACAGATGGTTCAAAAGTGTTCTAGAAGGACAGAGAATTCCACATCAGTTTAGCAGACTTCCTAGAATTCAGTGAAATTGTACTTATTAATACAGTTCTTCTACAATTGGCTTACTTCTGCTGCTGCTTCAGCTACTTCAGAGAAAACTTAGAGAAAAGTTATATACCTGAGGGAACAGAAGGTTTTTGTTACATCCCATCATGAATTTCTTCATTGTCACGGTAGCCAATAAAAGGAATATGCATCCATCAAAGAGAATGGGGAGGCTAAATAATTAAGCCTCTTTGGAAGGAAAAATTACTCATCAGCAAGTTTGCTATTTCACATTAAAAATGAGTGTTTGAAGTCATACTGAAATGTGACTATATTCCAGTAATTGATCTTACTGAAAAACTTTCCAGAAAACAGGAAGCAATTCATAGTCCTCAATGGCAAATTGAGGGAAATATGGCAAATACTCAAGAAATTCTTTATATGGATAAGCTGAGTATGTAATGCTGCCTCAGAGCCCAGGGTGACTGGTGTCCGCAGCTACAAAATTTTCTCATGCGTAAAAGAAATAAAGGTAATTATTTTTGTTTATCTCAGGGATTTTTCACCTCTTTGTGTTACACCAAACTTTAAAACTAATTTGCTATTACTGAACACTTGACTAACAGTTGTCTTACAGATCTGGGCTTCTTTTTGAAGTGCTCTGAGTAGCTCACTGGTGTCCAAACAGCCCCTTTTATTGACTTTCCCTCTGTATCATCCTCCTCTAATGATAGAATGCATTAGATAAGCAATTCTTGATTCCTGTTGGAGGTATAGTCATTCAGTCCACAGTATAGTAGTATTTCAAGCATCCATTTGAGATTGATTGTGAGTCATTTGCAAAGAAATACTGGTAGGACTAACTACAGAGAAGAAAGTGTTCATTCATGGATAGCAAATGCTATCCAGAAATGTTTTGCCTTGGCACAATTTTGCTCCTCACCTTGCTGTTCACCTATGTCTTATTGTACTGTATACTATAAGGATTGTGATATCCACTGTGGAAAAATGAATGACAAAAGAAGTTTTTCTAAATCAAGCAAAATGCAGGAAGATGGCCATATAATGCATTAAAAATAGTCTAGTGTAAAGTCGAGAGTCATCCATGATCCATAGTGAGGTTCACATGGCAGTGACACAGAGATTTTCAATTTTTGCACAATGCTGAACTCCTCCAGTTGCTCACATGTGGTCTCCCTTATGTGATTCATTCACCAATATTTACATTTTTTTATACACAAATAAAAATAATTTTTAAAAAAGTTTGTATGTTGTTCTGTTGGAATTGGAGCATGTTCCTACCACACCATGATCAAATCTCTCACAGGAGGGTCAGTAGCCCTTTCTGGAGCTTCAGCATCTGTTTTTTATCTTAGTGGCTTGTGGTGACACATGAGTCAAGCAAGCTTTCCCCAGATTTGCCGTTGACATTCACCCTTCTACAGATTCCTCAGAAAAGAATGTTACTCTGAGTACCCAGATAACTGTTTATAAATACTTTACCAACTATTTAAATATGGGTAATTACACTAGACAGAAAATTACTAACATTAAATTATCCTTTTTTGGCTTCTGAAATAACTCCAGTTCTGGGTAAAACATTTTGTACATTTTCACTTTTACTGTACTGATTTGATGTCCTGAGATAAAAGATTCACTTCCATGAAAGCCCAGTTATTATTAAACACACTGCGTAAAGCTTCAGAGAAATGTGACCTTTATTATTTTTCCCTCTACATCATTCTCTTCTCAAACAAGCTTTTCTAACTGAGAGAACAGCCTGAAAGCTTTTAAAGTGATTTTTGGAATTTCAGTACTCAGGCATTGTTCAGCGTTCCCAGACTGCTCCAAGTTCAAGTGCTAATTTCATATGGATCCTTACATTTTAGCTATATTGCTAGATTAATCATATTTTACTGTTTTTAAGCAGTATCTTTTGTATTCACTAGAATTTGTGGTGAACTGGCCCTGCTATCCCATCATTGTGAGAACACATCAGGGTGAACGATGATGTTTTTGTTACTGATCCATGACCAAAAAAAGAGAATTTTGGATCAACCCCAAAATTTTCAATTGTCTAAAAAATAAAACCAAAACTATTTGGAGTCTGAACAATCTGAGGTATTTCTAGTTGTTGCTACCTTATATGGGCTCACTTTACAGAAACAAATTTGGATCATGGGATTTTTCTTCCATTTTTTTCCTATGTTCAGTATAATTTAGTGACTGCAGTAAGCATTCTCAACATTTTTTGGCTTTTGACTTCATTAAATTTTCAGTAGAAATGTTATCAGCATATTCACAGTTGTACTTGCCATTAAATTGTAGCGGTATTGTAATTAGGGTGGTACTGGACAGAGAATTTTTAAAAAATATTCCGAATTACAATACACTGGACAAGCTGAAACTAAACATTCAGTAAGCTCCCAGAGCCTTTTTGTGTACATTTCAAATGGCTATTAATTACTTGTTGTAGACCAGGCTTTATCACCAGTCTGGCTGCAAATTCATAAAAATCCCCTTGCAATTTCTCTTACACATTGAAATGTTATTAGAAATTATAGAAAAAAATATTAGCCCTTCTTTCCTGTTACTTGAAGGTATCTTTTCAAAACACAATCAAATATATCATATAGCTTTGTCATTATTATAACTGGTGTTGCCTTTTTTAATAAATTAAAAGGAGTGAAAATATTTTTGGATTTCCCATAGAGAAAATTTGAGAAAAACTACAGTCCAAGCAGATATATTTTTAAAGTTATCTTAATATCAAGGAAATCTATGAAAACTATACTTCAGCCAACTTTCCCCTAGCCTGAATTTCACTTAAATCTCTGAGCCTGGTATTTCCCCTTGGCTGCCTGCCTCTTAAAGCCCAGAGCCAATGAAGATGTACCAAAGCTTATGTGGAATTTAGGCTCCAGGGCTAGGTGTTGGTCATAAATTAGAGTAAAAACACACTTTACTCACTTTCTGTTAATTTTACATGGTAACACTTGAAGACTTGTACTCACCCAGCAACACCTGAGAACTGAATCAAGGCCTTCAGTGTTCTTACTGCTGTCCCTTACAAAACAAATGTCTCTGTTTTAAATGTTTTGTGGTTGGTTTTGTTGTTGTTGTTGTTTGTTTGTTTTATTTTGTTTTTAGTCTTGTTTAAGTTATCCATTACGTTTTCAAAATACTTCTGTTTCAAGAATAGTAGACGTTTTGACATGTTTCAAAACTTCCCTCTGATTTATGAAATTAACTATCCTTGTTCTCTACACAAGACATATGATGCTCCATATCCTGCAAGCTGTGTGAATTCCTAAATGAGATGCAGGGGGTGGAAATTAGGAATCATTAACACAGGCTCTGGCAGACTGACTAAACTTGTCCTGCTGAGAAGTGGATGGAAAGGAATCACAGCTGGAGTTTCTTGAGTACTCAGAAGTTTAATTATCTGTGCTTTGCTGTACATCATCCCATGCTTTCCTGTTACCTCCCTTTTCTTGCTACCTAAACTTTGTCCAGTTTAACAGTTGAGGGAAGTGTGTTGATGTACCATTGGAATGGTACATAGCAATACAGTGGTGGAATATGAGAGGGTATGGTAGGTTGGCCCTGACTGGAGGGTAGATATCTACCAAAGTTGCTCTATCTCTCCACTCCTCAGCTGGACAGGGGACAGAAAATGTAATGAAAGGTTAATGACAGGGAGAGATCACTCATCAGTTACTGCCACGGGCAAAACAGATTTAACATGGGGAAATTGTTTTATTACCAATCAGAGCAGAATAATGAGAAAATAAAAAACAAACCTTAAAACACCTTCCCTCCACCCAGACTTAACAGTGTGTCCATCTTGGTGTGTGTGTCAGCTGGCCTTGGCTCTGTTGGACATGGGGGAAACTTCCAGCAGCTTCTCACAGAAGACACTGCAAGCTCTTTGCTAACAAAATCTTGCCATGCAAACCCAATAAACCAGGTAACTGAGAGGGTGAAAATAAGTGTGGAGATGGAACTGGGATCCTATTTGGTATGAGATGTGAAGGGCACATGTTAGGGTGGGAGAGGGGGAAAATAGTGATTCTTTAAGTGTATGTGAAGCCTGCCACAGAGGCGGGAAATGCTGTTATTTCCATCAAGAGCAATGGACACATCTTTCTTGAAGAGTATTAGTGGTTGAACTTCTCAAACCAAGCCTGGAAATTTTTAATAAGTGGTGATTATGAAAACAAGCATCCAGGTATTGCATATTCCTGTGCATGTGGGTTGATGCAGGTACTTTATAAGTTTCAAAATAACACACAGATCCTCTATTTAGATTACTTCATACGCCACCGTAGTTACTCCTCTGACTGTCAGTGATCTGTTGCCTTTCTACATTTTTTTTTTCATTCTTTAGTTTCCTTTTTTTTTGGAGAAAATAAGAGCAACCATTCTTCTGGAAACAGGACTACTTCTTTAAAAAAATCTCTTCCAACTTTTCCCTAAGTAGAAAATAATCTAGGCAGAGAATAATTGTTTATTTTCAATTTGGGAGCACTTTTTTTATAATTACAGTTTTAGCAAGATATTAACTAGGTTAAATCTGTATTTTTAACTTCAACTGAAATTTCCAGCCATCACACCTACCATACACAGAACCTTGTCTAGGTTTTTTATAAGATTCATGGTAAAGGAAATATAATTTCCCAGGCCAGGGAATGATGAAACATAGTAACAAGCTTCACAGCTCTTATTATTTAGAGTCCAAGGTCAGATAGAGCAGTACCTTCCAATCCTCTGTTACTTTATAGAAACATACAATTATTATGAAAAAAAGAATTTTTAGCTCAATTTCATAATTTTTGATGCTGGTCTAACCAGTTTACCACACAAGTGTTAGCAGGAATAATTCTTTGGAAGACCTAACTGAACTGATATGGAGACTCCTTCGATTAAAGGTAGCATTGCTCTTCAATACCAGAAATGTGCTGCCAATTTCTTTGTATCTACCACATAAATAGAGTACTTAAATGCCAGTTATTTTTCCATGGAAAAGCTATTTTAAAAGATCAGAGTCATGCTTCATCTCTGACATAATAAAGCAGTCATCACCTGGTCCCATTACTCCACACCAATGATCATTTCCTTTTTTCCTTCGCTATAATTTAAATGATGTTAGATATAGCAGAAACAAGATCCCAGTCCTAGGCATCAACATTCTGCAAATGATACAAAACAATCTTTCACAGCACATCAGCTGGGAGTTCTGTCATGAATAACATTCTGGGTATAAGTTCCCTGAAATGAATATTACTTAGTATGACTGACTTTCCCTATCACAAAGAGTGTAAATTACATTTTCATAAACATTATTTTCATCATACCATAGTTTCTTACTAGTGATTCTAGAGGAGAATTATATGTATAATCAAGTAGACAAAGCAGGCTCACCAATAAATATGAAAGAATGTAAATATGATTATTATTGCAAATGATTCAAAGAATCTCTATTAGCATTTGAGTTGATGAGAGGGCACAGTACATGTAAATAAATTCAAAGACAATAAATAAACCAGTGAATTTTTAAAAATATATTAATAAGTGAACAGGAGCTATAATTTTTTATGGGGGAAAGCATGAGGATGACATGAAATATGCATTATAATTCCATACTTTTTAGTTCTGACAGTAAAAGAGAGATTCTCTTCTACCATATTAGGCTTTGATCTCCTAATCATTGTCACATCCTAGTGCTAATAGAGACCCTCAGACTAAAAAATGGTTGAATCATCACACCTTGGGGCAGATCACTATCAAGTTACAAGGCAATATGCCTGAATACTCTATTGATCTTCAGGCATAAAGGAAAGAAAGGGGGGGAAAAAGAAATTAAAACAGTGATGAAGTTGAGGCTTTTAAGCAACACAGAAACCATGATTAGGCCTCTTACACTGTGCAACTTGTGCTGTCAGGGCAGCAGGTGCAGGGGCTGCCTGGCTGTGAGAAGGGGGCAAGCTGGGCATGTTTGGGCTGGCATGGTTGTCTGGCTCCATCAGGCTTGCCTACACTGTCCTTGTCCTATATTTTTAATGCCAGGATCTCCACAGATGGGCAGTCATTTCCAGTTTGTGAAGTACTCCCAGACCACACCATATTTCACCTCTGTGGTTATGTGACATTTATGGCTTTGTGGAACTTCATGAGGTGAGATGTTCAACATGCAGGTCCTGGAGCCAGCAGAACTGCCTATCTCTGAAACACAAATCTGTTCAGGATAGCAGAAGTACAGCTGGAGAAGGACTGTTGCTGATTTAATTTTAGAGAAGGTTGTCAATTAGTGTGGCACTAATTCATATTTTATATATAATCATCTGGATGTATGCATGAATTTGCTGTCACTCCTCATTTGAGAAAGCAGAGTAGCTTAGAACATAGTTCTCCAGTTGACATTTGTGAAAAATCACTTCAAGCACATTAGTTGAATGTGAATATCATTTAAAGTGTTTTCAATTAGAAGTTTGATTCAAAAGTTGCACAGCCAGCTGTGAGAAATGCATTCCACCACTGAGAGAGTCTGATAACTTGTGGCTTAAGTCCTTCCTCTGCATTTTTGTGTGTCTTTTACCCTAATGCATGAGATTGTGCTATGGATGGTATGAGCTTCTCTTGGATCAAGCTACTGCTCTATAGGTGACAAGATGAAAACAGTTTATCAATGAAGGATGGATTTAGACCTACTCCATTAATTATGATGCTACCATAAAAAATTGGTGCTGTTGATGTTATTTTCATAACCATAACTTCCATTAGATTTTAGTTTAGGTTTTTAAAATGACATGCATGCATTTAAGACTTAAAAACCTATGCAAACCATAGCAGGGAGTCATAAAGTTTATATAACCTTGTGGTCAAGGAGCTGCTGTCAGTGCAAACTACTCTTTCTCTACCATCTGACAGAAAAATCAAATTAATCCTACAGCAGCTACCTAACTTTCTTATACCTCACTGAAATGCAAGTGCTTGAACCTTAGAGATAAAGATGCTGCCCATTGCGTATTTACACTTTATGGGCCTACAGAATAGAAGTCACCGATGAGCTCCAGAGAGATGACAAATTTTCCTAATTTGCAAACAGTACTTCCCTCTGGAAACTGTAGAATGATTCCAGCCTATTAGTTGGTCTTTAACCTATGAGAGGTGAATCTAGATACCCAGGTGTCATATACTTTTTATTACTACTATTCATTAATGCTTTAATTTTCAGAGACTTGGATTTGTACATCCATTTCTAATCTGTTTGTCAACAGAACACCCTAGGTGCTGAGTTGTAGACAGTCCTTTTCTAAGAAAAAATATCTGTATTAGATCTATTAAGGTTTTGATTAAGAAATAATGTAGATCCTTCTTTACTGGTACCCTGTTTGCCCTAGTGCAAGCCATGCTTGAAAAGAAAAGTGTTGCATTGCAGGAAATTTTTATGATGCAGTACAGAATGTGTGGCTTCCTGTAAATGACACTTCATAGGAAAATAAATAAGTGAACAAAACAACTTCAGGAACTTTAATCTTCAGTGGTATATTTTACAATATCCTTTCTGTAGAACATATGTAGTAATTATTGTCTTTTTCCATAATGGAAACTCTTTGCTGTCCCATTAATTATTCCATACTTCCTTTAATATTTGGTATATCAATTATCATACTGCAGATTTTTTTTTATGATCCTAATGTATTCTACCATCAACAGTAATCAAATACTCATCCTGGGTTTATTTTCTGAATTTATTTCAAGAATTACTGAATAACATTTGCAAGAGGAGAGTTGGGGAATATGACAGGATGCTCTGCTATTATGTTTGTAAGGAAATCTTAAAGGTCTGTATCATTTTCAACTGCTTGTGAAGCCAGTCTGATAGTGTCAATTATTTTATATGGTCTTAATGGTATTCAGCAAGCTACCTGGCTGCCTATAAAGACAGCATTAAATATATTGTCTAAATTCACCACCTTTGTCTCCTAATCATACTGTGAACAGTGGTTTGTTTTGAATCCTGTTTATAAGCATGCATGAGTTTTATATCAGCATTATGTTAAGAATGGTGTTCAAATGATACTTCTGGGATACTGTGGGTTTTGAAGATAAGGATAGAGACCATGAATCTAAACTGATAACTTTAGGCAAGCAATATACTGTTTCAAGAACATGGAGTCAGTGCTCTGGGCCAGATGGCATTTGTCAAGTGTGGAAGATTTCCTTCCTGTTTATTCTTTTATATTCCAAAGTAGATGGTATAAATGTATTAAATACTAAGGAACTTCTTGTCAAGATAAACCAGTTTCTTCTAGCCAGCTGATATTGGAAAAAAGTTATGTTGATGAAATGCTAGTCAGTGAGTTAACCTCGAGATTGTTTCACACTATTTTCTTGCCAGAAAGCACATAATATTTTGCTCTGGATCTGCTTCAACTCTTCTCATGAGTTGAATAGGATCAAGCTTTGAGCTACAGAAGTGTTGATGATTTGGTCAGATATAGTGAGGGACAGTAGCAATGTATCATTAACAATTAAGTAAGGGACTTTTTCCCTTGTAGCTTCTTATGGATTTTGACTAAGGCTGAAAAGATAGGTTGTTGTATGATTACAGGCAGGCAGTCATAGAATTGAGTTTTCTTATTGCTGTCATTAAATTTGTGTATTTTAGGAAAGGCTACTTTGTGGCATTCACATTCTCTGGGCAGAGAGATAATTCTGTCTCTCAGGAGAAGCACAGAGTGAAAAAGAGAAAACAATCTTCATCTCTGCTCCTTTGTTTTCCCCATGTGGAATTTGATATGGAGATTGTTTACCTGAAGTGATTGCTTGATTGGATTCTGGTGAAGGTTGTTTGAGTTCAATAACCAATCAGCTCCAACTGTACCTCAGACTCTCAGCAGACAGTCACTTTTATTAGTTGTTAGGTAAGTAAGTAAGATGTATGTATAAAATAGTCTCTCTTTAAATAGTATATTAATACAATATAGTAGTGTTAATGAAACTATCCTTCAACCTTCTAATCTAGAGCCAAACATCATAATTGCTTCCCCGTCAGGGCTGCCTTTTTTCTTTACTATAGCTACTTTGGCACATTTCTTTAGGACACGTGGACATTGCTTTGTAACACCACTTAAAGTGAGACTGCAGTATGCTGCAGCTCTTACAAATTGAAATGAAAGAGAAATACAGAAAAAAAAATCTGTCTGTTCTGCACAGAAGGACATAAAATAGTTCAGGTTGGAAGGGACCCTTGCACCCTATCAAGTCCAGCCCCCTGCAATGACCAGGGATTTCTTCAATTAGATCAGGTTGCTCGTAGCCCCATCCAGCCTCAGCTTGACTGTTTCCAAGAATGGAGAATCTTCCACCACTATGGGTAACCTGTTTTATTCATATACAAATGAGTCCCCCATGACATTGCAATTTCTGGGATTTCTTTTAAACTACTGGTTATATCAAGGATATTAATTTGGCTCATATTTACTACTAGCTGATCTTTGCCTAACTCCATATTATTTTGCTCAGCAATGTAACTACAGATAATGACTTCAGAACAGCTATAATCAGATTGGCCAGGGTAAGTTTTCTTATACTTGGCAACAGCGTTCAAGGGGAAAATAGATAGTTTTTTCCCATGAACCACTTCAGATTGTTATAATCAGCCCATTTTTTTTTTTATTATGCCTGAATATTTGGACAATTTTCAAATCTTTGGATTTCTTCATTGCTATAACAAATTCTAGTTTTGCTTTCTACCAACGTTAATATCATTTCATATTCCCTTAAGGCATGCATTAATGGCTTTTTTTCTTGTCCTATTCCTTAAGATAGTGTTATTAACAAAATAGTAATCTGGGAATAATGTTTGGTGGCTTTGGAACAACTGTTTACTTGTCATTTGTTTGTTAAGCATTTTTGTTAAGATCAAGTGCCTTACAGAGCAAATCATTACCTGAAGTGTTTTGAACTTTTGTAAAAGAATCATAAAATATAGTATGAACTTAACCCTCTTTAAAGATTTGTCTCTTTCTCCTTTTTGTCTATAAACATCTGTGTCCTATATTTGCTGTAACTGATACTTTCTCACCTGGTTATAGTTCCCTCATACAGTCAATTTGACTTAAACATTTACCACCCCTGTTAGATCATTAAATAAAGAATTGCCTGTTATAAAATTTGTAAAACTTAAACCAAAAACATAAAAATGAAAAATAATAAAACATGCGGTTTTAATAGTGTACATGGTGGAATAATTAAAAGTTGTGGGTCAAGACCAAGCTAGGAAAAAAAAAGATACATTCTGGTTGTACCTGCCTTCTATCCAGACATGTCAAAATTCTTTTTTACTGTTCATTAACTTGCCTTCCCAATCTCAGGAAAATAATATCATTAACTTAGCTTTACATTTAAATGAGACCTTTTCTAAACCTGAAGGCCTGTGTGGAAACAGACTTCACAAACAATTGTAACCCACTTCTAATAAGAAAAACAGCAATGGAGATTGTGGTGAAGTTCCCAGGTTATAATTGTCATGTCCAGTCTGGTAATAATAATAATAATAAAGACCTTAAGTTCTTGTGAACTAAAAATATGTAGTTGAAGTCATCAGCTGGTGAAAATCAATACTGCATTACTGGAGTTGTTGCATGGAACTCTCAGCTAACAGAAAGTGATGCACCTCTGTTGACAGCAGTGCTTGCTTAAGACCAGCTGGAAATGTGAGCCATGGAAGGCCAGCTGGATATCTCACTTAAAACCTTTATTCTTGTCTTGCACATACTGATAATATGCTACAAATTCCTATTTTTCAGTTACTTTGGTTTACAACTGAAATTATTTGCTAGTGTCCTGAGTTCTTGAACTAAATAAGATTATTCTCCCTTACCTCTGCTGTTGCAGAGGGCACAAACTATAGAATACCTCTAAATCAAGGGATATAAAACCTTTTTTCAAGGTCATTTAGATACATAACATTTCTTCATGACAATCTGGATATTTTCCCATCACTGTCTGGGATATGAATTTACCCGCATCTTTAGGTGGCCTCTTTAGGATTGCATCAGCAGGAAAATATTATCTGGGTCCAGGAGAGATATCAAACTATTCCTTGATCACCCCTAACCTGCTTTCAAGATGTTGGTGAACAAAATAAATCCCAGCCACTGCCACTTCTCATGGGTGACAGATGGACAACCATTCCTACCCAGTTCTGGAGGTTATTCTTTCTGCTGCAATAGTATTTGAGTCAGCCAGCTTGCTGATCAGAGGGTCTGAGTGGGAATCTTGCTAGTGCAATGGACTCATGTGGTTTTCCCCAAGGATATTTGTAGTGGATGTTGCTGTGTCATCAGCCTCCACCATCTCACATTCCTGGTGTTTAAGTCTTGCTATGGGGTACACTGTATCTTTTGTATCATAAGCCTCCTCCATCAGTGGAAAATGAAGGAGCACAAAATTTGAGAACGGTCAGAAGAGCATGTTTGAAAAATCTGAAGTGCTCTGGAACTGTTGTATGAAATTGAAATGTCCCTGGATAATGAAACCAAAGGCACTGATCATTAGCAAGTGAAGCCGATGAGTTCTTTCCTGTCTCAGATCTGGAGACAGCCTGATACAATGCTACCAAAGGGAGTTTGTCTGTCCTCCTCAGTTTGCCTTTGCAAAATGTCCAGCTCCTGGTGATATAATCGAGAATGGTAGATGTCAAAACTGTGTTTCCCAGCTAATCTTGTTTTTATAGAACTGAGGAGAGACTTCTATCATGAGAGGGCAGAAGAAGGCTGTGACAAGTACAAGGGATTGAACTTCAAAAGGCACTTCTGGTTTTAAGAGTATGTGGTCTCTGAACCAAAGTTGTATATTGTTATCATCTACATTCAGACTGGTTTAGAGCTTGCTTTATTTTATAGAGAGATGACATAAAGTGTCAGCTTTACATATTTTATTTAAATTATGATACAGGAAAAGCCCCAAGAAGCATTTGATGCTTGGAAAAGTGAATACTTTACAGAGAATACTATACTTTTTAAAATAGTATTTTTTAATATTTATCCAGAAACATATTTACTACTTTTTAAGTAGTGTCTTTTTCCATAGTGATGCCTTTTGATCTTCAATTGAAGATTTAAAATATTAGAACAATGCTAAACAATAAACAAAACCACATGTCCTCTTTAAAGGGTGTGCCATCTCTTACACGAATGTACTGAGCAGAATTTTTCCATATGTGCTTCCAGAATAATCTTTACTAGGACTACTGGGAAATGATGCCCTTAATACAGAGAGCAAAAAATCCATACATTAATTAAAATGCTGGACTGCTGTGCACCATCATTACCATATCAGAGCTGCTTGACAGAATTTAAAGTGCAGGACAAAACAACGGCAACTGTAAAACCTTACCGAAAAGTGGGGAATGTGTGAGGTAGGGCTGATAACTTACCTACAGAAGCTTCTACATCAGTGATGAGATTTAAGAGCATAGCTCAAGTTAGCAGCTGGGATTCTGGTTGAATTAGCAGAGCTGTCAGTTAAGAATGCAAAGTATTTCTTGTCCTTTCTCCTCTGTAGGCTTCACTAACACTTGGGCTTTTTAATGTTTAAGTAAAAACAAGTTCCCCTGAGCAGGGAGATTGGACGAGGTGAACCCACTGGTCCCTTCCAACCTTACCCATTCCGTGATTCTGTGATATGAAAAGGCACATTGCTTTTCTGATCAGATTTTTTTCTGGGGCAAGTGTGGGGGGGAAGTTTTCTAGGCTTTTCTTTACTTGTAATTTGCTTCACTATCATAATATAGCACAATACAGACCTTGCTGAAGAGAGGATGATGCTCAACACATCTTATTGCCATAGCTCTGAGACGTGCTGATACAGAAAACTATAACTGCTGCAAGACCATACTTCCTATGCTAAATGGAAGGGAAAGAACTGGACAGAATTACCTTTATATTTGCATGTTAAGTTTACCATTAATTAATTACCTCAATTACCTGTTTCTTTAGTTTCGCAGGGAAAGTTGTTGTTTACATATGTAACTTAATTGGTAACTCATAACAATGTGTAACTTCAGAAAAAAAAGACATAAAATTTGACTTTCACATTTTATTGCCTGTTCTCCAAATGTGATTTACATAAAGTGCAAAGAGTTGCAAAATAAGTGCACAGTTTAACTTTCAGCTTTGTAAAGCTAACTCTAAGCATAAATGGGGGCATGAGCAAATATGCAAAATCTTTTCTCTCCATTCCCACATTTTTAAAGCTAAGATCATTTGACAACAGCCTAGAGATATATAATAACCATGAATAGTGTGAAAATGTGATAATTAATGCCTCAGAATTCAGATTTACCTTTAAGTGTAAAACATAATTTGAATTTTGGAGCAAGGTAGTAAAGAAAAGTGTTTGGAAAATATTTATCTATGTGACTGTGTTTTAAGATACTGATCTTATTAAAAATGTTAAACACTATGTTTAAGTATTTAAAGATAAAAAAATACCATGGAGAAAAATTCTATGTGAGATCAAATCGGAGCAGGTGGCTGTAAGAGGCCGTCTGAAGACCCTCACTCATTTGCCTGCCGATTGCCAGGAGAAGGAACTCCCTTCCCGCACTGCAGTTCCAGCTTGGAGAAGGCAACATGCAGGTGCAGCCCCTGTACCGTTACGTTTGCTGTTCTGAACGAGGCCTGGCAAGGACTTGGCAAGGAATTGGCAAGGACTTGGCAAGGACCCAGTGTGGACCCAGCACAGGGCGGCCGTCTGCAATGACCACTTCACTCTCCACCTTTAAGCCAAAGAAACTGTTGGGGTGACTCTGGTGGTCTCTCACTGAAGACCCCTCACCTGCCTCATTACCACCGTGACAGACAGAGATCAAGAACCTTCTCCCCAAGGACTGAGACTGAGACCCCTACCACAGGGAGTGGGGGAGGAGAATGACATGACCTGCTCTTCTCCAGTAACTTCAATAGACTTTCGTCACACCTGATCCCCCCCATAGCAATTTCAATATATAACCTGTTCTTCTCCAGTGACTTCAATAGACTTCGTCATTGTGTTCATTCTGCCTGGATGATTCTCATTGTTCTGTATGTTCCCCCCTTTTTCCCTCTGTGGACTATAACTGGACCCCTGGGTTGGGTAGGACTTTGGAGACTCTCCCCAACACAACAAGACGGATCCCCATCGTCCGGGCCAGTGAGGACCTCATCTGTGTTGGTAGCTATTCCCATCCCCCTCCTCTTTCTTTCTCTCTCTCTATCCTTTTTATTTCTTTTCTAGCCCCACAATCACATTTATTGTTTTGGCCCCTAATAAAGGTGCCTTTATTGTGATTAAGTTGATAGTTCCCTGCTGTTTGTCTTTTGCACTTTGGGATCGGCTAATGAACCATCACGATACCCCGCTATAAGCGGATCGTGACAGTATCTGGCCATGCAAAGGCTTCATGCTAAGAAAACTCTGCACCAGGTGGATTCCCAGGGGGTTTGCCCTGCCTGAGCAATGTGAAACAAGCAGTAGAAGGTGACAATAATTTAGTCTTCTGTATTGAGAAATATCAATTTGGACAACAATTGAGATAGCTCTCAAGAGAAAAACACACAGAACCTGGCTAATCTCAGTGTGAATCCAGTTTCAAATGTGCTTTCAAGTGAGTCAGCACATATGTTTGAATAATGCTCGTATTCTTATGTGTCTTGGAGAAGGGGTTTGAATTCAGTTCACATGCATATGTGACAAGTAAACAATTCAAAATTTCTGAAAAATAATATCCTGAGTTGCTTGATAGAGATCTGTGAATCTATTACACAACAGTGTAATAGATAATGTATGTTAAAACTGCATCTTTCCTGGAATTTCAAATAAGGGCTGCTGAATTACTGTCAAGGTCTCTTCCAAATTTTGTTTTCAGTATTTCTTCCTCCTTACTTACTGTAATGCACACTCAGTGCTTGGATAAAGACAATTTAAAAGTTTCAGTAAAAAACCAGAAAGATTAAATTATGGAGTAAATTTATAAAAGAAAAAAAAAGAAGCCACAGATGTTCCTCTAAAAATTCATAACTTTAAATTAACATTTTCCACAAATAAAAGTGATTCATCTTCAGATCCAGGTCTTCGACAAATTGTGTCATTTCTTACATGGTAATCAGTCACAACTTTAATTAGAAGTTGTCATTCACCCCTACATACCACATCTCTGGCAGAGATCAAGTACGATTTTGTACAGCTGCTATCCTGATTCTCCTGTCATCTTTGGCCTGACTTTGAATTGCTTCATCTTTTTTCTCTCTTTTTTAGATAATCCTGCTTCTTCTTCTCACCCCCACTGAGCTGTCAAGGGTTTCAGTGCTGTGATATGGAATCATTGCCTCTGTAAGACTGAAAAAAAAAAGCCCTGCTTGCACTGGATTCTGATCAAAGAGAATCATTTATAGGAGAGATGCAGCAGGAACCTCAGGGAAATTTTTTTTAGCAGCAGGACCATGTGAAATGGGAAAGACAAAGCAACAGACTTTCAAATATTTTTTAAACTTATAACTGCATTATTAAGGTTTCTATTGTATATTGTTTGTATTTTTTTTATTTTCCTTTTATTTAATTTCTTCTAACATTGATGCCAAGCTATTCAGTGCCACAGTGAAATGGGGTCAGACATGTTCATGTAGCTCCTGTGGAAATAGAAAACCAAGGAATTACAGAACTATAATTTGTGAAGAGGGAAGGGAAGGGAAACTGGGAATATTTCATAGGAAGTAGAAAGTACATGAGGAGAGAACAGAGATTATCCTTTTGTGGATGTAATGGGAATAGGTGAGGACTTTTTGCAGCACTCCCCATTTCTGTCACTCATACCACATCTGTGTTGTGAACCTTCCTGTTGCTATCCTTGTCATGACAGTGGAAAAAGGGGATGTTAATCCTGAGCTTGCAAAAAGCACCCTCCTGTTCTTCTGTCACAGATTTATGTTGGTTGTTTTGCTCAAGGCTGTTGATGTCATTCCTTCCTACAGAATGGTTGCTATTAATGGGACCATCCAGCAATTAAAAAGAATAAATAATGTCAAAAATTGGAAAATTTTAATCCATTATATTTTTGCACTCTCAACCAAATATGCACATTTAAATAGATCTGCCTTGTGCTGAGGGTTGTAATAAATGCAGAAAGTGGTTTGCTATGAATAATTTCTTCCTGCAAGAATAAAGAGAATGAAAATAGAAAAAAAATCCTAGGCAACCTCCTTCCAAATTTTACAAAACTGTTCTGACATTTTTGAGGATGCTGCAATACCCAAGATCCAAATATATTTACAACAAGACAAAGAGATATAGAGCTCTATGTTTTTCTTCTAGTATTTAATCTTTATGATTATACAATAGAAGATGCTGGTACATGCTGATACTTTGTCCTAATTTTTTAACTGGTTCTAGTGAAATAGACACAGAAACATCAGAACTGAGATTCCTATTGTTTCTAGTGACTACTTCTTACTTACCATTTATTTACAAATAAAAGACACAACTGGGGCAGATACATGTTGCCCATCAAACCCAGAGAACTGATCTCTTTCCAAGGCTTGAAGCACATACCACTCGCCTATACCACTAAAAAAGAAATGTCTTCCACTTTCACAAAACATCTGTGAAACTTTTTTGGGTGCTTTGGGGTTCCTTGGGGCTGAATTGTCTCATACTTAGCTGAAGCATGAAGTACTTTACATGCTTTTTCTCTGAGACTGATACAGGGAAAGGTGTATGGCTTTGATTTCCTACGGGCAAACAAAACCAAACAATCAACAAATGTTTTCCTAAGTCTAGCTGTGAAAAGTGCTATCCATGACCCTGAGTTTCAGGAAAAGACCACTTAAATTCTTAGATCTTAACTCACTTCAAAAATAATTACTGCAGTAAAAATACTGCTGGTAGACCTTTTGTTCTAGTAGTTAGAGCAGTCATCTTCTGTAGATTAACAGGAGGTGAGCTCACAGCTCTAGTTTCTCACATAAGTATCCAGAACAAGAGGCTACAGAGAACTTACTGCCTGCACATCTTGAATGAGTGTACAGCCAGGATGTAAGAAGCTGTAGCCTGCTGGTTGGATATGCAGAGGGGAGAAGTTTGTTGTGTTTATGTATTTTTCTTTAGAAAGACCATCCAGAACTTAGACATTACACAAGGAGTCAGTAACCCAATGAGGAGGTCACCTTAATTCTACCCATTTCATATAGTGTGTTACTTGTGCTCTAAGTCACAAAATAAAAGGCTTTGATGTGCAGAATCCCACAGGTGGCTGAGCAACTAGGGGAATGCCTCTGCAGCCACAGCCTAGTGTGTCTCAGCTGTTTTCCATGTCCCAACACTTATCATGACTTGTGTGAACCCCAGGCTTGGAGACAAACCTTCCTCCCCTCTCCATGCCTACAAAATAAACAACTCAGCAAAGTGAGCTGCCCACACTGGAGATGGATGTTTATATTGTGAGTCATTCCTAAGTTGAATATCACATGATATGCAATGTGCAGCATCTGCCTCACAAATGTAGCACTTTTCTAACCCTAAAGGCATTCAAAGCCAAGCTGGACAGGGCTTTGAGCAATCTGGTCTAGTGGGACAACATGATATTTAAGGTCCCTTCAAACCCCAACCATTCTCTGAGGCTATGAGGATGTGAGCCTAGTTTATCATTGACACCTTTGTTCCATTGATGTTACTGAATTATGTGTTTTGGGGGTCTTTTTTGTTTGGCTATCACCTGTCCTTTGTGAACATGGCTGAATTCAGCCTTTTAATTTCCCTCTGGCCAAAGAACACATAAAATGTGTTTCAATTTTACTTGATCAATTTCTCTCTAAAGCTGTATGAACCTTCCAGAGCCAAAACAGTTGTAGAATATATGTTTTTGATCAGCAGTAAATTATATGTCCTTGGCTTTTGATAGTAAAATAATAAACCTTATGAACACTTTGTAAACTTTACTATATGGCTCAACTTAGCATACGAACCTGCTTCTATTTTCAAATATTTCAGTGTATCAATTTTTGTATTTTCCAATGTTCAGATAGTCAAAAACTTCATAGAGATCACACAAAAATTAGAGGCAATACTAGCATTTTCATGATGCATACCTGACCCAAAATAAGCTACTTGAAATGCATGAAAAAAGCGGATATTGTAATGAAAGCAAGAGGAACAAAATCCAGTGGTAATATTTAATAAAGCTAGTGTGTCTAGGCAACTCTGAATATGATATGCAAACCAGGACTTTGGACTCTAGCCCTTGAAGATGCATTTCATCTCATTAGCTGAGTACATATTTAATTTTAGGTATATGCAAACATGCCTCTGAAATTAAATGTAAGTATGTGCATATTTTCCTTCACTGGGAAGTAATTCCTCAACCAAGACCCAAAAAAGGTGACAAACTGCTACTATGACTGCTCCTAACCTGGCAATTAAGCTTTTTTTTTTTTTTTTTGGGGGGGGGCAGGGTTTGAATTAAGAACTTTTTACAGGTGGTCTAAAATGGTTTTATCTTTGACTGTTATCTATATTTAATTAATCAAAATTAATTAATCCAAAATAATTAATCAAAATTACCTTTTACAAGTTATTTATTCTATTTTGCATGGTAGCCTTTTTGTGTTTAATTAAGCTGTTAAGGACTCTTAGATAAATATTTGTCTTTTATTATAATAATTGGATTACTAACATGATCACAAGATTAGATATTTAGAGCCTTTTCTAAGTACTTTCAAATGTATGTCAGTTTACAAATTCAAGTCATTTTAATAAAATATAGGAAGATTATAATGGATTTTTTATACTTTATTTTTATTTTCAAAGTGTTTTTTATGCATACTGAGAATGCTAAAAATTCTTTACCTGGACTGCTGAGGCCCTGAACTGGACAGCATAATAAAATTTTATCTGATTTAATTGCATTCGCTCTGCCTTGCTATGCCTTGGCTGGCATACAAATTTTCTAAGAAAGAAACAGATGCATAATTTCACAAAATGTCTCACACTTTAAGATACTATTCATTTCAAAGCACTTTCATCATTTTGTAGTGCCATAAACAACCTGAATGCTAATGACTTGGATTTCAATCATTCCAAATCTCACAAGAGAAAAGGAGAAAAAGACTGCTTTGGGTGTCCCTTTTAGAGATGAAAATCTGACAGTCGTACTTTACTTGAGTCTGGCATTGTATATTGCACTAGTTTGATAAAATCCATTAACAGCAAGATTTTGGCATTATGAAAATATTCAACAGAGCATATTGAATAGGTCCTGAAAGATCTAAATAATCATGACCTGAAATATCATTCTAGTCAAATATTGTACATAATGTTTTTGTAGAAATCCCATTAGAATCTGAGTCTCCAGAGATGGAGAAGTAATCCATATATTACTCCATTCAGATTTCTATTTTGTTGTCAGTGAACTGCTTTTCAGGAATATGTTAAGACCCATGAAAAAAAGAAATTAAAAAAATACTTCAAATATCCTCAGTGTAAAATGGCTACTGTATTAAAGATATTTCTGAGGAAAATATGAGTCTTCATAAAGTTTTTCTTATCTGTAAGAAATTTACAATTTTAGAAATGGGTAAGAATGATAATCGAAGTAATAACACTCATAAATTTGGGGGTTTTTTTCCCTCTTCACACCTCCTTTTACCAGATTCAGATACTGACATTTCCTTCACATGGTTCTGTTCAATGAGGAGTCGGGATAGTGGTGGCACTGTACTCTCAAGAAGAAACTCTGGCATTTGATGGGCACTTTACGGCTCTTGATAGTTATTTTGTCTCTTGTGAGATCTTTTTGTGAGATCCTTTCACAGATCCTTTCTTAGACACAGCCAGTTCATGGGCAAGTTTCTCTCCTGCATTCTTGAGGATGCTGGACACAGCTACTTTCTGCTTTACAAAGGAAACTGTAGCTTTACACAACTTTTTGCAATCAACGTGCAGGGCTTCATCACTTCTTGGCATTCCTATTGATTAACATGATTTACATAGTTTTGTTCCATTTATGACTAAAAATATTTTTCTTGTTTTGTTTTCTACTGGGTCTTACATATCTCATTTTTAAAACATTCTCCATTATTACTATTAATATTTTTCCCCTATGAATACAAGAGGAAGAGAATGGGCTGTGGTGTGCCCTTGTGAGAGTTCTGAAAGCCCAAGGCCTCAAATCTGCACAATCTTGTGTCTGGCTTAGTATAATTTTTTCAACAGCTTCCTGTTTTGGTGGGTGTAGCCAATGACTACAACAGTGATAAAGCTGGAAATATGAAGATTAATTGAGTTCTGTGTAAAATTAGCCTCTAAAGTAGTTAAGAAAACTGTCTTCAGTCATAGGTAAATGTTTCATGTGGAAAAACATAGGGTGATGTGTTTGAACTTTATCATGCCTTCTTTATCATGCCACTTTATCATATGCTTATAAAAAGATTTGTGAAGCCTGCTACCATGCAAATTAATTTCTAACTTTTATTTCTCATCAGTGGAACATACTTAGTGAACCCAAAAATAGTCTCAGAGAAGAAAAAAAGAAATATACAGTAATCATAAGAAGATTAATCCAAGTACATAACTGAAGAACCACCCACTGACAACTGATACAGAAGTATAATTTACTGCAAATATTTTCACCAAATTTTAATGTCTTTCATTAGAGCATTATTGACTTCTACAAGTTTTACAACTTCACCTTAATTTTAAAATTCCCTTCTATTTCATACATTTATTTAGTCATGCTCTTGTTCTCCAGATGAACTAGGAAAAAAATCAATGGTCTTGTACATAGTTTTCACTGCTGTTTTTATTTCTTCTCTTTGTGAAGGTGCTTCCTCTCTGATTTATCCACTAAGGATCTAACCCATACAATTAGCCTCAAATTAATAATCTATAGTGGTCAACTTATCATTTGCTCTGCAAGAAAAAAAAAAATCTGGCTCTCTTCTAAGAATAATCATTTTCCTCAAATTCATGCAAGGGGATCACATTTAGTGCCAGTCCTTTTGGTAAACAGCAAACTCAGTTCCTTTGCAAAGTAGAAATAAGTATAAATAAGAATAAGTATAAATAGAATAAGTAGAAATGCAGCCTGCATATTATCTTTATTTCATCCCCCAAAGCTCATTTTTGTGCTGTTATGAACTGATAGTATTCCTTAGCAGAAGAAATGAGAGGATGCTCATCCCAGCCAAACCTGTTCTCTGAATTGTGCTTTACATTTTTAACATTGCACTGACACCTGTGAAAATAAGAACTGTAGAAACAAATTATCACTTCCCACTTTGTTTCTGCTTCTTGCTTCAAGGGACTCAGGGGGTGTAGGGAGGGAGACGGGCATTTCACACTTTTGACACAGAGAAGGGGGTATATTCATTCATATTTACATGTCTCCTCTGTAAATCCCTTCACCTTAGTGGTCTTCTCAGATGCCCTTTGCAATTCCAGAGAGACTGAGTCATTGCCAGGGCAATTCAGTTTTGCCTACAGCAGATGTCTGCAAGAGATAAGATGAATCATGCTCTATAAAAACCTTATTTTTCTTTTTTGTCAAAATGGGCAGCTGAGAATACATGCTCAGATGTAGATATTTACAGTGTGAAGTCAGGCAGAATGAATCTAAGGCTAGAAACCTCCTCAAGATGGTGTTGATGTCCAACAGAGAAACTAATGTGAAATCTGTCTACATCTTGTTTATTTAGTGGTTGTACTAAAGAATGCATGTTTTGGGAGGATTTTTCACTCTCAGTATGGGAAAAATACTTCATTTCCATCTCAAGATCTTGATGTTGGAAACTTCTAGCATTTGTTTTGCATATTTAAGCTGAAATCTGGTTTGGTCAAGATGTTTCTCACTGTATTTGCTTGGTATCCATCTCTTGGCTGCAGTCTGTGAGTTCTGCTTTGCAACAGATATGGACAAAGAAATATGTAATGGTTTATATGATTGAAACAAGGGTACAAAATCCAGCACTTTATAGTGTATTCACTTCATACAGTATTGACATAACTTGTAAACCCCCACACAAATGCACACTGTATTCTTGCTTCTCATAGTTTTGCTTTGAAGGCTTGCATGACACAAGATGAGGTGATACTCTTCTTCTACCACTCGTTTTTAATTTAGGTACATTGAAATGCCAGGTGGCCATACTTGAAAATCCCTTTTTTTTTTCTATCTAGCCCTTAATTTAGATTATTTTTTCTTGTTTGTTTGTTTTCTTTTAATATATATAAATGAACCCTAGTGAAGACAAAGAGCCTTTCTAAATATTCTGGGTTTATGACAAAATTCTAATTTATAAATCTCAAGCACAATCCCATCATGCAATCATTCCTGGTGTGGGTAGCTGCAAAATTATTGTGTCAGTGAAGATATTTGCTCATAAATTATTGGAGTATAAAATACTGCTGCTTTTTGTTTATACATGATAAAAAGAAAATAATTTTTGTACCCAGAAGTGTGTGTACTACATTTTTCCTCTTTCTGTCAGGCTGGTAATCCCCGAGACACCAAGTCAGCAAGCAAATCATTTCAGTGACATTCATTAATTTTCAGGAAGTTGTCTGAACTAAATTGATAAAAACAGCATATTATAGGTGGAATAAATTTTCTTTAAAGTTATTCCTCTTTTATTCTGGGATTCAGAATGAAAATTCTTGTTTGGGTTTTTTTATTGTTATTATCAGATTTCACATTATCATGCAGTTCTAGAAGACTGGTAATTATGAATATTTTTCTACAAAGCAAATGAAATACAAGATTTGACAAGAATGTCCTGTCCTGTGATTATGAGTTCATTTCTGGATCTCAGAAAATGTCTCTCTGCTTTAGATAGGCTCCCCATCTAAGCTGTCTACCAAGCATTACTGACTCATTGCTGCCAAATCTAAGGCAATCACTGTTTTGCGCTGGGAGGTAATCCTTCATCTTAAATTAATTGACCTTGATTTGAAAAATTAGTGGGAAAGAAGCAGATAACTTTTAGGCAAGAAAGGTTCTGTGTGACTCAAAGCCTTTCTATTTCATTGTTTTTCCAATTGCATTAGTTGGTATTATAAAAGTCATACTTCTTTTTACAGATTTTGCTTTGTTCATACATTTTGAGTGCCAGGGCTGTGATAGCTTCCCTCTCTGGAATATCTATGCAAACTTGGGGTGCAGAGCACAGAAAGGTAGACTCTCCAGGGGAATTTGTACCCTAAGGAGTCTGTTTCTGCCACAGAGATGTTCATGCTGGTGGAACCCCTGGTAGCGGGTGGGACCCATGCTCCCCTGGGTATCCATGTACATCCCTGCTCTCCATCCCTCACTCTCCCTGGCTTTCCCCTTCCCACTTTAGCACAATGAGTGTATTGCCAGCTTCATGTGCCTGTTTTAAAAGAGAGAGGGTGTGTGTGTGGGTGTGTGTTTGTGTGTGCCATATTTCCAGCGGGGCCCAGAGAATCCCTTCCCTTTCTGGGGAAGATCTCAGTGCGCTCAGAATCCTTTAAAGTTGAAGAGCCCAATGAATTAGCTTAGAGCCTTGTTCTCCCACAGACCGTGTGAGCAATAGATCTCTCGCTCAGTGGGTTTCAACCCTTTTTATATTAGTGGTCCAAGTATTCTCAGTACAATCGCAGATGAAAAAGCAAAGCAAAGAAAAAAAAGAGAGAGAGGAGTCTGGCCATTTCACTAGTCCTGCCAAAATGAGTGTGGTATTACATTTTCCTGTTAATTGTGTTGAATTTTGACACCAAAATGCTTTTCTGAAGTGTGACTCTCCTTGGGATGAAAGGTTTTAATGATGGAGAAAACAAAGCTGTAAATGAAAAACCAGCAAAGATACAGCTGGTCTTCAGATTAGAGGTACCCCATGTGAGCTCACCACCAGGTACTGAAGAGAAGGACAGAATAGCGTCAGCTCTAAAGCCTCATCTTCATGGATCTCTAATTATACAGTGCATAATTAGCACAGAGGCCTTTTGTTTTCTGTCATTTTTGTTTCTTTTTGATTATACTTTCTGTTTATATCAGTAATGAAGAGTGTAAACATGGCCCTGAGCCCAAAACCAACATGTAAACATAGTATCAACAGGAACCTGTCCATTATGCTGCTGGCTTAATTAGCAATGTTAGGTGTGTGCTTCAGTTGTTATTAGGTTTTAACTACTTCTGAATGCTGTATTAAATGCCTTGCCTGCCCCTCTCCTTAAAAAAAAAAAAAATGGAGGAGAAGTGAGGTATTTTGTTAAAAATACTTTGTGTGAATTACTTATTTTTGATGATTGATACCTGGGGAATATTATAGAAAAACTGTCTCACTGTATCATGATGCTTCAGTGGAAATTACCTGGGTTGAAAATTTTCTGCCTGCATTCTGACCTTTGCACTGAGAGAGAGCTGCAATTTTATATATCTGGCTAAATTTAGGTCAGGAAATGCACTCTTGCATTCCAAGCAAGAGTTTGGAGGATTTTTTTTTTTTCAATTTCCATTTATATGTTAGGAGAATATTTATTTTGTGTCTCTCAGCTTTGTGATCTTACTTCCCCATAAAGGGAAAAAATATATCAAGGGGCATAAAACTCCTAACTCTTGTTCCATACCCTCAGGACACTTTAAAAGATGTCAATGTACAATTTCTTATGTCTAGACATTACTTAGTTGTTTCAAGCTTAATTCTTTATAAAGCATCAGTGAGACCTGCCAGACTGATCATCTTGGAAGACAGAATCTTTCTCTTAGCTCCAGAGCACTAAATGCTTGAAAAGGGAACATAATTTTCTCCACACTTTTTCAAGACTTGATCTTGGTATGAATAATCTAGGATACAAAGAGAGACTCCCTGCTCAGCCTGAGCAGATCTCAATAGTACCATGTCTTCTCCTGTTCCAGCTGGATATGTTTCATATTTGTGTGTGCAAACAACACACTGGAAGAATTATCCACATCCATATGTAGGTGTGAATTAATTGCAAGTTCTCAAGAACTCATTAGAGTTGCATTATACTAACAGTTCTTACTACCTGATGGTTTGAGGATGTATAGCGACATTCAGCATGAAAGAATCAGCAGAATTCAGTTTCTCTATGTAGACAGGACCAACCAGAGCCTGTGGCCTAAAAAAAAAAAAAGTTGTTTTGCAGCTTGGTGCAATCCCCTGGGCCATCCAGACCTACCAATTGAAAACCTAGTGCCAGCTCCCTACCCAACTGCTCTGGTGAGCTCATCTGTTCTGGGTTGTCACATGGTTTCATTTCTGTGCCATAGGCACCTGGGATCTCTGATTAATCTTTGGCAGAAACTGGAAGGAACTGGGTACACATTCCAATGCTTAATGGGTCTGCAAAACCTAACTTCCCAGAGCTTGGCAGCTGCAAAAGAGAGCCATTGTTTCACAGCCCTTGGAGATAAATATAAATGTTGACCTCTTAAACCTTAGTTTGATTGTTAGATACCTGTTGGAATAAAGCAAACTACAATAAAATATATTTTTGTGTGTCTACAAAAATCATGAGTAGACAGAGACCATTTTATTTTTATAAACTTTTTGAGGCCTTATGTGTCCTGTTTTGAGACAATATTTAAATCTATTCCTTTTCTTTTTGCAAGGTTTCCTTTGTCTCCTCTGGTTTTCATCTAATGGAATCAAAGCTTCCTGCCAGATTTCTGACTCACTGAAAAGCCTTTCACAGAGGCTGCCATGCAGTTAAGAACTTGCATTGTGTTACTTTGAGAAGCTTCATTGTGTTTAGAACACTCTCTTTATTAGGAGACCTCGTACAAGTTAGGATCTAATCATCTGGATGACTTGTTGACACTAAGTTTGTGATGAAATTAGAGATTTACTGTAGCCAAGTGCTTTGCCATGCCAACAGTACAGGCTCCCTTTCTTTATCTAATTTTTAAAAAATATCTGGATTTCTTTGTCCAACAAAACAAACAGAGCTATGTATGTTATTTAAAATGGAAATTAACACTGTTCCTGGTTTCACAGCATGATCAAGACATTTTTATATTGCTTATCTAATTGGCTGTGCTTTCACTCTGGATTCCAGGCTGCAAATTTCCAGCATAATTCTCTAGGAATTTGCCTAGCAGCCAGAGCAAAATAAAGGAGTTTAACTCTGAAGTTTCCCTTCAGTCCTTTGTCACTAGCTGTTTGAGTTTGGATTAATTGCATAGTCTTCAGTCTTAATAAATGTCTAGCTATCTTTGGAAGTGCTTCTTTTAGTTCCCACCATAAAGCAAGTTTCTCTTGAGTCATGGAAGTATTACTGCTCACTAGACCACTCAGTATTGTTTGCACTTCTTTCCTATTTTATCCCTGTTTTATTTCCAGTACTCAGAAAAAGGCATTTCATTAAGTATTCATGGCTCATGATTTGATGGACTTCAAATAATAGGCATGAATTCAAAGAAACTTTATTTTACATATCTATATATATCTATCTATCTATCTATCCAGATACATAGATAGATAAGCATGTTTTTTTTAAACTATGAACTACTGTTTTAGAACTTTTTAGCCTTATACACAATGCCTCAAAGTTCAAACTCTTCCTTTTTCTCACTACCTTGACACTATCATGAATAATATGTGGGTCAAAGAAAATGAAGCATGTAACTTTTCTCTGAATAAAACTCCCTTATCTTTCCATGTATTTAACCCCAAGATGACAAACACGGATACTAATTTGATTCCATCAAGATAGTTTAATGCCATGGGACAATTTAATGCATTTTCTTTCCCTCACAGACAAATTAGGCAATAATAAACAGTGAAGGTGATAGAATGTAAATGAGTTAATGAAAAACTTAAACAGGTACTAAGTTCAAAAGGTGTTGCATATCTTGCAGATAGGGAGTACTCCACATATTTTCTTTTATTCAGAGCACAGCCTCAGGCACAAGAGTCTGCTGATCTCCTTAGGATACAATTTTAACTAGTGGGAACCATTTTTCTTTAAGAGGTTGTTTAGAAAGTATAACTTCTGTCTGATTGCAGAAGAGAGGATAAATCTGATGAGTGGAAAAAACTAGATTTTTTGTAGAAAAAGAAAATAATGCTAACTCAGATTGCATAAAATGAACAGCTTTAACCTAACGATCCTGAAGGCAAGATGCTACTGTCATTGCACCCAAGGTTTGTGCCTGCCATTCAAAAAAGATGGTACTTTTTATCTCATGGGAAAAAAGTCCACTAAACAAGCTGCTGCCCATAAAAGGGAATAGAAATGTTACCAATATTTTAGGTATCATTTTGCCTAAAAATTACCATCTTTTAAAGTGGCAATATCCAGACAAAGGGTCTCAAGAATTCAGAAAGATCTGTATAGTGTTTTGCTACCAGGTAATTTTTTTTTAAATGGAAAGTTTATTCAGGTTACATTATAAACTTCAGCATGAAGAGTTTTGCTGTTATAATCATGCCCTCATTCTCTACATTTGTCCCATTACATCTTGATTATGCTGACTGAATACTGTATGGTTGCATCTCTTCCTGAAATAAAAACAGTTTCTTATATCAAAATCAAGGTAATTTTATTTAATTTTAGGAACTGTCCTTTCTGTTGGGATAGTGGTAAATCTAAATGTACTGTGTTAAAACTGCATCTCGAGTATTTTTGCCTTGTAACAGAGCTACGCCCTTATTGTCTCTGTGGTAAACATAATGTAACAACTTCAAAACACAGTCACCTAATAACCTGAAATCCCTTATCAAAAGTATGCTCTAAGGATAAGGCACAAGAACAAACTTCTTTTCCAGGATCTTTATTTGTGACATACTTTTAAAATATTTTTTCTTTTTTTCTTTGTGTAGATGACATATGAAGATCTCTGTTCACATTTCCATAACAATGAGTTTCACAGAAATGTCATGAAGTGTGTTCTGCATTACCATGCACCTGAATTTTATTATTTAATTGGATCCCTCAAATTGATGTCATGCATACTGCTATGAGACTGTGACATAATGGTCACACATTCCTAAAACTTGTCAGATTAAATTTTCTAGGAATTGATCAGTCCAGAGATAGTCAGAGAAAATTTACATGAATGCAGAGCTAGATTCACTTCTCCCAAGTCAGATGGCCAAAGGGTAGGTAATAAATCAGCTCCTGAAGGATAGCTGACTGTCTTTTGTTTTGCTGCCACTTCTCCAGACCAAACAGCCAATTCCCTTTAGCCACTTCAATACTTTGGATCAGAAGGTTTTCATGCTGAATGAGGCATCTGGCTTTTTGTGTGACCTGTGCAGATGGCAGCTGAAGGCCAGCAAAAAGATTTTTGTGATTGCAAATATTCCTCTCTTCGCCTCTAGCAAAGATTATTGCAAGCAAAGACTCATCTCTCACCCAGAATCTGGGCATTAAAAAAGCCAAGACACTAACTACTCAACATAATCTATCACTAGATGACTGAATAGTACCAAAGTTAAATGAGTACTGGAATTTTACACTGCCAGTGTCAAAATGCAGTAATCTCAAGGTCCATAAAAGGATTAGGAATTCATAGAATGGTTTGAATTGGCAGAGACCTTAAACATCATTTAGTTTCAATCTCCCTGCCATGGGCAACACAGAGCTTCTCTGGGCAACTTATGTCAGTATCTCATCATGTGAAAAAAAAAAAAGGAGTTAATCAAAATACAAAGGTCATCTAATCTACTGCATGAATAGTTGGCCAGAGAAGGTTTTTTCCCTAGGGGAAAAAAATATCCCTCTACTGACTCACTACCTCTTCTGCCTCTCTGATTTCATGGCCTATTAACTGCAAGGTCAAGAGGGTAGGAGGAGGTCAGGTTTGAGTACAACACGGCAAGGGGTTCTGTCTGAGACTCTCCCTTACTGGGTATTTATGTAGGTCTGAGGTGCTGCAAGAATTACGAGCTATCTCACATTTAGGGAGTTTTAGGATTTTGACAGCTGCCCTTAGGAGTGTTAATCAGAACTGGACTTGAATAAACGCTGGGTGTCTAATTTGGGAGGAGGTGGAAAGGTTCTGCAGATGAACAAAACAGGGAGCTTAAGCATCTATGGTGCAAACTTTCATTTGCCTAAATCTGGATGAAAAGCAGATGCTGATGTTGACGGAGGGCTGAAGATAGGCAGTGTGAATCATGGATTGGTACTTAATCATTTAAAACTCCAGATGGCTAATTTATGGTAGATGAATTCAGGTTTCAGAGGGTAATCAAATCACCTTATTTTAGGTATATAAATTAGATGCCAAAAATAGAAAACTGATCTTTTTATGTTCCGTCTGTAGCCAACAAGGAGACACTTGTGTTCTAGAAAATTAATCAAAATTAGATTTGTACTTTGAATTCTAGAGAAGTCTGCTGGTCCTTGCTGATTTTAGATGATGTCTTGATGATTTTTCCACCATATACAGTGATTGTATATGTATAGACTGTATAAAATCAGTTTTCCCAAATTGAAAAAGCTTGCTTATGCATAAACACAGCCTTAGGACTGAGATTCCAGAAGGCTGAAAATTAGTCAATTCATTCAAAGGCTGGTCTGAACATGCATGATTACAATGTATAATCCAGCAGAAATAAATATCCTTTAAATTTTGAGATGCAGTAGACACAGGAAACTTTTGCTTAGTAAGGTCCTGAGAGATGTAAAAGGAGAGGAAATAGTTAATAAAAGTCAAGCAAAATGCATCAATCCATGGCTACAATGCAAATAAATCTGCTTTTCTGTCAGGTGCACAGGCTAAAGCTGCCTACAGGCAGTTTTAATTGACAAGCACAGCATTAATGAAATAGATAAACCATACAAATTCTGACCTTGCCTGTATCAAACAGGGCAATATTAACATAAGGATTCCCTTTGTATTATGATTTATACTGGAGGAAATTATGATGAAAAAAATCTTATATGCCCATGTACCTATTCAACATTCTGCATGTCCTTTACTGAGGGAAATAGATGGTTGTTATAGCTCATGAAAGGAAAAGAAAAATCCTTAGTTTTATCATATGGGAGTTCCGAGGGATTATAGCATTGTCTTGCATAAGGAACAAATCTTTTACTAGGATTTTCACTTATACTATCAAAAATCCAAATGATAATGATCATTCATTCACACCTTTTGTTTGAGCTTTTTGGGATGGAAATTGATTTCCTTCATCCTATCCTGAAGTCCAGTGTGTGACCCTTCTCTCCTAAGTATCTCCAGCAGCATGAAGATTTAAAGTGGATTCTAAAATTCTAAAACAATTTCCTTTCTGAAATCAGCATCAGTATGTTCATGCTAGACCACTGCCTAGAGACAGAACTAGGTATTTTATACTGCCACTATGGTAGGCACTTTTTGATAATAAGTATGTGCAAATTCCAATGACATCTGAAAAAAAGAAGGACTCAATTCTCTGAGTACACATTAACCTGAAGTGGGGCTTTCATGATCTGTTGATTGGTATTATTTTTTATTTATTCATTTAATCTGGATTCAGTTTCTTTTTGAAGACACAGCACAAAGTGTAATGTCTAAGATCAAAAAGGCTGACTGAGGTCTCACTATTTCTTTGATGAGATAAATTTAATAATTATATAAAGACATATGAGGACACAGTGTGAAGCTAATATAAAATTTCTACTTCACATTATAACCATAATCTTGAGGTGATGATTCAATATGTGTGAAGTTGATCTGAAGATTGCACACAATAAATCTATCAATATTGTGAAGGTGAAGACTAACTATTTTCTGATTATGTCAGTGATTTTATGTGAGTAACTGTGATCTTTCTGAATAGTTTGTAGTTCCAAGAAAAACAGCAACAGCTGTGACAGCTGATGCAACTAATGTCTACATATTTCCAGTTTGTCCTTTGCTGCAGCTGCCTGATCAATCAGCCACAATATCAAAAGAGATACAATAGTTTTTATCTGAGTTGTACCCCAAAGCAAAGGCATACATTTACAAAAGTTAGACAATAACAATTTGATTACTTTCCTCATTAAAAATATATATATAAGAAAATAATTAATTTGGGAAGCATGGTTATATCTTAAAAACAGATCTTCAAACTTTCACCTTCATGCTATCATAATCCAGATGACTGAAGTCACTATTAGTTTTTTCAGCCTTCCAAGGTGCAGTAATTAGCAGTCTCACAATATCTGTAATTGTCTTTTTATAGTTATAAAGCTGCAGCAATGGAAGACGACAGCTTGTGCCACTTAAATGGAACCCTGCAGTGATGTTTCCTGATAACACAGAAGATTATGTATGGCACCTGCACAACCCTGGGACAATGAAAGGCTGGATAAGAAAACACAAGGAAAAGCTTGGGGAAAGGAGGATGATCTTTAGTCAGCTTGTGACAGGAGTAACAGAAATTCTTCTGGAGAGAGCAGAATGGGACCTCAGGCAAGCTTACTCTTTACAGCTAATTTTATGTAGCACATCACAGTGTGATAACCTTGGTATGAGAACAAGCCCAGAGGTGGAGTGTTTCCTTCAGATTTGTAGAAGTCCTTGTGCTAATTAAGCTGTATGTAAACAACTCCACTGTGTAATAGCTCATCATTCTGCCTTCCTCTGACATGAAACACCTCTAATAACCCTTGCAACTTGGCTGCAACTTGGCTGCCCTGTCTTGCATACTGCATCAGACCTTAGCTTTCCTGTTCTCTTTGAGCATCCCGCTAGATTTCACCACTGTTTTCCCATATGGTATCACTCATTCCATCCTAACTACCTTGCAAGAGCCATAAGCATGCATGTCTTCTTTGGCTCTGCTCAGTGCTTTCCCAGACACTTGTCTAGACCACTATCTTAATATCATCTTCCAAATATTCCAATAGCTTCTAAAATTTCTTCCTCTGTCTCTCTATCTCTTGTTCATCCAAGTGTAAGGTCTTAATTCTCTCCGTGAGATAATTTATAATTTGTTGCTGTAGATTTTGGTTTTTTGTTTTTTTTTTTTTTTATTTTTGCTTCAGGTGCATTTTCTATAAACCCAGAATTACATTGTTTTCTTGACTGTAGCTTTGAAAGGACTGCTACCATGCAGCAACATATGTGTGTCTATTTTCATATGTGATCTCAATCACTGTCCTGATTAAGGCTCTGATTAGAAATTAATTTTCAATGTTTAAATAAAAATTTTTATAAAAGGGAATGAAAAAGACTCAGAAATATAGTGTATGCAGTATTTTAATTTAGCTGTTGTGTGTTAAATAATGTATACTATGTCATCTGACCTTCTCTGTTAAAATACAGAAAAATATCTTCCTTCTGCTTACTTTCTGAGTTCTTAAGTAGCAACAATCACTTGGATTCTGAAATTTTTTAAGAAACAAAGGAGAAAGTGATACTTTTAACACTGAGAAGAAGTCTATGATTTCATGTCCATGATCTGGAAAGCTACACAGGTTTTCCAATACAGTCTTACAGGGAATTTCTTCAGCCATGGTTTGAAAGTTAGGGATATTCTGATGCCTTCACATGCTTATTTCTAGAGCTTACCATTAAACATCTCTCTTTTTAGACAGTCTTTACAGATGTGTCTTCTGAAACATCAAGGCCAGGATTTATCACATTTCATTTATATGGCTTATGAAGATGATGACTCTGTGAGATCAGTTGTTCTGTGTTCACTGTACAGTAGTTTGAACAAGATGTTTGCATATAAGAGACACCAAATATGTGCACTCAGAAAAAAATCTCGGGTCTTAGGAGGAATGATTCACCCTCTGAAGGTACCAGAGTCTTGTCTATAGTGATGCCCACAATGTCTATGATATTTTTACCAATTACCAAAGCCTGTGATATCTTAATCTTATGCTTAGGTATTTAAAATTTGTGTGAGTAATCTAAGCCTGGTCTATTTCTAAAGAGGAAACAGCATATACAAGTCAACTGTTTTTAACTTTTGCATGTCCTGTTTTAGTGCTGATCCATTGCTAATTATGGAAATCATTATCTCATTAAAAGTCTTGTTGGGAAGGGCCATCATGCTTTCCATTAATAGCAAGAGAGGGAGTGAATTGAGAGCAGGGCAGAAATTAATAAAAGTGACTATGTGATAGGAAAAAAATCCCAATATTTTTGAAGTCTTTGAGTAGGAACTCCGGAATAAGACACAAATAGACAAGCTTTCCAGAACAGGCAAGTCTTTAAACAGTCTCTTCATACATGACAGTACAAATGTAAGTGAAAACCTTCAAACTTTTTTAATAGCATTAATCAGATTATATTAGCCCAATATTGTGTATTGCTGACAGTTCTGCTCTGAAAATTATCTTATAACTCAACATCTCTAACTAATTTTCCTCACTACATGGCACTTTTTTAAACAAATATGTCTTTTTCTTTTAGATCCATATATAATTTTTTCTAAGAGAAGGAAGCTAAGTTACTGACTATTTTTTAACATTTTTCCCAGATGGAAATTGCTAGTGTATTTTCATGCAGTTTTTTATGAGAAAATATTATATTCTCATCTTCTGTTATGCATTGAGTATTTCTTTTTAGTTTTGGGTTTTTTAAAGCAGAGAATATATTGCAATCAAAAGCACTAAACTCCTTTGGTAGGTAAGAGGTATACGCTAGAGAGAGCTTTCAAAAAATCAAATCAAGTGTATGAAGTACTATAGAGATTATGTCCTTGTACTCTTGTAGGAGAAGAAATAAGAAATCAATTTTCTTTGCAATATTTATTTTTCAAATAACAATTCTAAAGCAGACTGGTAGTTTATGTGCAGAACCAGATCATTCTTTCCATATCAAATAGAACAATTTTGTCAGACTTACTTTGCTGCTAACATGGATGTCATGCAGTTAAATATAAGCTGACAGAATGTACAACATAACTAGAATAGATCTTATACATAACGATCAATTTTTCCCTCAAAAAAATAAAAGTTCTGTCTTTGGAGTGGTTTTGAACTGCCAAGGGAAGATAGTACCTTGACAGAAGATATTCTCTTAGACAGTTTGAGAGTTCTCAGTGGAGGTCATCAATTATATGCATAACGCTGTCCATGTCTGTCTCTGTAGACTCCTAGTATTTCCCCAGCAGGCTTGGAGTTTAATGCCAACTCAGCCCCACATGAGAGAGTGAGAAAGTGATAAAAATCATGAGTTCAGATAAAGACAGTGCATGGTATCTCAAGGTATGCAATATCCTTTGGTCAGTTGGAGTCATCTGTCCCAGTTGTGTCTCCCAACTTCCCATGTTCCCCCCAGCCCCCTCACCAGTGTGACACCGTGAGAAGGCCTTGACATTCTGCAAAAGCCACTCAACAGTGACAAAACCTTTTCTGTATCATCAGCACCATTTTCAGCACAAATCCAAAACACAGTACCATCCTGGCTACTGTGGAGAAAATTAACTCTGCTGCAGCCAAAACCAGCACAGACATCTATATTAAGTGCCACTGAAACGTGTTAGTGCAAGGAAGTATAATTTTCTACACAGGCAAAATATTTCCATTCCCAAAGTTTAATTTCTGAAATTATTTCTTCTTGTGTGCAAGTGTCACTAAACCAACTGTAAAACATGGAGTGTAAAGGCCTTTTTGTGTCAAACACTGTGCCCATGCAGGAAGCAGAAACAGATGTACATGCACACTCAGATGTTGCTAAATGATTAGATGTGTCTAAATATTAACAAACAGAAGCAGCTGAAAACACATCTTGTATTTTTTTAAATCACCAAGGTAACACCTCCCTTGAGGACAGGGAAGAACAGTGAAGAACAATAGTCACCCTAAGTGGAATAGTTAAGTAGAACAGGGACAAGGAGGTCAACACAGAATGGTCTCAATTCAGAGCCAACAAAAATTGCTGTAATTCCTCAGCAAGGCACCTAATTGGAATCAAGTACATCGACAGTTTCACCAATTTTACTTCATGCTCTGGAGCAATATAAAAACCGTTGTTTATCTGTCCCAAGACTCCATGATAGCAAACACTAAATCCCAGAAATGGTAATTGATGCACACAAAGTCTAACACGAGCGACAGAGCCATCTTGTTCAGCAGGATCTATGGTTAGGGGTCTTGTCAAACACATCTGATTCTAGACACAGATTTACCATGGGTATTGCCTGTTATAGCCCACATACATCTGTGTATCTGACATGGGAACAAATGTGCAGCTGCTCAGTCTATCCTTTTATTAGGTGGAGATGGAGCCTAGCCTTGCAACTAAAAATACAAGATTTGAGCACCCTTGCAAGTTCATTTGGTACTGATATATGATCGAAAAGGAGAAACAGAGGAAGCTGCTTAGGTTTCAGCAACTTTAAGAGCTGTTGTAGAATTTTTCAGAAGGTTAAAAGACCTCACATGATTTGAAGCTAGTCTCAGCATTAAAAAAATAGTACCAGTCAGACTAAGTAAGATTACCATGGTCTGATTCTTATAAATGTTGTAATACCTGAGGAAAAAGGTTTGAAGCACTTCTGCTCTTCCTCCTTCCCTTTTCCATCTGACAAGGAATATCTTCTGATTTGAGGGCCAGTGCATAGGGAGCACAAAAATAGCATGTGCCTGAAGACATGAGGCATAGAAACTACAGAGCTTTTACCATCCCTTGTTGACGCATTTATGCAAGGCTACAGACCACCTCTAGTGTGCTCAAATGCACATAGCTACAGAGACAGGGAAGCCTTGCTGAGAAACTTTCATGTTAGTGGCTCTAAAACTAACTATAGTTTATAAATCAACACAGTCACAAAGTAGAGAACTATAGCATATAACCAGTGAGTACAGGAAATAAGATGGGTAATTAGATATAATCAGTCTTTCCATATGTAATTGCTATTGACTTTGTCATCAAAGCTTTAATCTTCTCTCTTTATTTTCCTACCACCATCTCTTCTTTTTAATCTTGTTTCCTTTATGGATGAAGAATCATTTAAACAACATTTAAAGACTACAGACATCCTTATATTGATTGAATGAATGAACGAAGGAATGAATGTTTCTTCAGAAGCAGAGCAAGACTCCTGTGATTCTGTACTGAGGAAAGTTCATGATTTCTTTCTGAGTAGTGAAAATCCTGAAGCCTTGTCTGTCTCTCTAGAGATCTGCAGCAGTAGGTTATATGGGACTGATCACTGGGCAAAAACATAGTAAATAGTACATCTGTGTCTTGAGACTGAGAGCATTTGAGTTGGGACAGAAATATATGCAAGGGAGGAGCTCATTCCTCCTGTAAGCCTCGATAGACTCTGGAAACAAGCATATAAACACCTGTTTCAAACACTGTTTCTGAAGATACTTGTTTAAAAAGGGTAAATCAGTCTAGTTCTATGAGAAGATCATCATTATGCAAATTGTCTCTCAGGGAGCTTAAAATAAGTAAGTTCCTTCTTTCTGGAGAAACATGACTGAACTGTCAAATATTACTTAGTAAGAGGATTATACTGAATTTGATTTTACTTAAGACTGTTTCATAGAGAACAGTTTCTCTTCACTTTTAGCAAGCCACTTGCTTTTGAGATACTGCTTTGGATTCAACATTAGTCTTAATTGACATAGGTTTAGTTATCACACTTGAGTCCTTTATCATAAAGCTCCATACATCATATAATTACATATAAATAGAAGGATACATGCATGCTATAATCTATGTACTGGAATGGAAGGTAGAGAAATAATAGAAAAGCCTGGTTTGTGGCTTTATGCCCATAAAATATATAGATTGAAATGAAAGATTATGCAGCAGCAGGCTTAACATGATTGAGGTGTGTGATTAATTTTTGGTTTAATTATCTTTCTAATGATTTCCAAAATATATCAGGATGTGATAGATCCACAAAACAGACACTTGGAAAATCAATCAGTTGCAAGAACTTGGGTGAATTTAGCACTAAGAAAAAAGAAATATAAGTAAAATCATGAACACAAGAAGAAGAGAAGTCAGGAGGGAGAGGAAGAGTTTCAGTCCCTTAATTCAATCTCATGCAGTGAGGTTTTTGCTATGGTCATTAACAGACATCCTAAATATGTAATTCATTAATTTGTTTCTGCAGTTTGAATCAATTACATTTACATCTCGCTGATGGATAAGAGGTAGGTACAGAAGGAGATGAAGTTAGATGGTGTAGAACACACCCAGGAGAGAAGCAGAATGGGTCTGAGGTAACAATTAACTTGTCCCTGGGAAAATGGTTTTTGGCTACAGCAAGAGAGCACCCAGAAAAGACAAAATAGGTCATTATCTACTCTATTGCTTTATCCTTTTTGTGTTAGTAAAAGAGACTGCTGTATGTTTCACTGGGCTAAAAGGATGAGTGAAGAAAAGAAGAAAACCATCTGGTTGTGAAATCTGTTTGCTTACCACAGTAATACTGAGGTACCTGTTCAGTCCATCATGGAAATGCTTCATGTATTTCCTAACCATTTAGCTAAAATCCAAGAACACAAGTTAAAAAGAAGTTCTAAGAAATCAACTAGAAGAAAGTGTTCAAGGTTTATTTTGATTAATTCCATAGCATCTTGATTTTCTTGTCTGACTTTTAGTTGTCTGAACTTCAAAGAATTTCAAGCAGCATTAGACCAGATTCATCCCTGTTACTCAGCAATTTCATCCTTCATATATGTCTTTGAAAATCTGTGCTTCAGTTCCAAAGAAATAGATGTTATGCAAATTAAAACGCTGTAATTCCTTTGGAATTGCCACATATGTTCAGTTTAAATCATCAGGAGCTGCACAGAGACAGAAGGGATAAAACTCCTACCCCTTTGATCCCAAGGGCATTACCCCCCTCTGCCTGAGCTAGAAAAGTGCATGTGCAATGCATAGCAGCCCTGTGGCCCTGTCTACAAAGGTCCTGCTAATAGAGAGCACAGGTTGTGCAGCTGGCACAGCCCTGCATTAACCTTCAGGCACGTGGCTGTGCGAGGGGTGGAAATGAACTGCAAGGATGGACTAGGTGCACAGGAGGCTAAGAACAGGGCAGAGGTGAGGCAGGGCAAGAGAAATCCTTTTTAAACCTTCATGTCATGTAAGATAACCCTGCTTACATGTCTGCACTGTCAAAGTGAGGCTTCCACTTCTCCCTTTCAGTCAACTCCAGGTAATTGTATCCATACTGACAGGACAGGAGTGTGCTGAGTTCAGATATGTCTCTACTCTTTTGGGACACAACTGTCTAACTCCAAGCTTAAGCCAATATATGAGCTGGCCCGAGTCCATAAGAGATGATCAGGGAGTTTGTCATAAAGAATGAGATACAGCTTTAAGCTGATGCAACATCAAAACCACATTACAGCTCTGAGAAGAAATAAACCCTTCTCAGTGCAGAGCAGACTCTATATAACTCATACTAAGAAGAGTCAATCTTTTTCTCAGTCATATGGTTGTTTTTGATAACGCGGGACTTCAGTATTGAAGGATGCCCCAGTGAACAGTTACATCTTGATGGATTTGAATTTTAAGAGCAATGCACACCTTGCTTTCTTTCGCTATAGATAGAGAAAAAAATACAGAAAATGTTACTACAACAACAAAAATAACAACAATAATAAACAAATACAGGAATATCTAATTGCTATACACACCCTTTTTCCTGGTGTTCTTTCTGTTGTTCCTCTAATCCCTAAGCTCAGTGATTCCATTTGAGAGTGGGGTGAGGGAGTTGTCACCTGTATTTTTTCACCAGGAGGAAATATTTCATATTTGTGCTTTTTCACTTTACAATTTATTTTAGATTATTTTTATTTTTATTTTTGTTAACACACTTTTATACCTGGTTCTTTTTACATTATTCTGTAATTCCTCATCATATCTCGATTTACTATAGTGATTCCTTTTACATGCACTAGAGAGTGTTCCTCTATTTTTTATCCCTAAAGCTTATTTTTGACCAATCCCAAGACTGCATTTTTTTTAACTGATCATATGGGTGTTTTTTATAACTCTGGGGTTATAAAGCCAGTGTCAGGCTGTGCCCCATCTCTTATTATTCCACATCTGCACCCTTCTGTGTCATCCTTGATCTCTTCTTCCAAAGATGTTCTCTTTCACAGCAAGCCTGTGTTTCTCTAAACATCATCTTTAATAATTGCCTCTTTCTGCTATCTGTATAAAACTATTGTCATGCTTTACAAAGATAACAAAGCCAAAGGAAATTAGCCACAGAGTAAATTAAACAAATTGCTGTCACAGATAAACTAATAGAGTTGCAGGCTGGCCAGGTTCAGGCAGAGCAAGTCTGGTAGACCTCGCTATTGAGGCCTTGCGAACTCAGTATAAAAGCCTTGTTACTGGTAATAAACTCTTAAATAAAATAATAAAAAAAACTCTTAAATAAAAAAACTTGTTACTGGCAATAGCAATGGTATACAATGGGACTACACAAACACACACTGCACATGTTTTTTTCTGGAGTGATTTTAATATAGGCTACCAAAACCGGAGTCTAGAATACACAAAGGAGGTAGCCCAAATCATTCCAGTTTCCACTGATCCCATTATTTCTGTTGAGTGTAATTTCTGATTTCCCTTTCTACAGACCTGTTCCCATGTCATTTGAGGACCCAGCTGTATGTAAGGAAATGTGTCAATAAACCCCACTCAGGATAACTATGACAACCTCTTTGCAGAAGCTCAATGCACACCAAATACCTGCCTCAGAAATCAAAAAATATCAGCCTGCAGAGATTACAAATCTCTGCTTTCAAGACAGGAAATTCTGTGACAGCAGTATTTTAAGGTAGAAGAGTTCAAGACTGTGCAATACAGATGCTACTGGCCCACATGCCTTTCCTGTCATGCTGGTAGTTGACAGTGTGCATTATAGTGACTTAATGGTGCATTTATCACAAACAGCATTGTCTGATGAATGAATACTTAATGAGCCTCTGTTAAGCTTAGAAGTGCCCTGTTTTAGACCATTAGTTCATTACAGTAATAAGGTATTTTCTACTGCAGAGGAGTTAAAGAAAACACAGCAGTTCTTTGAAGCCAGATGACTGCTTAAGGCAAAATAAAAGAGAAAGCAGAATTATTTATTCAAAGAAATAGAAAAGAAATCTGCTATACAGGGGGGAAAAGCAGCTTTGATTTTTTTTTCTTTTTTTTTTTTTTCTTGGTAGCATTTTCTGGTTTGGAAAAAGGCAATTTATATTGGCAATATAAGAGCTTTGACTTTCACTATTGGGGGCAGATTAGATTGTCAGTCATGAATTGTCTGTTCTATTAGTCTTTTTGCCCTGCCTTTGGATTGGAATCAGCTAAAATCATAGTGCATGAGACTTTTAATAAGGGATTTCCCCTTCCTTGTCTTGAATTGCTCAGTCTCTTATTGCAGGACTTTTAATACCTTAGTTTGAGAACACAACTTATTCCAGTGCCTCAGGCAAGAAAAGCTGAGAGCTAGTAAAACATGTATAGTGTGATAGGATTTAGAGTTATTTGAAGAATTATATAAGAGAGATATTTAGATGCCTAAGTAGATAAAAAATGGCCCAATGGCATCTTTAAAAGCACTTGAGTCATGCAAAGTTAAATGTGAGGCTGGATGTCCACAGTATATCTGTTTCCCTAGGTGCATATCCAAATAAAGCAATGAAAGATTTCCAGTCAGAAGAATTAGAAAATTATGACTACAGGTACTTTTATTGACCTTCTTATTCATCTACAGACTAATTGTAGGTCTAATCTAGAGTTCATAGAATTCAATGAAATACTTTCTACTGATTTAATACACTTTATATCAGGTTTCTGTAATTATAGCAAGTTACACTGAATGAGGAATTAACTCAGAGAATTAAAATGTATTTGTGGATAATATGTGAGTAGAAAGTGAGCACAAATTTTAAATTACTTGCTATAAATTATTCACCCAATTATATTGAATGCAGATAGATATGGGGATTACTCATTAATGATTGCATAGTCCACATAAGCATGGCAACATGATGAAAAAGATTTATCATGAAGGATCTGTCCATCAGTAGAAAGATTCAATGTAAAATATTTCAAAGACTCCCATTTGACTCCAAATCACCAGCTATTAAACAAAGAATGGCTGGAAGCTGCCTCTGTTCGGAAATAAGATTGGTGGGGGAAATGCTGTGTGGCAGGAGCAGTATTTTTAGCATATTTCTCTTCTCCTAGCTCCTGTTAGAGAGGTTGTGTCAGCGTGGCTGTTCTTTTAGGAAACAGAATGGGAAGAGATGAGTGGAGAATATTTAGGCATAGGACTCAGCCTTCAGCTATTCTATTCTCATAATTTCCTATAAGAAAATTTTAAACCTAACGAGGTCACATATTAAACCCTTGTTGAAATTAATGAGTTTAATATTTCATCATTTCATCCATCTCCATATCTTCAGTGTGAGCTTAGGACATTTGCAATTTCCCTCCATCTGGCACTATCTCACTTTGAAAAAAAAAAAAAAAAAGAGTAGGAACAGTTATGTCCAACACATAAAATGAATTCCTTTTATTTAAAAAGATTTAAAAGAGCAAGAAATGAATTTTAAATTTTCTAGTGCCTGCTAGCCTTCTTTTAATTTCATGCTTTGCTGTGCCTGCAGTCCATTGTGTGTGCATGGCCAGGTGCAGGACACACCTCTGTGGCATGGCTGGGTGTGTGTGCACAGGGGTATCCGTGCATTCCTGCACCAACTGAGATCACAGCTCTGTGCATTCCTGGCTCTGTGCAATGCTGTGGCTCCATGTGTGCACACTGGTGTGTCCCTCTGTGTGTATAGAATCAGAGAACCATAGAATATCCTGACATGGAAGAGTCCCCCACAGAGACCATCGACAAGGTCCAGCTCTCGACCCTCCCCAAGAGTCGCACCATGATCCTGAAAGCATTGTCCAAACACTTCTTGAACTCTGCCAGCCTTATACTGTGATTCCTTCCCTGGGGAGCCTGCTCCCATGCCCAGACATCCTCTGAGTGTATCAGTTTTAAAGTGAAGGAAGGAATGGGCTTCTTGCTGTAGACATATGCCCAAAATACAAACATTCTGTTTGTCCTTTCCAGGCTAAATTATGGTGTAGCTATTTCATTGTGGCTTAGCCCATTTTAATGACCTAAAGAGTTATCTTTAAATGGACGTGAGATAATTCAATCTTCATGCTGCATTAGCTCTCAGCAGAAATGCAAGGAAATTTCAGTTACAGAATTTAATAATGTGGTAAGGAGATGATTAGAGAGCATTGTATGGACTGTTTTATTGTAGTGATTTCACATAATACCATGAAAATAACCAAATCATCACCCCCAGGACTGTACAGCTTGTCACTGTCATTTTCAATCTTGGATAATGCCACCCTGCAATGTGTGAGTGTATATCTGCAGAGATAAAAATAATTAAAACGGAAATTTAGAACTTTCAGTGTGGATATACAAAATGTGGCAGGGAAAAAAAGCAAACAAACAAACAACAAAAAACCCACATTCTGATATGGTTCTATTCTGCTCCATTTTTCCGCCTGTGTCATTTGACATGTGTGCATGTCTGTAGGTATTCACAGCCATGTCAGAAACAAGGCTAGTGAACCTGGGAGAATAGGTGTAATTCTCACAGCAGATCTGCAGGACATAATGAAATTTCCTCTCTTAGCAGTGATACTGAGCCTGCCCTTCATCCCAGATCCATGTTTCATTGTGAACAAATTTGTGGACCCTCATCTCACAGAGAGCTATGAACCAAATGAAGGAATCAAGTGCACCCTCCATTGGTTTGATGATGACATCAAGTTGGTCTGGGGTGTTGTTCTACTGGAGGGCAGGAAGGCTCTGCAAAAGATCTGGGCAGGCTGGATAGAGAGCTCAAAGCCAATTGCATGAGGTTCAACAAGGCCAACTGCTAGGTCCTTCTCTTAGGTGGCAACAGCTCCAGGCAGCAGTACAGGCTGGTGGAGAATAGCTGGAATATTGCCTGGGGATGCTGGACAGCAGTGTCTGAACATGAGGCAGCAGAGTGCCCAGCAGGCCAAGAAGGCCGATGGCACCCTGGCCTGGATCAGCAATGGTGTGGCCAGCAGGAGCAGGGCAGTGACCGTCCCCTGTACTCAGCACTGGTGAGGCCACACCTCAAATCCTGTGTCCAGTTCTGGGCCCCTCACTGCAAGAAGGACATTGAGGGGCCGGAGCTGGGGAAGGCTCTGGAGCACAAAAATGATGAGGAACAGCTGAGGAAGCTGTGGTTGTTTAGCCTGGAGAAAAGGAGGATCAGAGGTGAGCTTCTCACTCTCTACAGCAACCTGAAAGGAGGTTTTATCAAGGTGGGGTTGATGTCTTTCCCAAGTAACAAGTGACAGAACAGGAGGAAACAGCCTCAGTTGTGCCAGGGTAGATTTAGATTGGATATTAAAAATAATTTCTTCATGGAAAGCATTGTCAAAAATTGGAACAGACTGTTCAGAGCAGTGGTTGAGTATCCATTTCTTGAGGGATTTAAAAGACACGTAGATGTGGCACTCAGGGACATGATTTAGTGGTGGAGCTGTCTGTGCTGGGTTAAAAGTTGGGCCTGATGACTTTAAAGGTATTTTTCAACATAAGTGATTCTCTGACTCTGTGATTCTAAATTTATTTTGTGCAGAGAAACATTGCCAATAGATTCACAGACCACGTGCTTAAAGCGACCTAGTGTCCACACCTTTTCAGGATTAGTGAGCTAGTTCATTAACTTCTCAATACTAGAAGCAGAGAGCTCTGCCTTAGTGTAACTTCATACCAGTCTCAGAAAAGAGCTACCATGTTGAATGGAGTTTTTATCTGCTGCTAGGGATATAGAGGAAGAAAATAGAGAAGGACACAGAAGCAGTGCTCAGAAGTGGCATTAAGGAAATACCATGCTAATGGCATTTACTGCCTTGTCAGTCTGCAAAGTCTGTCCTGGGAATAGATGGCATCACTTTTCCCCACAGCTCCACGTTTACTTGTCCTGCCACGTCTCACCTGTGTGAGGAAGGAAAGCAGCTTTTAGCTAATAGTTACTCTTTTCCCTCTGAGGGATCTGGCAGTGAGGGCAGTCCACATGGGAGACTAATGAGACTTCTCACGGACCATTAGTCCCAGAGCGGGCATGTGGAAGGACTTATTGCTGAGCCTGTAATTAATAAAGTAGAAGGCTGAGACTGACTGGCAGGATATAAGGAATTGTTTCTGGGAAAGGAGCAGAAGGCCTGTGGTTGGATCCAGCACAGTGATGGAACAGCAGCGCTGCTGCTCAGTAATGGGTAACAATTGCAGCTGGAGGAGCTGCTGGGAACAGTGCTCCTCAGCTGCTGCTGCACATCTGCTCAGCTGGATGGCCTCAAACGTTTTCCCTAAGGCTCTCACCAGTGCCAGGAGGTCAAGCTTTGTCTCCTGAAAATTGTGAGGCAAGACACACGTGTTTGTTCCTGTTTCTCTGTTTAGCAAAGACGTTGGAGAGATGAGAATGATCTGACAGCTGTTACTAGATAAAAAGACATGGAAAGGAAACAAGAAAAAGGTAAATGATAGGCACAAGTGATCAATACTCACTGCTGAGTGTGTACTATTGGTGAACAGTGGGTCTCAGCTTGTTCTCAGCTGCAAACCTCTGTACTGAACAGATTGCTGTCTTTTAAAGACATGACCTCGAACAAACTGCACAGCAACAGCTCTGAAGTGTGCTCAGTTTCCTCATACAGTAGTCAGCTTTTGTTTGGACCTTATCTTGTTTGAAACAAGACTAGTTGGTAAGAAAGAGTTAGCAGTGACTTTCCCAAACTCAGCATCAGAATGTAATTCTCTGAACTTTCCACCAAGTCAAGAATTACCAACCAGCCATTAAAATGGAAAAATACTGCTATATTAATTGTGTGTATGTTGCCACCAAGACTCTCACAAGGATAGAAGGAGATTAACAATAGAAATGACAAAAAAAAAAAAAAAGAGTATACTTCTGAATACAACAGGAACTCAAATGTTGTTTTTATTTTTTTGAGGATAAAACTTCAATTTAAGTTTAATAACGCTAGCAAATTTCCCTACACCTCTGTATGTAACTTATGGAAAAACTAGACCTGCAGTGGAGGGTGGGGATAAAAGGGAAACCCCAACTTTGCTAGCGATGAGAAGATTATTAAAAATGTATAACCCCCATCTTAATTGCAAATGACATAATCTGCATGCTGATTAATTTCACTGGTGACTTGCTTTAAGCAGTACCTGCACTGTGACAGAATTTTCTTTGGAAGGTCTTTCTGTATTTGCACAAAATCTCAGATGTGACACAAATTATTAAAGTCAGAAATTGCTCTTCCTATTGCCAACTCTTAGAGGCTTCATTTTTATTAGAACCCAATATACTGCCCAGGAAAAATTCAGGTGCACCAAAGAAACTGCAGTAAATCAATTTTAAGTTGACCAGAATTCACTTCCCAAGAGTGTAAAGAAATGGAAAGAATCTTTATAGGGCAGGGAGAGTAATTCTTGTCCTTTAGGACTATCTGGGTGAACCAGCACTGCTTGCAGACTGACATCAGGCGTGGATCAGAGCAGGGTAGGAACTGCTTCATAGGAAAATTGTCATCTAAAAACCACCAAACTGAAAAAAGACTAATAAAAAGTCAACACAGAAGATCCTTGCAGAGTGTTATTGATCAAACATAGTGGCTATTGTGCCTTCATCTCCTAATTATGAGTTAATTTGTTTTCACAGTTGCTAGGTGCAGATCAGTTGTATGAAGTGTGGCCCCTCTCAGGATGATAGCTGGGTTTTCCATTTTATCACAATACAACAGATTTGAGTTACTTGGCATTACAGAGTGCTTTCCACTCCACACTCACAAAAATATTTTATTAGATTGTAAATGAAGTTGTCTTGTTCTCTGAGGTTATTTTCTACAGCAGTTTCAACTCTTCTGTCTTTTTCTCTTATTTTGTTTTTATTAGATGCTAAGGGCAAAAATGTAAAACAGCATCAGTGAAAGGAAATAAAAAAAACCAAAATCCTTCAATGCACTTGGAGAGAGGAATTAAATTGTACTACCAACTCCTCAGTATAATAGCTTATATAATATGAAATGGAACAGAGTAAGCTCTTTTACTATTTCAGCTTCCAGCAGTGTAGTTACAGGTAAAGATGTTTCATGCTTCCCATTATTAAATACTCGCTACACAGCTTTACAGAACGTCACGAAAATTCACTCTTGATTGAAACTTACTCAATGAGGTCATAACCTAAGAACAATTTCAGAGAAATATTGGGTGAAATTGGGTTGATGGAGAGTCAGGCATCTCTTTTAAGCACACTGAGTTACCTGGGAATCTAATACGAAGAATTTTATCAATGTTCAGAATACTGAGGTGTAAAAAGATAACCTGCTGTGGCTGATGGAATCAGCACAGTCACAGGGCTCATCTGAGCCAATTAAAGCATCAGTAATGCATTGTCAATAGGTCATATCAAATGCACCAGCTGTTTTTAGGACAGTGAGCTAAGAAATGCTGGCAGGATTTATAGAAGGAGGAAGAGATGACAAAAAGCTGGAAATTAGCAGTCAAGTGAATATGACTTCTTGTCTCAACTAGCTCCTGTTTCCAAGACATCTTTGTCTTTCAGGCTGGAGCCTGTCTACACACCTTTTCCTGACACCAATAGTTTTTCCTAGAGTATTTTTTTTTAGTTTAGTTAGTTACTTTGTTTGGTTTAGTTAACAGAAGTAGTCACATCATGGGCAAAACTCATCTAGGGATCTTCACTTGCTTCCACTTCAAGCAAATTGTGCTGCAAAAGAGAATCGTGGTACAATATAAACACACATACAAACACACACACATATATATATACAAACATACCCAATACATACACAGATGTATGTACTTACATCATAGGAATTTTTCTGTCTTATTAAAATCTTTTTAGAATGGTGGATTTCACCCTCAGAACCAGAATTTCTGAAGCTCCACCTGTCCTATCCATCCCTTTTGTTGTTAAAATCCCTAAAATAGCGATGCAAAACACAAGTGACCCACAACCTATCTCTGCTCTCATTCAAGGAGATTCTAGCCTTGTACCTTGGTAAGCCAGGTCTATATCTAACTATTGGGTTCTGGCATCAGTTCTTTGTCTCAGGAAATACTCATTTGATCATACATTGTGGAGAGGGTAAAAAGAAGAGACTGAGGATATGCATCATGATTAAGTGATTAAGTAACTAAATTAGGGCACAGCAGGATCAATTTTAATGATGATGAAGTAGAAACTAAGAACCACCATGGTTCCTGTGCTTCCTTGCCTTTGCACTCTGTGTTTGCAGGCATACAGTAAGTGTCTTCCTTGTAGCTTGATGGTCTATAGGCTAAGCCCAATATAACCTTAAGTAAAGAAAATTTTATTTTTCCAGTGATTTTCCCTGAGTCACTAGTATAGCACATACAGAAGCCAAGTGATCATTGGTTTTATACATGCCTGATTCTGTGGTCAAAGCAGAACAGAGACATTTCTTTCAAAAATATCTAATTTAGTAATCTGAGTTCTGTTTTCACAAAGGCCTTAGCACCCAGTAGCTAAAAGAGGGGATTTTTTGGGTCTTCAGCAACAAATACCTACATCCCCTTGCTTTCCTTTGGAATTTTACATCCTTATGTGTCACTTAGTCATCTATCTTTTCCCTGATGAAATGTTTTATTATGTTTATCTGACTTCTGGTTTTTACCACTAACAGCTGCATGGTGAAATGGATTTCCACGGATTCCCACTCTTTGCAGCTGCTGTGGAAGGAGGCTGCATCCAGACAGCCCTCTCCGTTTGGACAAGTTACAGCAACTCAAAGTATAATGCTATTAAAACAGATGAAATAATCTGAGCGAGCAAACCTGAGAAAAAGATGCAAAATTAAGGTGTTCATTTGCTAGTCTGATTTCAGGTATCCTGAGGAAGAATTAAGTCCACTCTGCTGGCTTTGCTTCAGGATTTCTCTGCCCATATTAGCTTTCCTATTTTTAATTTTGTGGTTTAATTAATAAAATAGCAAGTGAAAAAATCAGCATGGGTTATGGAAAAGAAAAAGAATGCTCAGTGACTGATGTCTTCTTGAGTTCAGTGATTTCACTGAAGCCCCCCATATCCTATTTATTTTTCCAGGCAAGGTCATTTTCTCTAAATTATAGACAAAAATAGCAACTTCAAAATTCCTCCTTTAAAATAATACCCACTTCTTATATGAAAATGAAGTATACCACCCTGTAAAGAGGATAGACTGTAAAAATAATTGCATTCATTCTTATTAAAATGTCCAGTCATTTGCTGCAAAAGTACAATTTGTAGTGGCAGAAGAAAGTAATTTTTAAAATAAGTTATTCATCCAGCTATTCATAATATGATTTAATCAGTAGATTGTATGCAGACTTTAAATATAAAATGTCCAAAATCATTTTAGTGAATTATTAACAGTTGATATCTTTGGGAAAGGAGAATTATACTCCTTATTTGCAATGCTGGGAGAAAGAAAAAGAGGAAAAGATGAATTAGATCAACAAATGTGTCACATTTTTCATTCTCTAAAAATTCTCATTTTCCTGCTGAGCTTGGAAGATGATGTCCTAACAACCGTAATGTTTAATTCTCACAAATTCCTCAGCAAGCTAGGACCTTAAAACTTATCAGCTTTTAATAAAGCATCATATTTTGGTGCCTTTGAAGATGTCACTTGAACATAGTTGTTATTCTAATCTCTAGCACATATGTTTTCCAGGAGCTTGGCCAAGGCCTACCAAATTTCATACATATTGCATTAAAAAATATTTTCTGCCCTGTGGTTCCCTTATTTGTTCTTATAGCCCTTAGTCTGCAAAAACACATGCTTTCCTTTTTTGTATTGGACAAATTTGCTGCAGGCTACTCACTCAATCCCATTGGCCTACGAGATGAAAAATTAATGTATGATGCATTTACCCCCTTTCAAAATCTGGCACTTTTTATGTGTGTGCGGGAAGATTACCTGAAGCATATTTGGCAGTTTTGCAGAGTTCTAATACCTGCTACCTGTGTATGTAAGCAATTTTCTAACAACATATGGTGGGCAGAAGGGAAGCTTTAGAAGCACTTTGTTTTCCACTCTAGATGATTTTAATAGCCTGTAGAGATCTCCAGATTTTTTAGGAAAATCTGTAGCAGACAATATATAACTCTGTTGAACAACAAGCAATGACAAACAGCCATAACATGTTGTTGCTATATTTTTGTATGGTGTCTAGCATTTCCAGTTTGTAACTCTCAGGATTAGAAGTTTATGATATGTCTTGTTCACTAAGATTCTTAGTTCATTGGCAAAAAAAAAAAGGTAAGTTTAATTCTATGCTTGTTTAAAAATAGTACAAATAAATAGAAGCTATTATAATATATGACAAGAAAGTACATCAATTGCATTACTAATCTTTAATGCCTCAAAGCATGTCCCTTACACAAAGAAATCCTTTCATTCCTGTGGTTCTGATTCTCCAGGGCATGACACCCATTTTAGGCTAACATAATTTTATCTCTTTTGATACACTGTATTTTAATAACACTTGTGTGGTGAGGTAGAAAATTAGTGCTGATTCTATAAGGTAGCTTACACCTCTTTCTATTGCTTGCTTTCTGCAGTCAGAGACAGGTGCTGGGAACCACAAACCTGCTCCACTCCTACCCCGAGATGGCCTCTCTGGCCTCTCCTTTGCTCTCCTTGGCCCCTCCTGAGCACAGTGGTCACACAATCACTTAGCTCAGGGCTTGGTGCTGGTAAGGCAGACCCTGGGGCACAGATACAGCGGGACTGCCAGCCCCTGAGCACTCCTCCATGCTCTGCGTGTCCTTGAGAAGCACCCTCTGAGGCAAAGGATCGTCACTGAACCTCCTCGGTTTCCATGGCCCTTTCTGGTAGTAGTGAGCCAAGAAATAATGAGCCCAGTCCTCCTGCCTTCAGCAACCTGCACCACTCTCCACAGTCTCATTTATTGGCACCAGAGAAATACATTTATTAAATAATAAGAGAATAACCGTTTTTTTCCCCCATTCCTTTTGCCATTACTTAGAAGCTGATTGAGGCAGAGAATAAAATAAACTGAAAGCAAAGGATAGGCAGTGCAGTGTGTTTTTGTGGCAGACCATTGGTTTCCTGAATTAAAAGACATCACTGAAGGACATCAGAAATGCAGTCATGTCACTGAATATAGTAGTACCTTCCTTCTATGGAAATTCTCCAGAATCAATATTGTATGTTATTCTGCTATATCAGATATACAAGCAACATGCTAATCTCCTAAGTACAGATTATAATTAAGTTTCTTCTAAGCTTTCATGAATTCATAATCAAAGGACAGCATTAATTTATTTGGCTTAGGAAAATGACAAAGACCTCATATAGACAAAATGACAAGACATCCAGAGATCAGGCCAGACCATTGTTCAGTTTTTTAGTGCTGGGAACTTGGTATTTGATTTGAATTAGTAAAATATTCAGAATGCTTGTGTATGTTATAGAGTGGAGCTTGTCACAGAGTGGAGCTGTCTGAAGTTATTTGTGCTGGCATGTCTGGCAGTTCCTAACAGCTATAAAAATATAGCTTTTGGGTTAGATTTACTTACATTCTGTATCAGCCTAGAAGCCAAATATAGCACTATTAACTTAAATGGTGGTGATTTTACTCATATGAAATGAACGTTTTAAGAAATTAAATAAACTTTTTGTTTGTTTATTTTAAAAAGCAGTGAGTACAGCTAATAATTTAGATAGACCATTTTTTACTAAAGATTTTCTTTATATTGTACTTAAAAAAACCCTCAGGAGTATTCAGGCTATTGCTTATGATTGTGAAAGGTGTTTATCCTCACAAAAGAATGAAAACACTGATGATAAGATGTTTGATTTCTAACTTGCATCCTTTGTTTCATTCTGATTTTTGTTAAGAAATGTTTGATTCTGGCATTCAAATTTATGTCTAAGTAACAATAAAGACTACAGTTTCCAGGATTTGGGTGTTAGTAAATCTACTTTTTAAGGTGAATAGTGTTTCTGTTTTCCCTAGGTGCAGAAATGTACAGTAAAGTATTTAAGACTTTGGGACAACCTCTGTAATTTTCATTCTACATTTGCCGGTATCTGTATCATACCTATGCATTTGGACATGGGTTTCCTCCTGAATGCTGTGTGACTCTTCCTCCTCTTGCTGTTCATTCTCCAGAAATATTTTCAGAGAAAGATCTTATCATCTTTTGAGGTTTTATTTTATGGGTTTGATCAAACAAAACTCATTCATTCTTCCATTTCTTGACCATTTCAGAAAGCGCCTTCTATTTCTTTTTCACTTTGAATCAATATGATGTGAACATCAGAGAGTGGGATGTCACTGGAGGAGGCTTCCATTTCTTGAGGTATTTTAAGAATAAACTTTTCTCTAGATATAAAAATCCTTGGTGTTTCATTGTCATCCTACAATCATTTAACAAAACCACTCTCTCTCCTCTTCCTCAGCTATTTACAGCTGACAATCACCCCATTGATAGTAATTTGAACTAGTTTCCTCCTTATGTTGCTTGTGTTCTTACTTTTTCTAGTCTTGGAGTTGCCAAGCATGTTTTGATTTGATATCCTGACATCCCTATATATTGATAATACACTCTGAAACCTTGAACAAGATTTTCCCTTTTTAGAAACAAGTTCTTGACAGTACATGTTTTTCCTTTGAGCATGAAAAATATTCAGAAGCTATTGTCTTCTAGAAACACAGGCTTCTTTCTATTCAATTCTGAGATAGTTTCAAGAGCAGAGTCCTCTTGGTAGTTGGTATTTGTTTGTTTCTACAGATAACTGAAAACAACCACAATTGGGGAAAAAAAAGACACCAAAGAAACAAAAAGAAAAAACAGACTATTATATTATTCTCCTTTCCTTTCAAAACTGTCTAAAGCAATAGTATTCTGTGCATTTATCTTTTGATTTGCTGGAAAACATTGTTGGTTACCATCTCCAGAAACAGTAGCTTAGTCATTGCATAATGTCTGATCTCCTAAAAAAAAAAGGACTTCCTAATGATATTTTTAATGTAGTGTTTGCTTTCCAAATAATATGAGGGAAATCTCTGACCTTGTCCAAATCCAAGCCTCTAGGAGCTCAAGTTCTCCCCTTTTGTTTCACAGCAGCAGTAGAGAAATCACTAAACATTTCTGTTGAAAAGGGGAACAATCCTTTTTCCTAATCACTTCAGGAGCCTGGCTACAGTCTTGACTTATATTAATTTTTGCTTCATTTCAGGCACCTAGGCTCATAGTCCTCCTTTATCCATTACAGTTGCAGCTGCACTTGTCTATTTTCCCTAGGATCAAGTGCGGAAATACCTCATCTCCAAATTTTCTTTTTAACTCCTAGTCTAAAGCTTTTTTTAATGGGTCTCAGTGGCCTTACCCAGACATTTCTCTACTGTAACTTGAAGCTGAAGCATGTTCTTTTTATTAATATCTCTATAAAGTTGAATATCCCTGAACTGTCATCATTTAATCAACTAATCAGTCATCTTTTCATCTTCATTATCTTGTCCTGTCACTTTTTTTTGTCACTTTCCTGAAAAAAAATAATGTTGATTATTAGCTGTGTCTTAGCACTTCCAGGCATCTTTCTGTGGGCTGGCATAGTGATCCTTGAGTTAGGATGCTTCTCAATAGGTAAGATCAATGAGAAATTGAAGAAACCAAACTGCCAAAAATCTGTAGTGTGTATGGGAAATTTCAGATGAAAATATTGAGAATGGTTCCAGATCAGGGTAGTAAAATACCCAGAGTGAAATTTCCAGTGCATTAAAGATATGATACAGAGATTGCAAAAGTTTGGCTAGAAAATATTACCAGAATAAACAAGACCTTTTTTCTGAAATATTCTAAATGTTGTCTGGAAAAGACCTTGTTATGGTGTCCTGATTTCCAGCTGGAAATAAAGGTTCACAAAGGTAGCAATACAAAAGGTAAGAAAGGCTTTGAAACTGTTGTTACTTCTAACAAAATCCTCATGTTTGTAAGATAACCACTGCATTTTACAGTTTAGAAATGCAATCAAGCAGACTTGTTTTTCCCATATATAACTAATATATAACTAACACTTTGTTCATTTTCAATAGTAATGAACAAAGTTTGAAAAATCAAAACAGAAGTTTCCATTTGTGCAATAATAAAAGTTTGCTGTCATTTAGAGATACATAGAATGATCATATATATTTTAAAAATCAGTATAAAGAAAATTTTTATTATGTCTTTGATGATATATAAAATATCACATCATTACATGATCAATTTTGTTATCATTGTGCTGTAAAATTCAATACACCACTGCTGAGATTGATTAATAAAAAAAAACAAAGATGAAATATTGAATTAGTCTCAAAATCCTTTGTTTATACAGAAACAACAGATAAGTCCTACCATGTGCTATAAACTAAGAGGTAATGAAAGAAACAAGGGAGCTGGGCTGGATTCTACTTTCACTTCTATAGAGGAGGAGCTGAAGTCGTCTATTCTCTACACAGAGTGAATGGAAAGAGATAGGCTTTTTGAAAAGGTAATTTATTCACCCTTTCACAAACACCTGTCATTAGACAAATCATCCTCTGGAGGTGCCCATCCCTGTCATTGATTTGAGAATGTAGCTGAGTCACATGAGGCACACACTTCTGGATATAGAGGGTAGGATGCTGGATGCTGAAATGCAATGAAGTGAAACTTCATTTCAAGCCTGTGGCTGAATTCCTACCCCACTGAGATCATGAGACTTCAGTGCTGACTGACCATGACCTTAGTCTTATGAGGAGTGGCTGAGGATACCAGGGTTGTTCAATCTGTAGAAAAGAAGGCTCAGGGGTGACCTTATTTCCCTCTGCTGCTATGTGAGAGGATGTTGTAGCAAAGTGGAGATCAGCCTCTTCTCCCAGGCACCTAGTGACAGGACAAGGGGAAAATGGCCTCTACTTTTGCCAGGGGAGGCTCAGGTTGGTTATCAGAAAAATTCCTCATTGAAGAATGTTAAAGCACAGGAGCAGTCTTCCTCCCTGGAAGTCTTCCAAAAACTGTGTGGAACACTGCCCAATGGAATTTAGTGTGTGTGGTGGTATTCAGCCAAAGGTTGGATTTGATTAGCTTGGAGGTCTTTTCCAACCTTAATGATTCTATGATCACTATTCTTGCATCTTATTCAAGACAGAATTTTATTAATGTATGTAAAAGTTTCTTAAAATAGCAAATCATCTTTCCCACTCAGTCATCCTGGTGTGTTTTTTATGCTGACTTATTTCAGTGAAAATTCACTGTTTCATAAGGTACTGCAAAATCTGCTGTTCATCCCCAAGGAGTCCTGTTTAGCCTGAAAATTACAGCTCCTGTCTTGAATATTCAGAGATCAGTAAATATTCAAGATGATTGAGAAAGGCGTACAGTGGAAACATGATTATGCCCATTCTCTTTTCCTCTCTGAAACTATTCTTATTTGCAAAATCTTGTGCACAAATTCATGACTTCCTAGTCTACTGATTCCCTCTGAACTGGAGGGTGGATCCAAACCAAAGTTCAAAACTATCTTTTGTTTGGTCAATATTATACAGATGCGGGATTTGTTCTTTTTCATGGTTTGTTCAATATTATCTTCTAAAAATGTCATGGCTGCAGATTTTGAAAGGTAGATGCTAAAAGCATACTTGAAAGGAGGGCTGAGGAGGTAATAAGCATGAAGTGAGTGATTCTATTCCAAATCTTTAATGTGTAATCTGAATCTGAGTTAGCTAATCAGAGCAAATTAATAGAACGACTATACAGAACATGACCAAGCACCCACATTTACTAGAATCTTAGTGGAATTATGTACCATGGGGCAAAGAAATTTTTGAAATTAAACATGCAATGCACACTTCAAACACACACCACCCCCCACTCCCTACTTCATTGCCGCATTATACTCAGCATAATTGCTAAAGGTCATGATAATCCTTAAAAATGCAGAGAATCAAGAACACGGAATTTATATCTGCAAAACCTTCTGAGATTAATAACTGAAAGAAAATAGGTGAAAACATTAACAGCTGATTGAATGAATTTGGGGGTGTTCTGCATTTTACTGTTTGTCCTAATAGTGGCCCAAGGCAAATCTCCAGTGCAGATATACTGGATTTGAATAAAACCAGACTTGAAAAAATATGAAGTCTAGAATAAATCAAATTCTGTGGAAGTTTTGACAGAGCAGATTCACATCAGAGATTTATTCTGGTATAGCTCCCATGAAATCCATCACTGTACTGCACCTGGAAATATCATATTGTCTAGAAAAGTCACTTGAAAATTGACAGATTCCCAGTTGTATATTAGTGTATATATTGGTGTAGCCTTATTTCTGTGAACCTACAGATCTTTATGCCAATGACTGATCAACAACATATAAAAGACTTCTGTGGACTTTACTGTAATTCCCTGTGGCAGTGCCAAAACTGCAGGAAAAAAAAAAAAGACTGTTTGTTAAGACATGTAGAAAGCCCTGTTTAAAAAGGATGAATGCATGCACAACACTGAAAGAGCAGATTTGAATTTGACAATAGGAGAACATTATACATTTCCAATACTGCTCCTCACCAGCAAAGCGCCTCTGCTTCTGCACTTCTTGAAAGGCAATGATTACAACTTCTGCAATAAGAGGGGACTGTTGAAACAGGAATTTATTGTATAATGACAGCTTTAATTTTATCGTCAAATCCTCCAACATTTCTACCCATTATCATTCCTGTGGTGATAAAAGGTCTATCTGCTAAACCTGTCTGCTGGATTTTGTCCAAGTGACTCTCTCTGAACTGAAAAACTCCTTCTCTGTTCTGCTTTGGCAGCTCAGTGCCCAAAAATGTCTGCTAATGGACAAGCAACCTGGACTTTCTGGGGGTTATAGAGGTCATTTAATCATATAAGATACAGGTACGTGTACGAACAGTACATAGGTATGTGGGAAGTGGCACAATACTGCTTGGATTGGAACTTTCCTGTAATTGCTTGCTTGGGGCATTAATAAGAAATAACATCCTACAAAATTATCTCCTTGAAGAGCTGAGTTTTGTAGCAGGGTACTTATATTCTGTGGTTAATCTTCTCAGAGCAAAATCTATCAGTAAATATCACACTCTAGTTCAGAGATCTTTAGTGATAATGTTTAACTATTTCACCATTGTGCCTATTTTTGAGTTCTCTGCAGCAGATGCAGCAAAGAGAGAGAATAAAAGCCTCTTCCTGCCTTTGGCTGAACTAGAAGCCAGAATAGATGCTCATCCAATACAAGGTAGAAGTTATCACAAAGAGGGCTAACAAGTGTGTAAATCAGATTTAACCTTTGTTGAGATTAGGATTATTATTCTGCTTTTTCAAGATACTGGTTTCTGAAGTATGTTTTATTTCATCTCTCTGCTCTTGGAAATCACTCCCCCAGCAGATCTTCAGTAGAGAGTTCAGCTTTGTGCTACAAAATTCCTGGCACTTTCATCTTGTCCAGGCTGATGTTTTCTTTCTGCTTTGCCCTCTTTTATAAGTGGGCATTTCTTACACTCCTGTTCAAGCCAAAACTGCTGCAACTAAGACGGGAAACAGTGAGGCATGATTTTGGAATACCTATTTCTCTTCTCAGTAGAGGAGCTTAGAATTCAAGTTACTAATTGTATCTTTAGAGAAGGGTCTAACCAATTATGTTTCACTGTGGTGAAGCAATATGCTTTTGTATGGGAAGCCTTAGAGGCCAAGACTATAGGGGTATTATCTTTTCTTTCCAGTAGCTCAGAAGAATAAAGGATCAAAACTGAATGCTTTATCTAATTGTAACTCAGATGGTGAATTCCATTTAGTGTCATCTGGTAAAGGCCAGCTATTTGCCTAACTAGGGATGTGGAGCCTGAAGGAGCAATGGAAATGAGATGAAAATGTATAGTCAATCAAAATGCATATTAGCAAAGTCTGAATCTATTTTTATAAAAGTATTGTAAATTTAAAATGGCTGGATTATAGTAGTTTTTCTTTCCTTGATCTACTTAATACATATTCTGGTGCCAGAACCTTCAGCTGTTCCATTTCAATAAAAATGAATCTTTGTGTCCTAGTTTTCCTGTACTCTTCTGTATCTTTTTTTTTTTTTTTTGGCAGACAAAGAGTTGACTGTTCTTTTCTTCATGTATGCATTTATGGACATGTGCACAAATGAATCAGGTTGCTCAGAATCATCCCTGCATGCTTCTGTCTATCTAAAGAATGTGTGTTCAACTGCAGAAATATTGCTTTATTCCCCAGTCTTGGTTCTTCAACTCTTCAGTGGTTTTCAGTTTTAATGCACCATCTTTCAAGGAGTAAAATATGTGCATGACCTTTGTACACAAATTATTGATTATATTTTTCTTAGCTATTGTTTTATTTCAGCTGGATCCACACCCCCAAATCTCTCTCCACCACTGAAGCTTAACAGCTTCACTAAAATTTTCTTCCCTGGAAGAAATATGACCTTGGCAAATAATAATGAATTTCCTATAAACCGATGTATCACACCAGCTAGAAGCTTTGCACAGTCAAGATTCTCCTGGATGCACATACTTGTATGTATAGCTTGGCAAGGAGATTTGAAATACTAAGATGACTCAAGAGACCAAGTATGCTGGGACTGATGACAACGTCAGCCACTTTCTTCAAGCCTATCAAACTAGCCTTACATGTAAACATTCCATGTTTAGATCCCAGATATGACATTTCATATAAATAATCACTGTTTTATTGGCAGGGATTGTTAGTCTAAGCCTTTCAGGATTATTTTTCTGCTTATTTTTCTTACAAACCAAACCATGTGAAATTGTCTACAAGAGATGGCACAATTATGAACATCCCCTTTTACACAGTAGCTAGCAGCTGGGAGCACTAAATCCCTTACCTGAAGAAACTTGAAGCATTCCAGCTTCTGCTCATTTGAGCTCTCTGATTTTTAAAGTGCTACATAAATATGTGAAGCTCTAGGAAATTAATTAAATCATGAACTACCTAAGCAACCACCTTCTGAATTTAGGCTAGACTTTTCATAGTCCTCTTCAGGATGCAACCTGCCATTTTGTTTCTTTTGTCATCTACTTAACTGCATTGTACAAATAACATTTTTAGTTATGAGAAAACAAACTTCTGGAACAAAAATTTGATATGTTCAAAATAAAAGAAAGCCAGGCCTCTTTTTAGATGTAATGGAGTGCAGATCCTTCTGGATTTTCAGAAAAATCAGATTTGATTGTAAACCTGTAGTTTTCAGAAATTCTCAGCCATGAAAGCATTGTCTTTCTTTGAGAGAAATACTGTTGCTGTTCATGACTCTTTGGTCCAATATGTTCCCTGTCCTGCCCTCACTCAACTTCTTTAACTTAGGTGTTAGAACCTTTTCCTTCTGTAGCAAGCAAGCTCCCCTGGATGACAGTTCATCTAATCTTTAAATAGGCATAATAATAGACCAGAAACCATCCCTCTCCTGTCTGAGTTTTCGGTGCAGCGTACATCCAGCTCAGCATTTTGCCACTTTGTGATGAATCATATTGTGTCAAACCTTTCAGTGTGTTTGCCACAGTTCATTAGAGCTAGAAGGGGCTGTCTGCTCAGCATTGCTGAGATGTCTGGGGAGCTGCTGTGCTGTGAGACTTATACAATGCTGAAAAATCCTGCTCTGCAAAGTATCTGCTCATCAAAGGTGAAAGAATTCAATCCTGGAGATATTTGACATACTTTAAGGACATTATGAACATGGATATTTGCAGCTTCTTACCCCAAAGAACATCATACCAAGTCTGGTAGAATGTTCTTTGTGATCTCTTTCCCTGTTAGAAAATATTTCTGAACCAGACATGTGGATATCATCCTGCCTGATCTCTTCTAAACTGCTCATGCTCAAGGAAGTATTTTTTTTCCTGCTTAATTAAGCAGCACCATGATTGCTGTGACAATAACTCTCTCTAAAATGACCATGTTTATGTTCTTACCTTTCTCTGCACATTCCAAGTCACATCTATTCACATAATGTAAATATCCAAACTTGTATTTCAGTGTTGTCAACTTTTATAGGCTCACGTCTTTCTAAACTAGCAATGTAATTATAACTGTCTACCTCCTGGTATTTATTATTAATATGGATATAATGAAGTGGGTGATTAAGCAGTCACTGGTTACTCCTGTAATCACCAGACCAGCCCCCTAAGGAAACTGGGTTCAATAACATGTCACTGGAATGATAAAATCTTAATGAGTCATCAACGAGATGCAGAATTGTGAGGCTCAGCAGAGTTCAAGTCCTGTTTATCATAAAAATAAGAGGAGTTGAGGCTGGGAAAGAAGAAGTAGTACAAAATGGAGGGATAGATACTCAGTGTGATTTGCATTACTTCCATTGGATCTCTGACAAATAAAACCTGCTGCAGATCTGCCCTTCATCATTAGCACAGTAGTTACAAAACCTTTGTTTTGATATAGAGTTCTATTTCCACACACTAGGCGCTGCCTGACATCAGCATTAATTCAGAGCATGTCAGACCACCTCTTCCCCATCTGCCCCCTGTGCTCACCTCCCCAGCTTCCTTTCATAAAGAGTATCTGTGATAGGAGGTGATTTACAGAAAAAGAGTTTCCAAACCCTCTGGCATCTTGGATCTGCTTATACAAGCGTGCCCTGATTAATTCAAAATTCTTCTTGTTCTAATAATCCTCGCATTTCAAAGCATTTTTGTAGTTCCTTCGCTATCTTTTGTTGGCATGCAAACGAGCAACCTCAGGTATGGATGTTTAACTTTCTTTGTTCTCCCTTTTTTCAAATTTTTATAGGTTTGGAGAGATGTGATATACTCTGTTTTTTTTTTTTCCTTCCCTCAATGTATTCTTCATGTTATTAATAATTCATATTCTTGAGAAGAGAGGTAAAGAACCAAATTACTCACAGCCCTGTTAGACAAAATGAAGTGACAATGCCTCCGCAAGAAAGACTGCAGGTCAAGTTCAGAGTAGGGAGAAGAGGCTGCAACTCTATTGAACTATTTCCAGATTATTCATAACATCAAGGCAATATGTCAACTGCTCAATAATGTATCTTACTCCAACCTTCAATTAACCTTTTTATTCTTAAGCATTTATCTTGGTAAGTCGCGCAAATTAATTTACTGAGGAGCTAATAAACAATGAGTCAAAAGAATCAGGAGCTGGATGATTAGGTGTTTAGTTATATGATTTATTATCTATTTAAACTGAATTTTGATGAATTATTGAAGCCTTAACATTATTCTTTTTTTTTCTTTTTTCAAAGTGTGTTGTTTCTAAGTACAGAGATGATTTTCTAAGAGTCCCACGTGACATGGTCTAAGGCACAAACATTTATTTCAGTAATTTGATATTTCAGTATTTTGTGCCCTTGAGGCACAACTTTTATTCCAATTATATACAAGGAATTGATGCAAAAATAAAAATAAAGATAAAAATACATACTAAATGAAAAAGAGTAATTCAAGTACATATATCTAGAAGTCTAATACCTTCCCACACATCTTCATCTGTCCAAAGTATCAACATGCCAAATGTCATAACACAGGATCTACAGGAGAGACACATCTTCCTGCAGGTAGGTGAGGTATAGGATAATCTCTGGATTGGTATAATACACCAGTGTTTAAACTTGTTTCTTGCTCCCTCATAGTCAAATGGCCATATTTATACCAGCTGACACACAGTGACCTCGTGTGCCTGAGGGGTCTCCCCCTGCAGCAGGGGAATGTATTTCAGCTTAACTAATGGGACAAGCCAATCTTCATGAAATCTGCATGAGCCAGGATGAGGTTCCCCTTTGAAGGTAGTGATAGAGAGAAGTTAGTAACAGTAGAACTTCAGATTTAACCAAACAAAACTCTTCCCCCTAAAACTGATATATGCCTCCATCCTGCCAAAAATCCAAAATGGCTTCTGATTACAATGGCAAACACCAATTTATGGCAGAGAACAAACATTCCATCATTTAGTTCAGCTCAATTAGAGCTTTCTTTTTATTTTAAGTGACAAAAGCTTTAATTTTTGTATTTCAAACCTGGCAGCCAAAAGCAGAAAGAAACCTACTGATTCATGGTGGTAGACAGTAGATTTTACAGATCCAAAGTGCCTGGGTGAACTGACAGATTCCTGTCTTTGTTTCCCTTCTTCCAGTTATTCCCCATAGCTCAGGATACACATAGTTTTGGAAAATAATACATGCACAATATACTTTTGCATGTATAGTTTTTCAAATGGGTTTGGGAAAATATCTGCCCTAAGATTTATGAATAAAGATGAGTGCCTGTGCAATTTCCTTTTATAAAATGTAAGTCTACTAAAAAATTGGGAAAAGTAGTTACTGTTCCCTATGAATATTGTTGATCAGCATCATGAATTATGCATTTATCCCTCCTGGGTCCAGTGTCCTCTGGCATTTCTTAAGCAGTAGCTCAATATTTTCTACCACTCTGATAAATCATTCAATAGAGAAAGGGTAAGTCCTGGTTCTTGAGCCACTGTTCAGAGGCACTGACTGATGTGGTTTGTCAAACAGCTTAGTTTTACATTCCACAGCTGAAAGTCTGACATCCAAGTCTTTATAGTACCCCAAGGTCACAGGGACACAAGAGTTGTGAAATGTGCTTTCAGCTCCTTGGATGTGGAAAAATAACTTGAAATTCAGCAGGAAAATTTCTGCTTCTGTAGAGGCACAGGTTTTTCTGATGTTTTTTTTATCTTTTTCATTACAGAGATATGAGATAACAATGGTGTCCCAAAGAGATGGTATTTCTTTCTTTAAGGAGAATTAGAGGTCAGATCTTTCTATAATGTTCACAATATCTACGATAAAAACTATTCACTGAAAATAACCTGGGGTTTTCTTTTCAGAACTTAATTTATTCTATACAGCTATTCCATGAATGTCATGAAAGAGTCTGCAAATCTGATGGAGGAATTCCACTCTTCAGAGATTATGGGTTAACTAAATAATGCTTTAAAGAAAAATAGTGTGGTTTCATTTCAAAATGAGTGGTTGCAACCCAACCCTGAGCACTAACAGTTTATTCCCACTGCTGTACAGTACAACTTCCATTAATTTCCCAAAGCTAAGTAAAATAACAGAGTAACCATGCTAAATACATCTTTTCCTCTTAAATTATTTTTTCTACATGTTCAACAAGGAGAAAATGGAAACCATGATAAGGCACATGGAAATTAAGGAGGTCATTTGTTACAGTCAATATGGCTTCACAAAGAGCAAATTTTGCCCGACAAATTTGGTGGTTTTCTATAAAGGTGTTGCAGCATCATGGATGAGGGAAGAGCAATTTATATGCCTGTACTTGTGCAAAGCATTTGACACTGTTCAACATAACCTCTTCATTTCTAAGCTGGAGAGATATGGATCTGAGAGAAAGACCACTCGATGGATAAGAAATTGGCTGAAGGTTGCGCTCAGAGGGCTGTGGTCAGTGACCCAGTGTCTGAGTGGAGAGCAGTGACAAGTGGCATTTCTCAGGGGTTGGTATTTGGACAGGTGCTGTTTAATATCTTTGTCAGTGACATGGACTGAGGGATAGAGCACACTCTTAGTGAGCTTGTGGGTGATACGCAGCTCTGTGGTGGAGGGAAGGGGATCCCATGCGGAAAGACCAGAATAGACTTGAGAGGGAGGCCCATGTAAACCTCATAAAGTGCAACAAGGCCACGTTCAAGGTCCTGCACCTGGACTGGAACAATCGCAAGCACAAATACGTAATGGGCAGTGCATGGATTGAAAGCAACTCTGTGGAGAAGAACTTGAGGGTACTGGTGAATTAAATACTGAATATGACTGAGCAATGTGAACTTGCAGTCCATAAAGTCAGCTGTGTCCTGGGCTGCATCCAGAGCATTGTTGCACGAAGGGTCAGGGAGGGGGTTTTGTTCCCCTGCTCTGCTCTCATGAGACCCCATCTGCAGTGCTGTGTCTAGCCCTGCTGTCCCCAGGAGAAAGGACAAGGACCTGCTGGAATGAGTCAAGAGGAGGAACACAAAAATGACCAAAGGGCAGGAACACCTCTCCTATGAAGACAGGCTGAGACATTTCAACCTGAAGAGAAAAGGGCTTTTATGGCAGTGAACTTATGGTAGCCTTTCAGTACCTAAAGGGACTGCATGAGGGCAGGAGAGGGACTTTTGACAAAATTATATAGTGATAAGACAAAAGGGAATGACTTTAAACTGAAAGAGGGCAGTTTCAGATTAGACATTAGGAGTAAATTCTTTATCGTGAGAGTGGTAAGGCACTGTCACGGGTTGCTATAAGAGACAGTCCCAAGTTCCCTTCATTTTTGCCTCACAATCATCACAAATGCAGAGAATAAGATCCTGAAGACCTCAACTGGAGTTCTGGCCTAGCTGAGGTGGATGCTTGCCAAGTGATGGTTTGCAGGTGTGTTTGCTATGTCGCCCTGATGCACTGCTTCGAGCAGGGCCTGGCAAGGAGCGGTTTGCTCTATACGCTTACACCTGCTTCACAATACCTGAACCCATGAATTTTCCCACCTCTTGGCCAAATGAACTTTCTGGGGTAACTTTGGTGATCTCCTATGGAATATCCCCCATCTGCCTCATGACCACCGTGACAGACGGAGATTTAAGCTGCCTCCCAAGGACTGAGACTGACACCCCTATAATCCTAACACAGGGGCGCAGGCCTGACTGAAACAGGGTGTTTGTTAAATTGTGTCTGCAGGTGTGTTCACTACACCAAGAAAACAATGGTTCCTGCTCACTGCTGAAATTGACTTGCCCTGCTATAGAACATGGACTGTCTGTACCCCTTTTTCAATAGACTTATTTCTCCATTACCTGTTCTCCCCACTTGGCAGAGGACTATAAAAGATCCCTAAGTTAACCAAGACTTTGGTGAACCCCCATGGATGATGGCGAATCATCCAGCTGGCTGGACCATGGAGGATCTCATCTTGACAGTAGTAGCTATAATCCCCTTCCCCTCGTTTTCATTCTATCCTTTATTTCCTTTCTGTCCTCTATTGCATTTGCTGTCGGCACTCAATAAAGGTGCATTTGTTGTGATTAAACTGATAGTCCCCTGCCATTTGCCTTTTTGCACTTTTGGGATCAGTTAACAAACCATCACAACATCCCACTTGTCCTAGAGGATCATGACAGCTGCCCAGAGAGGTTGTATGTGCCCCATCCCTGGAAGTGTTCAAGGTCAGGTTGCATGGGTCTTTGAACAACCTGATGTCTTGTGGATGGTGTAACAAGACCTTCTTTAAAGTCCCTTCCAAGCCAAAGCATTCTGTGATTGTACAATTCTATGATATTGAAAGCCATTATATTCTGTATTTTATTTGAGGTACAGAGAGATGATTTATAGGATATCCAAAACACACAATTCAAATGCAGAATCATGAGCATTCATGGCAGATAGAAGTGGAAGTTTTACCTTTTTTCTGTCAAGGACCAAAGATGAGTCCTGCGCCCTGTATGTCTACCCGGCTGAATGCCGCAAAGAACATTTAACTTATGTGGTTAAAATGCTCATGGAAGCTCTAAAAAATACATCTGATTAATATAAAATCTTTATTTCAAGGTCTCAAAGAGCACAAAGCAGATTCTGTACTTCAAAAAATTAATGCAGGTGGAAAAACTTCAAAACCCACAAATCAATGTCAGAACTAAAATCTTGCTCCTTGGAGCATTTTGATAAATGCAAACAGATCCAAGGATCCTGCAAAAAAATACAATTAGCAAACAGAAATTATAATTTATGGCTGCAGATAATGTGGAATATGTGTCAACTCTCTTTTGCCTAAAAGAATTGAAATAAGGAACAAGGAAAAATACTTCTTGCCTTTTTTAATGTTGGAAGAGTAATAGGTGAGAAGTTCAATCTCTCCATGAGCCCATCACTCCATTTCCAATACCTTGCATACAAGGCAGTAGATTTTCTTCAAGAGTTTCCACAACTGCCTAAAAGCAGAGCAATCCTGCAGGTATCATGTATCAAACACATTTGACAAACCATTCTATGCCACTGTTACTGATATCTTTTTTAGGCTTTTGTCTTGGCACTTATTTTCTATTTTTATATCCAGCTGGGCGAGGAGCTTGACATGCTCACACCTTCTCAATATATTACATGGCTGCTTGTTAGTACTCAGTAGGGAGCTGATCATAAAGAATCCCAATTCTATTCTTGGCTCTCTGAGAGATGCATGCTGTGTGCTGCCTGGGGAACTGAATAGTCCAAACTGATGTAGTTATCCTAACAAGCAAGACAGAAAAGAAATAAATTGGGGTCTGACATACTGGCATATTGGCTCTGAATGCTTGGTCTGACTGTGTGAACCCTCTTTTATATCATCTTAAGTTCACACGCTTCTTTCTAAACTGCTATCCATGTTAGGTTTATGACCTTGTTTAGTAATAATGGCAGAAAAACAGACAGGGCTTTTAGCAGCATTTAGGAGTAATATTTGTTTTCTTCTTTTCTATTTCTAGAGGATATAGAAGTATTTGCTGAAAGTCTCTCTTTTCCTCTTAAATTTCTTGTCTTTCTATACTTATTTGTTTGTTTGGCATGAAATTTGTCCTCGGAATGGAATGGTATAATTTACACAGAAACAGAGTTGTCATGAAATTAAAGTTCCATGTATGTGTGTTGTCTGATAATAATTTTTTCCTCTGGATCTGAATGGTGCTGAAAACTCTCTGAACAGTTATCACCAGAATATGTTACACTAGGACTGAGTAGAAAAGAAGCAATGAGGCCCAAGACATTTATTTCTCTTCCAGAAGGATACTAAGAGAAAGAGTCTCAGAGAAAGACTGTCAAAAGACCATTATTATATTCTTATTATTATATCCTGTACATTTCTAAAGTAGCTTTAATACATTTTGTTCATGCTGAAACTTTTCAAACGGGAGACTTGGGTTTTGTTATTGCACAAGTTCTCAAAGACACAGCTGAAGCTAAACTGAGCTCTGCAGCATGACCAGACATGACAGACCTGTGGCACTGCACCAATGCACAGATAATTTCTGCTCACACAAAAGGATTGCAGGGCTGGAGGTAAGTCTAGCTCACACATCAGCAGTGGGCCTTCACAGCATTTAGAGGTTGCCTTACCCACAGAACAGGTAAACCACCACAGGTCTATTCAAGTCAGTTTTGTGACAGGTTGGTGAAGAAGGTAGTTAACATTTGGATGTAATGTCACTAAAACAGTAATATCACTAAAACTGGGCATGAAGTATCTCCAGAAAAAGCCATCAGATTTAATGGTTAAATGAACTGATATAATGATTAAATGAACTCCTCTGCTCTTAGCATATGAGCTGCTTAGCAGAAACACCTTACTGTTTCCTAGTTTAGTTCAGTATATCTAGTAAAGAGATTTTAAACAGATCCCATAGGAGCGATGGATTAGTTACATTTCTTTTTCCATCTAAGACCACATGTTTGCTTAAATAATCATCTATCAGCAGACAAGATACATCAGAACAGATAGATACTCCTATCCCATCTAGGATATTCACACTGTCCAAGAACTACTTGCTTGGGTTTGCTTTAATTTATTTAATCCATTCTATAATATAATTTCATAACTTAAAAAAAAAAAAGCCTTGATTTTCATGGAAGGCTATTAGACAGTATTTTTGTGTTCATCTGTAGTTTTTGCCGAGATTGGAGGGAAGAACATCCACTCTGTATTACCAGCAGCTATTTTAAGTCTCCTATACTACCTCATCAGAGCAAAAGCAGCTAATAGCCCATGACTTGACTGATAGACAATTAGACTAACAATGAGAGTGAATTTTACTGTTGAAAAAAATTTTTCCTCTTGAAAATATTTTTTTAATTTTCTCTATCAAAGCACTTATTTGTGTAATAAAGAAAAAGAAATACCCTTTACTTTCAGATCAAACATAACCCTATACGGTTTTTTTACTGACACTCAACTTCTAGTAAAATTTATGTTTAGTAATGAAAATTTGAAACAGGTTCCTAAGTTGGAAGTATTTTAAAAGTACAGGCAGAAAAGAGTGTTTAATGATACTATCCCAGGTGTCAGAGCTAGCAACCAGTGAATCATATTTTCAGTTTATTCTTTCCATGTAGTGGACACGCAGCAATTCTGAAGATAGCACCTTGCAATTCAGATATGGGGCCAAGGCTTCCCCCGTCACCTTCTGGATCTTTTGTCTCTACACTGAAAATTGATCAAACCATTTACTGTTTATGAGGTATTGTTTAAACAAAACACATCACAAAGTCCCATGGAATGAAAGAAAGAGAACAGAAATGTTGGTTATAGACAAAATAGTCAGAAGACTTGCATACTGTGAGAAAGCACTGGAAGAGTGAGATGAAGGCATTGATTTAGCTACTTGGAGGCACATAACAGGGAATAAAAGAGGACACTAAGTAGATTAGGTGTACTGCTGGGGTTAGGGAACCACCCTGCCGTTGTAGGGAAGGAACCTGCAATGATTTGGACTTTCACAGGAAGAGCAGTGAAGACACACCTAGAGAAGCAGTTTTGATTTCAATTTTGATTTTATTGTGGTTTTAGCAGAAATGCATAGAAGGAGATCACAGCCACTTTCTGAGCAATTGGGCTGTTTGGACATTTTCTGAAACAGGAGTTGAGGAGATATCCCGAAGCTTTTAGAGTGGCAGTATCCATGGAAGGGAAGAACACAGTGTCTTTAAAATGTCCTCTTCAAGTCATCATCTGACAATATCTTCAGTCAAACTCGTTGTTTGATATTAATATGGCACCATGTGCCTTGCTTTCTTCAGAGCCCTGAAACATGGGGTGGTGAATTGCTGCTGCTGAGAAATGGGCACCTGTGTAGTTACTCCTGAGGAAGAAGAGATGAGGAAACAGAAGAAGGTATCTAAGATCAGTTGTCTTTTCATGACAATTTGTTCAGGTAGCATAATGAACAGCAAGGCTACCTATCCTCAGAGACCTGTAACTTTCTCAGTCCGTTTTCTCTGCTTTCCACCTTCTGTGGGACAACCAGTTCTAAGGAGAATTGAACCAGCCCTGATTAATACAAAATATCCCTTCCTTAGCTCCCTTATTTTGAAGCAATGCTAGCACTTTCTCTTCCCCCTCCTGCTTTGCAGGAAACCCTGAGCACTCTTGATAATTAAATACTCTGCAGGAAACACGCAGAGAAGTAACAGACTGGAGCAACAGGCAAGCGATGTGGCACAGCTTCAAAGCCACCAACTTGATGGATGTGTGCATCAGCAATTTGAGCAGCCTGCTCCTTGTCTCAGTGATGGTGACCCATGCAAGAGGGTTGCAGGAGTCAGCTATTACCCCATGTGCTGTGTGGCATGTGGGGGAAACCACCTGAACTCAATGTGGAATCTTGTATAACCTAAGAATCAATACTATTTTCTTTTCTTCCATTCACATCCTTTTCTTTTTTTCCCAAATGCCACTTTCACCATGGCTTTCTGAAGCAGACAGTAGGTGTCCAGACATTCTAGGAAAGATACATGTGCATACAAAGAGTTATACAAAATCCATTAGCAGAAACTAGTTCACAAAATTATGTTTCTCATCTGACTAAGGTTTTGGGTTAAAGTTTCTTAGTGCTGTAGCTCATTATTCCTTAATTAAATGAGTCCAGAAGATTTGGGAAAAAAACCCAAACCTAATTCCCCTCCATCTTACACATTTGAGCAGATAAATAAAGGGATTTTATATCAAACCCCATTCAAAGGGGTTTATGTATCTGAAATACCTAAATCATGTCTAAATTGAAAACTTGTCTTCTACCTCACTCTAAAGTGAAATATGATGTGTTAATTGGATGTGTAGAAGACTCAGTTGGAAAGATAACATTTTAAAATTTATTTTACTTTCCTTTTAGACACGTGTCCTTCTCTCTCCCTTTATCAACCTTGGTTTGTTTGTTTTGGTTTTTTTTTTCCTTTCTGGAACTGTAAAATTCAGAAATTATTCTTGTCACAACTATTGTTGAAATCAATATGCCTTCATAAAATATTTTGGAGAGTTAGGATATTGCTGAAATATTCAGTCTCAATAGGGCACCATGGCTGTTGTTTCTCCTAAAAGGAGCCTAACAACATCATTAGAAATTTTATCATAATATTACTATTAATTGTTTGGCAGTGCTTCAAAGTGTCACATTACTCATCACACAACACATCTTTAGCACATTCTTGCTTAGCACTGAAATGAAACCTCACCATTTTCAATATTACCCTGCAGGGCTGCTCTACATGAGTCCTACATGCAGCAGATTCACTGTTAATATTTGATGCATGGCTGGGCACAGGCAGGCTTTAATCATGGAATTTCTTCCCTCCAGGTATTTCATAATTCCAGTGGGGAAATACTTTCGTCTAAAACCTCTCCTCATCTGTCATGGAACACACACAGCCACTGTGCAGCCGCACAGCCTGAGCCCTGGGTTTGTCACCCTTACCCCCTTCTGTGTTTCTGCTACTATCAACAATTTGATACAATAGAGATTATCTATTTCTGCATGACGAGTTCATCAAAAGGAAGAAAATTATTCAGATTATACTTTTATGAGAAACTATTGAAACAGGACTTCTTAACATGTTCAAACTGTTGAAATATTTTTCCCAAATCAGTCTTTCCCATGAGCATGTGTAGTTTCAATGATTTATCGAAAAAATCCAAATGAACACTGAAAATTTGCTGAGAAAGCTTCAGCTTGAGACCCAAACACAGATTTTAATGACAGAATCAGTGAATTAGGCCTCAAATTGGACCTTCCTGGAGGTCTGACTGGCACTTCTAGAGCAGAATCAGGAAAGATGTAGGAGGCAGTTATTTCCTCTTACAGTTATCTTTCAGGTTGACACATTATACATTTGTATGTTTTTATATTTGGATAAATATCAATAATTCATGCATTTTTTTTAAATATATCTCAGGCGAGTGTTCTTATTTTGTTGTTCTGGTACAAAGATTGCATCCTTGGGGATCAAAGAGGTAACTCTTAAGGCATCAATTTTCATCTACAGATAGCAGTTACTTGTGCTGTGTCCCAGTGTATGCATTTCAAGCTTAAATGGATTGAAAAAATGGACAATGAGTTGGCTTGACAGGGAAGCACCCTCTTGCAGAGCAATCTGTGGCACAGGACCATGCCATTATCACCCACCTGTCGCATGTGGCAGCTTCTCCTTGGAGCACTCACACTGTGGAAAAATTATCAGCTGAGCCAGCTCTAGCAACTTCCACTGATCTCTGCTTGAGATCAACCAAAACTGTGGTTGAAAGAGGTTAATGAGGATTTTTGTAAAGCCTGTCTTTAACCAAGTTATCTGAGCACAACTTTCTGACTGCTCAGACACACAGAGGACAATATCTGTCTGAGGCTTACTGCATGTATGTGTTTGGGGATAATCTTCGAAAGCACTTTCAATTTCTCTTTTTTTTCACTGGATTTAGCCTCTGAAGGGCATCTACCCAGCATGGCACAACCTTGGCAGAGCCCTTTTCTGTAGAAACTGCGTGATTCAGCCAAATCTTTTTCATCAGTACCCTCATACCACAACTGGAAACAGCATGAGCCAGCAAAAGCAGGTGTCTGTCAACATGCATCCACGGTTTTGCCAGAATAACTAAAAGGGGTTTAGGCTGCAGGGCTTCTTCTATACCTCTCACTGATATGGCTTCCTGGTTTTGTTGTTAGACCTCTCTATGGTGGCCATGCATGTGCTGATGGATTGGGCAGTGGATCTTGGCAAGGAAAGACTACAGGATCTTCCTACCGCCCCCCGAGGTTGCCCACAGGATCCCTCCTCCAGCTTGTGCCTCAGCTGTTCCTGCAGTAGCTGCTGAGCTACTACATGGTTTGCAGCACAGCAGGCACAGAAAACTCAATCAGTTCTGTGAATTATGATGATTAAGCAGTTGCGGCATGGCACGGTTGAACTTCCTCTATTGTAAGGTATAGATATTCTCAGTTCAGTCAGAGAAAAAAGAGATTTCTACCAGGCTAAGCCTGGGAAAAAGTCCAAGAGGAATGTAAACAATTATTATCTCTCTGTTCTTATTTTTTATAGATATGTTCTGCCACCTTGTGCTATTCATAGTGCACCAATGGTGGGAAATATTTTTACTTTAAGATCAATGAAATTAATCTTCATGATGTTCTCTATAAAAGAGAGACTCTTGTTAATAAACAATTCATTCTTTGCCTTCTGAACTTGGATTCATTTTCATTCCCATCCCTGCCTCAACAGCAACAATAAGGATGGAGGGGGAATCAATCTCCTTCGAGAGAGGGACAAGACCACCAATTTTCAGAGGAAGTGCCTGGAATGTGTACTTAATTCATATGGACACATTTGAACTTTTTAACCTGCATACCTACACCTCCTCCCAGTAGAGGGAATGGATTTCAATAAAGCTAAAAACCAGCCTATGTAAGAGAAGCATTTGATTGATTTTTGTGCATTTGCCTGCTTAAATACAAAGGATTTCTGATAAATGTTTGAAATCAATGCACCAGCAAGAACCGAGCAGCCTTTGTACCAATGCAGCTGTGAAGCCCTGAGACAGCATGGAAGCAGGCTGACCTCTCTCTCCTTTTGAGCTGATCCTTGGATGTGCAGCAGCTGTCCTGGCGCTATTCAGCTCTGCACTGACATTTTTTTTCCAAGATGTGTTAGTTACATGAACAGAGAGATTCAGCAAAATGAGGGCAAGTGTGACCAGTACTTAGCACTATCAATGCAGAGGGGAAAAAACACAGTAAAAATCTATATTCCAGCACAGAGCAATGCAAGTAGACAGCTGATCTATATCTGCCATGTGGTTCTCATACTGATTAGTCAAACAGTGTGTCCATAGCACTAATTCACTCTTAGCTGAAAACATCAGGAGAGATCCAAAGCTTTAGTCTAGAATAAAGTCTTACGTGTTATGATAGACAGAACAAGGACAAGCTGCTACAGACACGACTACATCTTAATCAAGCTCTGAATTAAACAGAAGGCTCCATCTTATTACTGTAGTCTTCTATTTGTAATTTCAGCAGAGAAGGGAAAGCCACAGAGAGATTTTCAATAACCTTTCTCTTGTTCCTCAAGAGCAAAAGTACTTCCAGCAACACTGAGGCTTTTATACAGGTTGTGTTTGCTATGCACATTTTCCAAAAAATGGGCTTGGAAGCCAGTGGAATCTGGGTCAGCTGAGATGCTGTGATCCTAAAGTAGCTTGTTTGTGCAAATGACTTGTAAAATCTGCATTCTCAAAAGTTAGCCACATTTTCTCATTTACACACTCTCCTTTTTTTTTGGTTTGTTTTTTAAGCAATATTTATTTCTGCCTTCCTCTGGAGGTTTCTTAAAAGGAAGGCAAAAGTATTTTATTCTTCAAAAATATATTGGAAAATTCAATAGTGCTTCATGTCTCTTGACAAGCACAGTAATTACACAAGCTACAGCAAATATTTAAAGAAAAAGAAATACTTTTTTTCTCATTGCCACCTTTGTTGATGATAATAAAAGAGTGAGACAATATTAAAGAGCTTGAAATGAGGAATACATATGGAGAAATTGAAAAACTAATTAGCACACAATTATCTTCCCTCAGGATATTTCCTTTATATAACGTAAATATTCCATTTTGGAGGAAAGGCTTTTAGGAAAAATTATGGATTAAAGCCGTTTTATTATTTTTATCTTGTTATCTAAAAAAAACACCCAAAAAGGCTGATGGGATTGATAGTATGCCTTGGTTGTCTTTTTTAGGAATAATTCCTACAAACAAATAATTCCTACAAATAATTCCTACAAAGAAAAATACCTTTAATGTGTCACACTTTTAATTACTTCTCTAACAATATTTCCCAGACAAAAGCAGAAATTTATCCAGCATTTTGGAAAGGGAAAACACAAATTGATCATACTGGGGATAGTTTTGTATATTTTTTCATTCTTTGGTAAGATATTGTCTATTTCCCCTCAAAGAAGACCCCTTTACTGGATAGCCATGTAATTAAAGTTATATTTATTATTATCTTAAGGCATTATGTCAGAAAAAAGCCTAAATCCAGAGCCCTCTCTCACACATGCCTGCATTTCCAGACCACTGTCTGTCTCTGAGTAGCCAATGACTGAATTACCCAGCGTCCCATTAGAGGCTGACCTTAAATCCTGTCCTCATCTGTGCAGGACAAAGCTGAGACCTGCTGCAAGGGTCAGTGGAACAGATGGAGGCAGGAAAGGCTGGCTATCATTCCCTGTCCTACAGCTGTCCCCATCGGTGACCGTCATCGTACGGTTGTTTCTGCTGGAGTTCCTTCAATTGTCCTAAAGCCTTGAAAGCACACGTTTCATTCAAGTAAAGTCCTCAAGTGAAGGCAATAATATATAGATGTTGCCATATCCATTTTTCTCTCTACCTCACTGTTTTTCAAGGTTGGTGAGGAGGAATTCTACTTATTCTAGGAATTCTACTTGATTAACTGGAGGGGGAAAACAGGGCTGTGCTAGTCCTTTTTGCAATGTATAGGGACTATGTGAGTCCTATGAACATCCATCCACCTTCTCTTTCAACATCTTCATCAGTGCTTCACTGACCTCACTTAACACCATCCCTAATTGGCATAGATATTAAAACATTTTTTGAATTTTCATTTTTAACTTCTTTCTTTTCCTCATTTTAGATCATTACTCCTAGTTTAACCAGCCTAGTTATTTTCACCCACTCTTTCATATTATTTCCTCTAAATATATTTTCTTTTTGGCAGTTATCATAACCCTTCCTAACCCTGTGATTTTCTCTGAGCAGCATTAAAATTCCAATAGAAAGGGATAATCAGAGATTGTCTGAGTCAGTAAAATTTACCTCTACCTAAAAATGGCCTTATTTAATCTCTGGTAAAATGTACTTTATTTTGTTTCTGTATGGAACTTAAAAGAAAATCATGATTTCCATAAATGAAGGTTTTGTGCTTTATTAAACTTTTTGGTGTGCCAATTAAAAGATATTCAAGAAATCCAATCTGTGGCAGTGCAGTTTCAAGTCTGAATGAAGGAAAGAGTGACAATTAACAAAAACAGACACATAATAGAGTTCTGCTCTTCGAAGAGCTACCACACATCAACTGAGCATCAGTTGAGGCAGGAGGCTGTCCAAATCTATCAACAGGTGGGATCACTTATGCAAACCTCAGCAAGGAGAGATATGAATTTCCGGAATCTCATGTACCAGACTATTTCTCTCCATGACACTAAGTCTCTGCTAGACATCAGGCTCTGCCTCAGGAGGCACAGGCGTCTTGGCAGAGACAGATTCCCCTCCTGCAGGTAAACACAGCCAGTTGAGGATGCATGTATTTACCAAAGATATCAGGGACTTTTCTCCTTTCCATTCCATTTCTCTCTAACATCACCTTTTAGTGTATATGCCCCAATATTCAGAATCTTGATGCATAGTGATGGGACAAGGTGGAACAGACTTAAACTAAAAAAGCTGAGATCTAGACTACATGTAAGGAAGAATTTTTTACTGTGTTGGTGGTGAGGCACTGGAACAGGTTGCTCAGAGAAGCTATGAATTCTCCATCTCTGGAAGTGTTCAATGCCAGCTTGGATGGGGCTCAGAGCAACCTGGTTTAGTGCAAACTGTCCCTGCCCATGGCAGAGGACTGGAACTGGATGATTTTTAAGATCCCTTCCAACTCAAAATATTCTGATTCTATGATTAGATGGATAAATGAATGAGCCTAAGTTTGGCCAAAAAGCTATTATTCATTCAGTGAAATTTCCAAATGTAGCTGCAGATTTTTGTTTGTCATTCCTGTAAAGCAGTTTCTGGAGTTAGGGGCATGACACACAACAAACAAATAGCCCTGAACTGAGCTTCTATTTCTCTGGAATAGAAAAAAAAAAGACAAAAATATTGTTTTCTTCCTGCAAAATGTAGAACTCTAAAATGGTGTGTTTCGCTCCCTGTCTGGATATTGCTTGTCCAGAACAATTATAATTTTAAATTTGGTGACAGAATGCTCACAAGATTGTAATTATCAATTACTTGGCTCATCAATTGATGCTTTTCCTTTTTTTTTGTTTTCCTTTTCCTAATCTTCAGAAACTGATAAAAGCTTTTCATTATTGTTGTTTGTTTTCCACAAACATTTTGATGAGGTCATAGCAGATGACAAAATTCTTTAATTAATTTTTCTTTTGCAGCAGCACAATGCAAAAGGTGGGAAGATTTGTCTTTTTTTTTTTCTGAGGGTGGAGCTGAGATTTGTAGGAAGGAATTTCCTGACCATGGTCCCAATTCTCCATCTCACATCATATGTAAGTACTATCTTGCATTCAAGGTATTCAAGGGTTGTTTTTCAGTTCCTGTTTTCTTTCTCAGTACAGGATTCAGTACATCAGGATAAACATCAGAGAGAGCAGGATGCTGCTATTAAAACCCTGTTCTATTTTTTTTTTTTTGCCAGCTCTATTTTTCTTCCCTACAAGGCACCTGGAGCGTCACTGGGTGAGTGCACACAACACCAGCTGTTTGCCTGGTCCTTGGCCACATCCAGGCTGAGTCAATGCACCATCCCACAGGAACATAACCAAGGTGTGCAGGCACTCTGATGGGTATCAGTGGGAATGAGAGGGGAATCAGGACAGACACACTGGGTGGCTCCCAGGTGCCATTGGATTAATCTCTGTACTATTGATCACTGATTGCCAGGCTGTGTCATCCATCTTACTCTTCTCACCCTTGAGGGGAAATCATTCAAAGGAGACTTATTAAAGCCGAAGAAAATGTATGTTGACTCAAGGAGAGGCAACACAGAATAATTGCTCAGGACTTGCCATTTTAAATGCTTCTTCTTACTCCATTTTTAACGCTCCTTCATTTGTGGGAGAAGTCGTTATAAAGTAGTTGCATGTGACAGTAATTGGAGCTGTGTATAGCGTTCATTAAGGCCTAAACAAGGATGAAGAGGATGATCATCAGGACATATATAATTGATGGTGGTGCATTAAGCATTATAGAGCAATTCTAATTAGAAAACATCCCAGGTCTTCTATCAATCATCCTTCTCTCATTCACCTTTTCTGTTTTGATCCCCCCACACATTACTCACAGAGCCTGAAGCAGGTCCCTTGCTACATCTGCTGCGCAGTCCTGATGGTGGTTATCTGGAATACGCCTCACCAGGAAAAAAACCACAGCACTACCTGCAGCACAGACTGCAATACCAAATATCTTGGTTCTGCAAGGCTCACCACACACACTCAACATTTGAATAGCTAATGTGTGTGGTTCTACTACATTTGCCCATTAATGAATAGGAGAAATGCATTTCAAAAACAATGTTTTCTAATTATATATCAGGTTACTGTTGGGAATGGGGTTTTAGCTAGCTTTTGAGGTATGACATTTGTGTGTGTTGGTGTGCATAAGGATAAGTAGACTTGCAAGAAATTCAGAAATTTCCCATTCTCTTTTGCTATAAGATTTAAAAAAAAAAAAAAGAAAAAAGAAAATTCTGTTTTGGGGGAAGAAAGGGATAGAAAAGGAATTTCAATTAATTTTTTTTCCACAATGAAAACAAAACTGTTTATGCTTAAAGTTTTTAAAGTTGATTTTTAGATCAAAATACAAAATTCCATATTGATAAAATGAAAAAATGTTTTTTATTTTCATAATCAATATTTTTATTATCACTTTATTAACAAATTGTCAACATTTATAAGAAACAACTCTAAATCAAGCAGGCAAAATAAAAAAAAAATTATTGAGAGTTTTGATTGAGTTTTTCTGTTTAGCTGTGCTTCTGTCATCCTCTGCTATCAAGCAACTAGAGCTGCCTGAGGAACAATAAAAGCTTTGAGAAAAGGCCTGAGAGCAGCCTGGCATTTCATAGTGGCTGCTGAGCAGTCACTGAGCATCAGGGAATCTCAGCAGAAGGATATGAAAAACTTCCCCAGTAATTGTATCTGGCTTTGATCAAAAGGCAATGCTAAACAAGGCGTAAAATTAAATAACAATATTTTAAAAGAATAGCAACAAAAAAAATTAAAGCCAGATGTGTCAGTTGCCAGTCTTAAATAGTTTCCATAATCCATCATTAAGTAATTCACATTTTGGCACTGAAGCGCCATTATAAAAGAAAACCTAACAAATAAAAATTTTCTCTTATTATTGTCAAAAAATAAAAGATTGGTGTTACTGTAATCCAAATAAAAATATGTAGTTTGCAGTTATCTTAGCCACAGACTGAACCTACTGTTTCAGGTCTGATTCCTGAATTACTGACTCATCCCTGTGCTTCCAGATGTACTCTTTCCCAAGAAACTTACTTGATACACTGTGGATATGTTATGACCCATGGCAAAAGGTAAGGGTAATCCAGGTTTTTGTTAATAAATCCTTTGGGGTGGATTAGAGTCAAACAATACTAAATGATCCATGTTTGTACATGTTACACATGTAGGGTTTATTGTAGAATGAATTGGTTGCGCAGGCAAACAGGTATTGTTGCTATCCATAGTAGCATAACAATATGAAAGCATAAAAATATCACTTCAGAAAACATATGAGAAAGGGAAGGAAAGAATACGAGCAGAAAGATCTCACCACCCATAGGCTTTGCAGTGAGACTTGGTTGCCTCACAGGATTTTCCTCTTCCCTTATCTTTTTCAATACCCAGGTGTAGCCTGAGGTGGGGTGTGCTCATCCTCTGCACCTAGGCAATTATTTGCAGCTTGTCCCTCAAATGTTTGAGCCATGAGCATCCCAGTCTCTCTTCCAGTATGGCCTGTGGGTGCATTCTTCTCTCCAGACCTGGGAAAATTAGACAATAGCATCCCCTTTATCTTGTTTCAAATTCCTGTCACAGTCCAAATTCCAGTTTAGGGAGTGGTGGACTTCCCTGGTCTCAAATGAGCAGTTGTTTCTTTGCAGTTTGCAAACAGTGGGCAAAACTCCTCCTATGATTTTAGAAATGTCTAAGCCATTAACAATTTCAGTCTCTCATAGGATACCACTGGATTTCAGATGTAGCATGGGACAAAGCTGAGTCTTCATCTCAGAATGAGCCATGAGGTATACATCCTGCATCACCCCCAGGGTGCTAGGGAAGCTAGAATTCTTTTTTTTTTACTAATTAAGATTTAAAAATCACAGTTCCATTATGAAATGCAAACACGCTGCTTCGACTTTTCCAAAATAAAAATGTCATGAAAAAGAGGAAGATAAGAAGTTTTTAAAACAGACAATAGTGATAAAAGTTTTTTTCTTGTTGAAACGAAAAGTTTATTTTCTTGTTGAAATGAAGATTAAAAATAATGCAGGTTCAATGCTGTATTTTTTTATTATTATTAGTTTATTTATTATAGTGGTCTGGGACTGGAATGAAGTTCCATGTAGTGTAGTGACTTGCTTTTTTAGTCACTGCATGAGATGATTCCTGTTATTCAAATCCTCAGCCATCCCAGTTAGTTTCTCTTACTCCTCTTAGAAGTGCTTTACTACACTAAATCCCACTGAGTTCCCTCTGAGAGGAGAAGACCCCTCCAGGATTGTCTACATAAATCATGAAAACTCTTGAAGCTGGTGGAACATGGGGCTAAAGTAGATAAAATTTATGTCTAGGGACCTCTAGCTCTAAACTGAAGAAACAGCATTTCTTCTCTTCACACCTCAAGCCACTGCCAGTACAGTGGGGAAAATTGAGAATGCAACCTGGACTTTACTACCTGAGGCTGATACCTTAACCATTTTAGAAAGATACCTCTTTCACTGAAGGATTACTATTCTATTTCACTTAAAGAATGAGGAACTGAAGCCTTTTTTAGTGTACTGGGAACCTTTACTGAGTATATATGGAGCATATATAATCTCTGAGTATATATGGAGTATATATAATCTCTGATCGTGCTGTAGTGAAATAGCTGATGATACCTTTTGTCCCCTAACATGCAATGGCATTCTAGTATTATGGGAAGCCATAATCCTGGCAGTATGGAAATGTTTGATGAGTCATCAGGGTCCAGTAATGCATTTTCCAACTGTCTCTCTTGCTGTCTTTCTGTCTTTGCTTCTCCTGTTTTATTTTCAGCATCTAAAGAAAGCAGAATGAGGCTTTCAGAATACTGTGTATGACACACTTTGCTTAGAAGAGCTTATAGAGAAATATAGTCTCTTAACTGACAGATCCTTGCCCCAGGCTGCCCTGCAGGGGAAACGGGATAGCACAAGGACTGCTTTTATCCCAAACAGCAGCTGGGCAGCAGTGCTATCTCAAAGGGAGCTTGCCAGCCACTAAGGCATGGTCTGCTTTCAGGCAAGGTTGAAAACAAGTGAATAATCCAAACAAATCACTATGGACATCGTTTGGCTCCTTACCTGTGTGCTCTGCACACACCTGCCTCTGTCCCCTTCTATGGGACAGGGTGCCACGTTCCGTGACCGTGGGGTAATTGTGACTGTGATGTAACTCCTCATATCTGAAGGTAGACAACAACCCAAGATAAAAGCTGTAGGTAGACCAAACACCTGATTAGAGACTTCCTAAGTTGCAATACATAATCAGACCTTTGGGTGTTTAATAGCTACTGATAGATCTCTTTCTGACTTAGATTAATTGTCTGATACCACTGGTGTGCAGTGGTATCTTCTGGGTGTCTTTTTTCTGCAGCAGTCAAATTAGTTATTTCTTGGCCCCATCTTTGTTTTACTTTCTCAATGAGAGGACAGGAAAGTGCTTGTCTTCACTTTCTAGGATGGAAGAAATCCCAGAATTGGCAACAATGGAGAATAGGGAGTGAGAGACCTGGGAAACTGCTGCTGTATCCATATCAGATCAAGTAGTCCTCACATAAAAATGGATTTTAAACCTTCCTTATTTCTGAATGCTTTGAGGAAAGTTGAATTTAAACTCAGTAGCACAAGACTGGAGACAAGTTTTGAGTTTCAAGATAACAGTGGCTTACAGGACTGTGCTGCATGACTAATGGACAATAAGATATTCTAGGATATTTATGAGACCAAGTCCATTAATGACATATTCTGTAAATGTATGTTTCCCTTTGAATGAAGGGGATTTTCTCTAATCAAAATAGTTTCCAGTCTAAACAGCAGCTGGGGTTGGGGAACTGGGGGAAGCCACATATGAACAAGAATTCAACACAAAAGGATTAAAGACATACAGTGTCAGTCACTATGTTGAGATGCTCTGGTGCTAGCACAGGTGCTCTAGAGTGCTCTAGCATTGTGTACAGGGTGGGTCTCAAACCAGGAGGATCTCACAGGGAGCCAAGAGCTGCCAGGAGCCTGTAGCTCACATGGCCATGGCTGATGGGATGTGGACAGAATCGATGGCAGCCAAAGGCTCCTGCTCCGATAAAAGCAGCTCCTGGGGAGCAGAGGTAACGTGGAGCACAGCCAGCAGGAAGGGCAAACAGGCCATGGCAGTTCATGCAGGAAGGGCACTGTAGCCCTGACAGCGCAACCAGGGAGCCATGGCATCCACTCAGCAGAAATGGTTGGATTTTATTATCTCAGGAGTATTTTCTGCTTTAAAGGATGCTAAGAATCTGTAATTTACTTCTTTCACAGACCAAAAAAAAAAAGTTTTGATTAATTTTACATTTTGTATGCTCAATTTATTTAGTATTTCCTTTATTCTTCTAAAGGTAATTTCATGAAGAAATAGGAATTACTTTTATATGCTTTCAATTTGCAATAATCACTGAGCTGACTGAGTCCCAACAATAGAATTTGCAAATCAGCCTGTATCTTACACAGTGGTGAACTTGGGTGTGGGAGGAAAAATGACACCTGCTTATTTATATTTAAAAACTGTTCTGCTTTTTCACCAGCCTACCAAAGATTTTAAAATGCTGGTCCATGGAGACATCATGTGGAAAATGGCAGGTGAAGGGGGGGAAAAGAAAAGTAGTTTGGTTGTTTGATGACACAGATGGATCAAATCCTGAACTCAAGGAAAGGTTTAGAATCAAAGTTATAACTGAGTTATTTTCTGTTGGTTTTTGTTTATTGAGGCTTTTTTAAATCTCTTTCCTTCCATATCTTTAAGCACTTCTTTGGCATTTGGGGACTAACTTCTGATTAAAAGACCAGGCAGACTAGCAGCAAAGGTTCTAGACAAATGAAACAGCTTTCTTTTCTTTTTTTTTTTCCCTTCCCTTCCCTTCCCTTCCCTTCCCTTCCCTTCCCTTCCCTT